>JAUESE010000010.1:2294253-2313341 GCA_032274725.1 Malacoctenus triangulatus
GTGTGTGTGTGTGTGTGTGTGTGTGTGTGTGTGTGTGTGTGTGTGTGTGTGTGTGTGTGTGTGTGTGTGTGTGATTCTCAAAGTTTATTTTGTGATTGTCAGGGGAATCTGATGAGTATTTATAGAAGCTCGAGCTCGTCCTGCTTCCAATTTGCAGATGGATGACATTCTACTCAAACTTTGCCGAGGTTTCTGTATGATAAAGAGCGAGAAGCAGAGTGAGAGACAGCTGATGATGTGCGTGTAAGATAGAGAGAAAGAACGAGAGTGAGTGGAAAGCAGTAAGAATGATGACTCACCCACTAGGAGACACACAGACACCTTTGGTGGCCAAGACCCTTCACATACTAAAGCATACCTGCAGTGCACCACAGCCTCCTCACAGCCACTAACACAAAAGTGTGTGGGCTGGCAGGATGAGATTTATGGTATGGCACTTTCGCAATACTGCCTGTTAATACCCACATATACTGTACACAGGCACTAGCAATATGAAGTCCCTGTGGACCACAATGATGACTTGGCTTTAAAGTAGGCCAAGGGGCCAGATTGAAGGACACACAGACACTCACGCACATACACACCCACTCTGAGTCATATTCACTCTCATCTTTATTCTCCGTGGATTTTTCAAAAATAGCATATTTAATCCTGTGAAATGAGCAGTTCTGAGAATTTGTCAGTTGTCCATCCTGATATCCCTCTGCCCCCTTCATCCCTCTATCTTCTGACATGCTTTTTTTTTTTCTTTTTTTTTTTTCTGCGCAAAAGCTGGAAGAGCGTCTGTGGTTATGTTTGACCTTTGGATGGGTGTGGAAAGAGGGAGGATGATTGATTCACAACACAATGCAAAGTGAAACAGTACTCGGCTGACAATTTGTAAATCACTTACGACTTTCTGAAGTCCGCTAACCAGACATGTTTGACTGAATGATGATGCATTTATGGTGATGCCGGGAAGTGTTGGCGTGATTGGATACATGCCTGATGACATTGTGACTTTGACATTATGATTATGTAAGTGAGATGAGTGCTAATATGGTGTGTGTGTGCAGCCAGGAAGTGTGCTTTAGGCCATGCAATGACAGCTTTTCTCAAGTGTTCCTGTGGTTGAGGCACAAAAACCACACAGCAAATAGGTGGCTTTATGAATCCAAAGCCCACACACCAAACAACTGAAGAAAAACCCCTGATCAGCATATCTGGAATCTCAGTTTCACCTTTGCTCAACATTTTAACGGCTCTTCTGTTTCACGTGCACGCTGCTCTTAAAGCTCCTCAGTCAAACAGATGTAAAATTAGTTTAACTCTTGTTCCTTTTTTCTAGGAGCATGTTTGAGTGACGATCAAAAGAGGAAGCGGGATCTCTGAAGCTCCGCCCCCCTCTGCTGGTGGAGCCCTCTGTTCATCTAACCAGAGACCCCTTTATCCATTTGGAAAGGTAAGAAAGCTTTGTCACTTATACATTGTGGGCTTTTTTTAACATCCACTGACTGTGATATCAGAAGTTAAAGATTTAAACAGAATCACAAAATAACGTGATCAGATTGAACCATTTTTTCCGACGATTTTTCTTGAATTTTTTTTCTCAGAGAGCATTCCGAGTGGATTTTTAAAGGTTAAGTTGGTTAGTAGTCAGGGGAACCCTGGCGCGATCGCAGCGCCTCATCAATCCTGCCTGGTGCCAGCCAGTTGTAGTAGGAATCGTTGATGCGTTAATAATAGTGGAACAGGACGGCTGACATGCAGCAGAGGTGAGACAGTCGAACCTGTGAGGGCAAACAGTTTGATCTGTGACCATTTGATCAGGGTGTTTGTGTGCGAACATGGGTTAATACCGGTTAACACTGCATGTGATGTTGTGTTACTGGTCATTTGTACCAGTGTTGGTCACACCCTTGGCTCTGTTCACGTCTGTGAAGTAAAAGGAAGTCATTAAAAAGATGAATCAAGTGAAAAATGTGGGATTTTAGGCTGTTGACTGAGCATGTAGCATCACACATACTAATAGGCTTAATGCTCTGTTTTGTGTTGTTATGTCTGTCCTAATTACTTTGTTTATTATGAGGTTTGTTATTCTGTAGCATTCTGACAGACAAGCAACTACCCTCCCCTCAGTCATCAAGGGAACACTCCCTGTGACAGTAAAGTCTATTGATTCGGGCCAAAAATGCCCCAGTGATTGGAGATTGAAGTGTTTAATTCCCATTTGCTCCTTTGCCAAGGTTTGCATCGGTAATCAATTTCAGCTGGGACTTTTACGCTGCCATGGGCAGTTCTTCTCTGTTATACGCTGTGGCCTTTTTTTTTTTTATACTTTCACAGTTTGAAAACTTTCTTTTCACACTCTCTCTCTCTCTTCCTCTTCGTCTAGTAAACAAAATGGTATCGACCATTGCAGCAAAACACAACAGTGCTGCATTGATTGGTTTTAGGTCCTTACTAGTGTCACTATTATAGTGTTGAGAAGGTGATTGGGGAATGTGCCTTATGTATATATACGGTATATGTTTGGTATAACACTTCCAGCAAGGTTGAAGAAAGTCCAAATGCTGTCGCAAAATTATTTAGTTTAACTCCAAATTTATTCTGATGCTTGAAGCAAATCTACTTTTAAAGACTTGGTGTGGGAGGAGTTTCCAAGTCAGATTTGTATTTATTCATAAGTCATAAATTACACTGTAGCTTTTCCATACCAATTTATATTTAGTTGAAACATAAAAACAGTAGCAAACAATATTGCACATGCAGGGCCTGAGAAGCTTCCAGGAAAACAGACAAAACACCCAAACTTTCACTGTTTTATTTTTGTTGAGACAAACAGCTTGCAGCACTCACCTCAACACGGCTAAAACAGTCTTTCCATTATCACTGCACAGAGATCAGGTCTCTTGTATCTTTTGGGTGCTTTATATACACATTTCTCGGGTTGCTCTGGCAACTGGCAGAACAGTGGTCAGCTCCACCTCTAAAGATGGTTGGAGCTGCAGGGATCTGTCGAAAATCGGATGTCAAAAATAAAAAATCTTGCACGTGCACTTCAACAACACAAGCAGCAGAAGATATATTTGAACAAGAACATAATTTTGCAGCTTTGTCTTGGGGGTGGATGATATCATCAGCACCCAAACTGGTGAGCCAAAATCGGCTTTATAATTAAATATCACTATCGGCCTGAAATGAACATTTGTGCTCCTATTACAGGCTGGTAATTATGCCTGATGCTTGGTGAGATAAAACAGGTCAGAATTTGCTTGTTTTGTGCTGATGTGCATATGTCAGTCTTGGCTGTCGGTTCTTGTTTTTGTTTTTTGTTGTTTTTTTTAAACATATATTCGCAGAATTTCCACGTCCCTACTTTGCTGTCTTGATACAATCCAGTCTACCTGCAAAGCAGCAGACTAAGCCCCAGTGGCATGGTGCATAAATCTCGTGTTTCACACGTGGTAATGGCTTCGGTTGTGATCTGTGATGTGAAAATATCATATTTCCACACAGTCGAAGACGTAGGAAGAGTGCATCAGGGATAAAACCTGTCAGTCGCAGAGTTATCACAGTGGGCAGCTCGTAGCAGCACCCGGTTCAAAGGAAGTTTAGCTGACTTTGCTCCATTCGCCTCTGGAGCGCTGAGCATTGGAGCAGTTAATGGTCTAATCTCTGTTTCCATTTCTTTTCTGTTTCTGTGAGGTACTCAAGTCGTTTTAAGAGGAGGCAGGGTGTGCCTTTTAAAGTGCTATGGTGTCATCCTGTGATGCTGCTAAAGAAATGCTATGATTCAACTGGTAAAATCGGCAACACAACATTCAGACTGATTGTGAACTTGTTATTTTGTCAACATTCCGGGGGCACACACTTTTGTACGCTGTGAGCTCTGTAATCGATGAAGTGATCTATGGCCAAAACACTCTTTAAATACCTTTTAGTGGTGGTTGGCGTGTAAGGTATCACCTTTACTCTTTTTCAGTCAGGACACTCTTGTTCTTGCTCTCTCTCTCTCTCTCTCTCTCTCTCTCTCTCTCTCTCTCTCTCTCTCTCCCCTTTCGCAGTCCTTGTCTCGATTTTACTCCCACTATAAAACCAGTCTGCGTTCTGCAGTCAAGGTTATGATCTGGATATGAAGCGACCCTGGCCGCTCCACCAGTCGTGTCTGCGTGCCCAGGTAACTCCGCAGAGAGCCGAGGAGTTGGGCTTCAGGCCACCTCGTTCCGTTTCACTCCCCTAATATTAGCCTGCGCCTTGTTCTGCTCCAATTGAGGAGCATCGCAACTGCTCAGAAAATCAGCGCTCCCATTGCTGTTGTCTTGGAAACTGTTGAGCTTATCAAAGCCATATGACCCAAGGACAGCCCATACACTTCAATAGCACCGTGTCTGCTTTTTTTTCCTCACTGAAGATGTTGCAAACAGCTGGATACTTTTTCAGGCTCCAGTTTATGAGGAAAGGAGTGGTGGAAATGAGAGGCCACTGGCTTTGTAAACAAATAAACGATGCCATACAGACAGCAAGCAAATAAACAGTCTGTAGTTTATCACATGAATTAGCAGCACAAACTTTGTCTTGATTAGTAACACACTGATCCTCCTCTGTCATTGGCACTTACTCATACAAATGCAACCCCCCTCCCTTCCTCTTAATACACATTCAGACACATAAACATGAAAACCCCAAAGGGGAGGCTCCTCACACTGGGCCATAAATTGACGAGCGAGTGTAGCTCTGGATCGTCTTACTGAAATTTTCCCAGTGGTTGTGAGAAATAGTGGTTTTGCAATCTCTAAAGGGGGATTAAGCTTGTGGTGAGGAGGAGCGGCGGGGTAGATGAAGAGAGTCACAGAGCAGGATGTGAAGGGGGAAATTGTGTTCGCGTTGGGAAGTAGTGATGGCAACCGCTCTTGAAAGACAGCATCACTAAGAGACGAGCAGGGAAAAGGAGGCGGGGCTGCAGCCAAACAAAGTGCACGATGGCCGGTATGGAGAGGGAGAAAAAAAAAGATGGAGGGGACGTGAAATGTTAATGGATTAGCCTGAGTGAGTGGCGTTGGAGGGATGGAGAGTCTTGTGTCTGTTTAATGTCATAGGGAGCCGGGCTGTTTAAAAGAGACTTCAAAGAGACTAGTGCCCAACATAAACTAAACTGACACACGCTCACACACATTCAGCACACACACTCAGAGAAGCAAGGCCCCGGGCTGCCGTGAGCGCCGAGGAGACCTGAGGTGTTCTCTGCCATGCCCGATTAGAAATACAGTGAGTGGAAGGGCATGGCTGAGAGACAGCAGTGGGAAAGTGTGCATGTGCATGCTTTGATTTAATGTACATGCATATAAATGATCGCTGCTGCTGATGCTCAGAGCGCTGCTGTCGACTATTTTTACATCCACTCAGATCAAATAGCATTGAGTGAAAACAGTTGACATCCCTATGACAGCATTTTGACACAACTTTATGAACAAGAATATGCATGCGTGTCTGTGATAAGAGTGCTTTCATCTCAGCGTCTGTCTCCATCTGAGCCGTCCTCGTTTGTTGTGTGGGTCGAGAACCGTCTGTGCACCGGAAGAGGTGAAAAGAGAGCGACGGCCAAGTTTTTTGGCTGTGTTATCAGGAGTTATTGCATCGAGGTCAAAGAAGGCCGGTACATTCCAGCAGCGGTCACTGAACAGAAAGGAGCGAGAGTGAGGACTGATTTTCAGGCTTCCCACTGGTCCTGGAATTTTGAGAATTTTGCAAGAGGCGATCCAAAGAGTGAGACGACCAATCTGATGAGTCCTCTCTGAATATTTGAGCGAATCTCTGAATAATTTTAGCATTCTCCGAATTTTTTTCATCCCCACTTTTGAGTTTTAGGCAATTCTCTCACTACAGCACTAACTGAAGCTGTACAAACGATTCTTATATATCTCAGAAGGATCTCCGTGGTTCACAGCTATGAGGACATATGATACCATATGCACCCGACAGAAGGTAATTTATCACAGCACTCAGCCGTCGCTCTGCTCCCAGAGTAACACCTGTATGTGTGAACTGTAACTACAGCAGTGGTGCGAGTCTGCTGCACCGTGCAACAGTCACAACCATGACAGAACCTAGCGAGGCATTTTGCTCTCCTTCAGTCACAGACGTGTGCAGGATGCCTGATGCCAAAATATTCTCCGGCTGTAAATAAGGTTGTTGTTGCACTGTGGATGAAGCCAGTATGGGACTAAAACGAACAGTTTTACTTGTATTTCAATTCTGAATAATACAGAATTCAACATTACTGAAAGAGTTTCTTGCAGAGGGGACTTCATTTCTCATCAGATTATACAGATAAATTAGTACTTTAGAGTCCAAAGTTAAATTTAGTTGACATCTGTATATTGTGCTTCATTCAACCCCTTGTAAATAAATAAAAAGGCTGCAATTTGGTGAAACCCAGGCCTCATATTACGGCTTTTTAAATTACCGGAGAGTCTCTTTATAGCTGTTTTGCTTTACTTGTACTGTTATCAAAAAGGCATCACATCGTGTCATTTTCCTCTCAAAAGGTTTGAAGTTTCAGTTCGTCTCAGACAAAAGCGGGTGAACAGGAAGTGAAAGTCAGACATCACAAAGGCTGATGAAGGGAAAACAGTTAAACAGGTTGGTTCCACAAGTGTCTGACAGTTCAAGTGGATGCAGGGAAAAATATCTTATTCATTCCAAATATCTGACTGAGCGACTGTGCGCGGGGCTTCAGGCTGATGTAACTCGATGCTTTTGTTGTCGTTTAATTCACTTGATTGACCGGTTTCTATTTGGGAACTGGAGAGATAACGTCGCTGAGTTACAAGATTGCAACCAAGGCAAGTTTATTTATGGAGCAACGTTCAGACATGAATCAACTCAGGCTTCTCGACTTAACTGTGGCAGTATAATAAAACATTGGAAGAACATGGCATTTAATTTGGAGATAATTAAAATTAAAAGCCAGTTGCACAACATTAATTTTGTAGAAACATCTCCAGGCATCTGTATCTAATGTTGATACGTTTCTGCACAGTATAGATATATACATAATCTGTTTGAAGGAATATGCAAGTGTTCAGCAGCCATGGCAAACAAAGAAAGTGATTATGTTCAGTTTACTAGTGATTGGTTGGTTTTTTTAATTTGCCTAATGTGCAAGGTTACGGTACTCTTTCTGTGGCATTGAGTCGGACCGCTTTATTTTGGTTAGTCTTTGTAATGAAAGCTCCAAAAGTTCCAAACTACATGTTTGAATGGTGCCCGGCTCCATGGTGGAACTGATGATCCTTCAGGACACAGAAACGGTTTGACTCTCTGAAACTGGATTCCAAGAAAAGACGAACAGACAAATCTCCACTGTTGTTTTTTCCTGCACGGCACTTTGTGCTCACTGAATCCTATCTGGCGGAATTTAGAAACGCCGCTCGGCACTTCTCTCTCTCCTCACTGGCTGCTAAGCAAAGCTAAACTAAGCTAAGCTAAGCTAGCTATGCACAAACGCCTTTTTCCTTCCCGGGAGCAAGGGAGAAATCACCGTGGCCAAATTAATTTTCTCCCCTCTGCTTGTGCTGCTGCAACCTGAGGGATCATTGAGGCAGAGAATCAGCCAAAGAGAGGAGAGATGGTGCTGGAGGAGAGAAGGAAAGGGGAGCAGTGGAATTTTAATGTGGCTGTGTCTTGTCTCTCTCCGCCTGCCAAAGAAAAGCAATTACTATCACAGCTCTCCTCTTTGCTGCTGCGTGCGTGTGTCTGTTTGTGTGTGCTTACCTGTGAGTGTGCGGCTGACTGCACCTCAGCGCACAATGATGTGGTGTGTTAAATGCACAAAGGCTCCATCAGCTCTTACGCTGCAGGGTATTTGGGAACACTGATACGCTAGACGTGTGTTTCTGTCATGAGTCTTTGCCAAAATTTGAAAGCAGCCCAGATACTTCCAAACGTATTTTCTAAGTGAGAGAGTGAGAAGTGTTGATTCTCAGCCATCTTAGATCAGTGTCGGAAATGAAACCGGACTGATAAACTTTAACAAGAGCCCACAAAAAAATTCACGACTGTTCTTCTAAAGTGATGTTCGGCAGGTGTTTAGTGGTGCGAGATTCACAGAAGCTGTCTTTGTGTGCAAGAGACCATTTGGAGAGGTTTTTATAAACACCTGACGGATAGGAGCTCAGAGTCAGACTGACAGTCAGGTGAAGGATGGAGGAAACGGGCAAATCTTTAAACATTAACCTGTGTGAGGGGTAAATACTGAGTGGAGTGTGAAAAACCGTAGAGGAGATATGAAAAGGAAAAATGTGATATCTGCAGATCTTGAGAAAAACCTTTGGCTTGTGTGTGCACCTCACAGCTCTCCACTTTCACTGTTTCCAACAAAAACTCTAATATTCTCTGTCTTTCTGTGCCGCCGTCTCACATTACTTGCTCAGGATGCGGAGGTTCGCCTACTGTAAGGTGGTTCTGGCCACCTCTCTGGTCTGGGTGATGCTGGACATGTTCATCCTGCTCTACTTCAGCGAGTGCAACAAGTGCGACGACAAGAAGGAGAGAGGACTCCCAGGCAGATACGGTGGGTGTTCGTTACCCAGCCATGCAATTCGAAAGTACGTTTTCAGTCACGTTGTCCGACAGCATCTCCAGTAACACTCAAGTATGTTGTGTCCACAATAGATGCTCTGTCCAGGCCGCGGGACGGGCCCGGTGAAGGGGGGAAGCCGGTGGTGATCCCGAAAGAGAACCAGGAAAAGATGAAGGAGATGTTCAAGATCAACCAGTTCAACCTCATGGCCTCAGAGATGATCGCTCTGAATCGTTCACTGCCCGACGTCCGCCTTGAAGGGTGAGCAGCCTCCCTGCGACTAATCATCGCCACTGTCACGTTGTCTTACTGCCTCCACAACATTCACCCTGAAGTAGCTGTCAGGCGGCATCCATTGTTGGAATGGTCCAGATTGGTGATTTATTAGAAACCGCAAGCCAGATGTCGAGCCTGAAACCCGCACAATCAGTCACATGGTGAACCACTGTGATTCAGTGAAGATTATGAAGATTATGAGGAGCGACACACAGGGAGGCAGATGTATAAGTCAGCGTTGAGAGGATGACCTCGACAACGGCAAATCTAGATTTTTGTATCACATCGATCAAGAAAACTGACATGAAAACTGCGACTCATTTAGATACCATTGAAAAAACTAAAAAACATATTTAAAAGCAAATATAAGCGTGTTTTCTGTAAGGTATTTCTGGTCAAATCATGTCTTTGTATCTTTGAATTTGTGGGTTAAACGGAGAAACACAGACAGTGAAATAAACAGGGTGTGGTGGCCTGAGGAATCCCGAGGGAACCTCAACTTTCTGGAAAACAGTCAGCGTGGCCCAATTTGATACACTGAGTGTGTGCAGTTTGCTCCAGATACTGTCTCTGTATATTTTTTTTTCTATTTGTATACAACCAACTGCCTTCAAGTCACAAACAAGAAAAAAAAAATCACAGATGTGCTGCAGCCAATTAAGCTTCACACGGAGACAACAGAATGTTTTTCTCAGAGAAATAATTGTTTTTTTGTTTTGTAAGTGGTCTCAAATGGTCATTTTTTACTTTCCCAAGCTGCAGAAGAGCCTGTTTTTTTTCTCTCTTGGTAACCTCTTGAAACCGTCAGTGGAATCAAAAACTCTGTGAAGAGGGGCAGTCTTCAGAGTTATTTGACTCTGGTCAAAACAGACTGTAATGGAGACTGTTTGAGCTAAGAAGGAAGTAACACTGATGGAGTCGATGCAACAGTTCAGGATCCAGATATGTGGCACAGTTCTGGCAAAATGAACCTGTTCTGTGCTTTGCTTCCGCTCATCCATCACAAAATTCCTGAGATAGTGAAACTGACAGTAATCCCATTATAATTTTGCTCGACTGGTTACCTTTTTAATCCTGTTTTTTGCCTTCCGCTAGTGCTCATAATAAATCCCAGTGAGCCCTTTTATGTCTGGGTTGCTGCAAAGTAATAAAACCTTGTAATTAAAAAAGAGTCCACAATTAAAGCATCAAATGTATTTGTAGCTTCTCAAAAGCCTTTCAGTTCCACACAGCAATGATAAATCTAAGAGAGTATTTGCGACAGTCCAACAGTGATGTGAACTCGGGACTTCTTTGGATCCTCACTGGTATTGACCTGAAGTGTGTTTTTCATGCTCAAAGTACATCTTCTCATATCAAGAAATCTGTATTATGTGTTATCAGGTGTCTCCGTGGCTTAAACTGACACACACATGAAGAACTTGAGCACCTGTTGTCTGTCAGGATGTATTGATTTTTTTTCTTCTCATGTTCCTGAAATGATGCAGGTCAACCATGTCTGATATGGAAGGATGCATTAGTTGCTCAGCAGAACTCTTTCAGATAGAAAGATAAAAAAAAGAAAAGGCTGTAGGGAAGCAGCTTTATCGAGCACAAAGTCAACATTCCATCTATAGTTCATTCAAATGTCAGTTTTCAGTTTTAAAGCCAGAGCAGACTCCAAAGTTGCTCGGGTGTATGATGGAGTATGGAGCTGAGGCAGGCCCAGCTGGTTGACTTCATGCAGCACCAGTGGGTGCTTCCAAAAGGTCCAACCCATGAAGTAATGGCAGACTTTTCTGCAGTCCCGCCTTTTCCTGCCAGTCCTACCAAATTATCACGCCCTCGTGACTAACGGCTCAAAATCGCGCCAAAGATTGATCCCTTGCTGTCCTGTTACAGCGGGAAATACATCACTTTGAGAAAGTAATGATACCATTTCACGAGACCTTGAAAGTAACAGCTCGGTGACCTCTGCTGAATCAAGCTTTGAGCCCACTGCCCTGCCGTATTCACTGCAAGCTTTTATTTTTAGTTTGAGTCGTATGAGATAATCTGCAATTCACACATCTTTCTTTAAAAAAAAAATGTAAGCACATTTTAGTGTGTGTGAGTGCCAGAAGCTGCAGCTTGATTAGTCACCAGACGAGAAGAGGGAAGCTGTCACAACTGTAGACATTCCTGTTTACGGCCACTCGAAAGAAATGTCAAGTTTGGTTGAGGCAGGTGGAAACCAGCTCAGCCTCTCGCCCACTCCTCCTGCTCCATTAGAAGAACATGTATAGGTCCTTAATGAAGGTTTGCTGACTGACTGGGAACGGCAAGACTGACAGGCAGAGGCACATGCACACCAGACGGACAGGAAAGAAAGAGGACATTGATCCGTGAAATGGGTTTTAGTCTTTGAGCGAAAGTTGATTACTAGGTGTGTTTTCACTCAGCCTTCCCTCCGTCTATCTGCTTTTCCAATTAGGAGATAAGACAGAGTCAATATCGAGCAGGGGAATGTGTGCCTGTGTGTGTCGGCATGCATACATTTATGTTTATTTGTGTGTGTGTGTGTGCTGTGTGAGCACATATGTGTGTGAGGTTTAGCAGGTTTAGTTAAACCCTGTCAGTGAAACCAACATGACCAAAGAAGATGCGATGCGCTGAGAATGTAGCAGCAGAGAGTCGCTCATGGTTTGTTTTTTTATTTCTGTCGGCTGTGCAGGCAGAGAGTGTAAAAAAAAGGGGGACAGGTCATTCTGACATTACACTCAAACGTGTGTGTTTGCGCGCGTGCGTGTATGTGCGAACATGCGCTTAAGGCAGGGTGGATCTGCAGCATATGAAAATGTTTTCCATGACCACACCTTTCAGAAAACTTGACATTTTCTCCTTTTTTAGATGCAGAGTGCAGTTTGTTTTCTTTTTGTGAATCCATCAATAGATGTAAATGTCTCTTCATATGTTTTGAATATTGCAGCAATTATGCTTTTTTATTATTGTGTGTTTAGCCCACCCATCTTAAATATGCCTACAATTCTGAGGCTGGAGAATTAGTCTGCAACTCATTACCCTGCTCTCCTGCTGCCAAATGTTGCTCCACCACCCTGTGACTTTTTGGACACGCACACAACAAGTGCTCCCTTCCTGTCTGCATCATGTGACACAGAAACGTGTTTGCGCTTACCTTCGATCTACACATGTGGGTTTAGTGGTGGACAGGCAGGCGTGCAGTACTTACCAAAGGTCTTAAAAGAGAAGTGCCTGGGTAGTTCAGCATGTGCTGAACATGGCGGGGGGAAAATAATGAGCTGCTTTGGATGCTGTCTCTGTTTTTACAGTGAATCATCTCGCGTGCTCATCAGCCCTCCCGTGTTTTCGAGAGTGTGAGCACATGAAACTTAGAGTGGCTGTGTGTTATTTAACATGCACCAGAGGCAGCTGCAGCATAGAGGATACTCTTGACCTCCTCTCCACTGCTGCTGTTACATTCCTTCTGTCAGAATCAGCTGCGGAGAAAGAGGAAGCATTCCAGGATGATCACAGAGAGGGGGGGGGGGGCGGGTGGGGGGGTCTGTGGAGATGGAGGGTGGGGGATCATTTTCCATCTGACTGCTGGGAGAGTTGAGCTTCGAAGGAAGTCACTCGCCTGTTTCAGCTGCACACTACGGTTTGTTTGAGCCACTTCCTTGTCAGAGGACTTACATGCGGGTGTCATGGCAGGCAGCAGTGATCCCGGAGCTCGTCTCAAGTGAATCAAACCGCCATTTTCTCATGAAATTGATTGTTGTTGTTGATTTTTTTTTCAACTCTATGCAATGTAAAACATTCCTACAAACCTGCCAGAGTTGCCTGCAAGATAAATCTGTTTAAATGATGCAAGTGTTTGAAATACTTGTAACTAATTGAATGCGTTAAGCAGAGCTGTAAAAGAGTCAGAGTACAGTCATGTTGCCTTCTTTGAAGGTGAAGCACAAAACACTGCCAAGCATCATCAAGTTTTAGTTGCAGACGTAACATCAATTGTTTTTTGAGCTATTTCAATGTCCTCACATAAGCATGTGACCGTTGTGCATCATGTGTTGGTAAAACATCTATAACTTCAGTTGCTAACCTGTAAATAGTAACATTTCCAGTGAAGTCTACAAAAGAATAGAAAACGGCTGACATGGAAAACCAGGCCGGAGCAGTGATGTACTTCACTGTGTTGCAGAGATACTTTGTATGCATGAATACTGTAATGTACTGCATGGTAATCTTGCTACATCTACTGCACTCTTTATAACACTGAAATAAAACTGCCAAGATGTCATCAATCAGTGTTTTATGGAGAGCCGCAAATGGAAAGACTTTCTTTCTTGCTTGTAACCCCAAATCTGATTTCATAGGCTAATGTGTTTATAGGCTGAAAGCGAAGGGATGGCTGATATGGATACAGTGTGTGATGGATCCCTGAAGTGATACATATCGTGAAAGATTCCTGAGGTTACATTAACATTCGTTCCAAAATGCTGCTTCGCCGAGAATGTGTCGAAAGGGGAATGTGCTCTAAATGTGAGACGCCAAAGTGAAGGTGTTCTTTTTTTAAACCTGCCATGTCAAGCAAGGTGAGATCAGCAGGAATATTGTGTGTTTATCTTGGAAGGTTATCAGATGTAATTTCAACTCCACAAACTTTATATTTAGTTCATTATTGTCTCTATTTCTCTGGGAATACAATAGGAAGCAATTTAACTGAGCGTGCGATCCAGCGCCGACTGCTCTGTTATCCGCTTTCTGTTGTCCTCTGTCTGGCATTCACATCTTCTGCTGTTTCTCCAAAGGCGAGCTTGATGTGTGCGCTCCACACTGTCTCCAATAATGACTCACTCTCTAATTAGTATCACTAATCAACTGTCATCGTGCTGACCCACTATTTCTGTTCATCTTTCTCTGCCTCAGATCGGGGATATACGCTCCAATGCGCGCTCATTGTTTGCCCTCGCACCGCTTTGTTCAAAGCTGATAAAAATGTGTTTTCCACGAGGCCATAAATGATGATCTCAGTGGTTTTGTGGCTGTCTAATGCAATTTGCTTGATTTTTAGGTCCGAGCAATGTCTCTCTTGTTCAGCTCTTGTTCAGCCCTCTTGTGCAAACTCACTTTACACAGCAGTGCTCTGTAGCAAGTCTCTTACAATCAGACAGAGGCTGGATTGTGATGTCTCCACTTGCATGCCTTTCTTCTTTTCCCCCCTGTGTCTCTGTTAGTTTAGTCTTGTCTTTTGCAAACTGAGCCTAAAGCACCGCACGACAAATATCATATTTACTGCACATCCCTTCCTCATACTGCACCTTTTTTTTGATCATTTCTCTCTTTTTTTTCCCCAATGTGTTGTCCAGGCTCTAAGGAAATTGAAATATTGGTGTGTGTCCGTACAAATGATAAGGCTTCCTGCAGTCCACATTAAAAGCCGTTTTTCTGGCACTAAATGGTTTGCTCTTGATTTGTTCACTTCTGATAGGTGCAAGAACAAATTATACCCTGATAATCTCCCTCGCACCAGCGTGGTGATCGTATTCCACAATGAGGCCTGGAGCACACTACTGCGAACCGTCCACTCCGTCATCGACCGCTCGCCACACACGCTGCTGGAAGAGATTGTGCTGGTGGACGATGCCAGTGAGAGAGGTAAACTCAGGCGCACACACACACACACACACTGACACACTCTCTAGATAATTCCCTCAGTTGCCTCTTGTTTGAGGCTTAGCCTATTTTTCTTTTTTTTTTTTTAGAGGTACTGTGAGATATTTCTGGTTTGTGCGCATGTGTGGTTTTTTTTTTCTGTGTGTGTGTGTGTGTGAGCATGTGTCAACACTCGTGCCCTGCAGCCAGCCAGCGTGTACATGTATATGGGCTGTGTGTGCCACTCCAACCCGTGCAATACTGTTAATCCCTGTTTGGGGGAGATTAGGTCTTTAATTCGCCAGCCGCAGGGATTACACTCTGTTATTACCCTCAATCCCCCCCCTCCACCCCCATCCTCCTTTCCACCACCAAACAGCATCATTTCACCCAGTGGGACCTCAGGTTAGACGCTACAAGTTCCAGGATGTGTTTGCGATGGTTAAGAGTGGAGCTAGATGCAGGGCAGGAGGGATGTTCACTGGCATGCTAAGTCACATGCACACAGACAAAAACACCTGCACGCCCTAACCTCTGATCGAGTCGCCAGCAGCATCTGGTAATCCAGCTTCTGCCGTGTGTGTGTGGGCGTGCGCGTGTTTTCCATGTGAGCTTATGCGTCTCTGCTGGGGCTTTTTTTTTTTTCCCCCTTCTGTTTTTTCGCGTAAGATTTCCTCAAACGGCCACTGGAGCAGTATGTCAGGAGGTTGGAAATCCCCGTCCGAGTCATCAGGATGGAGCAGCGGTCCGGCCTGATCCGCGCTCGCCTCAAGGGAGCCTCCATCTCGACGGGCCAGGTGTGCGAGGACACGTGTACATACGTGACATTTACTACCTGGTGTTCTGTTTTCCACCTGGTGTTTTTGCCCGGCTGGATTCCTTCTAACGGTTTCTCACCACGTTCTTAGGTCATCACCTTTCTGGATGCTCATTGTGAATGCACCACGGGGTGGCTGGAGCCTCTGCTTGCCCGCATCAAACAAGACAAGTAAGACGCACAAACACAAGAGAAACGCACACCACTGGCAGGCACAAAAAAATAATCAATAACTATTGTTGCGCCGGCAGGTGGCTCGCCCTTGTGTTTATCTCATGCTTAATTACTCACGCTCCATTTGAAGCTTCCCATAAGGAGAACTCGCAGCTGACACATGGACAAAAAAAAAAGCACACATCGAAGATGTGATCAGCGAGTGAGTGATGGCTGATGGGAAATCACGCCATGCTTCAGTGTAGGAACATCTTGCACCTCGCTGATCAGTGGTGGTCGTTCACGTCCTCCTGTGGATCCGAACAGCATGGTGTTGCTCTGCGCTGCCCCCACTGATGCCCTCGTGTTTGTGGATGTCGTAGGAGAACGGTGGTGTGTCCCATCATCGACGTCATCAGCGACGACACGTTCGAGTACATGGCGGGATCCGACATGACCTACGGAGGCTTCAACTGGAAGCTCAACTTCCGCTGGTACCCGGTGCCTCAGAGAGAGATGGACCGCCGCAAAGGAGACCGCACGCTGCCCGTCAGGTGGGTGCAGCAGCGCAGGCAAGCAGAAAACCACGAGTTTAGGGAGAAATTACAGTGGAATAACTGGAATGATGAGAAAACTAAAAGATGCAGCTTTCTTAAAGTAACAGGACTCCTTATAGCAATTTATGGTTCATTAAAGAGCACAAAACACTTTCCGTAGAGCAATCTGTTGTTGCTTCTTATTTGCTCCATTCTCAGTGTTATCTGGCTCACATTCTGACACTTAGCTTACAGCGAAATTTATGTGTGTGAAACTGTCGCCCAAAGGTGAAAATACAAGTAAAATACAGTTTTCTGACAATCCAAAAATATACAAACATCCAAGTGTTTGTATTTCTTTGCTTCTTCCCACCGTTGTGCAGCTGACTCTGACCTCTCTGTTGGGTCAACCGAGGGGGAAAACAGGATTTCCCCAAAGAGACAGAACAGAGAAGCATTAGTAGTGTGATCACACACCAACTGTGGCAGTCAGCTGTTTACAACACATCCTGTGAGCTTCAGCGTTTCTAACAGGCGTTCACAATTGATAGGCTGAGAGTAATCACACTTTACCATTTAATTTTCCACAGTTAATCATAATATGTTCTCGGGGCAGAAATAAATGGAATAATACAGCGAGCTTTCCTCTGCAGTCACAGTCGAAGTATTTATGAAGGATTTGGCGTTACTTCGCCTGCCGTATCGCTTCTCGTGGCTCAGACCTTGGAACTGCAAACCCGAGCTTATTTCTGCCTGTCTATCATCTCTTCTTCCTGCTCTTGTTTCGAAGCACGCATGACGCCAATATTCAAGGTCACGCTCATAATATATCTTATGTAACGCGGCGCCCCTGTTTTCGGTTGTTTTTCCACTGTTCTGCTTTACAAATCCTTCCTCAGGGTGTCCTGTACGTGGCCTCAAAAAACTGAAATGGGGTTGTAATGTCAGGCCAGGAAAATGACTTTATACTAATGACTTGATTTACATAAAGCCCCGTTCTGTCATAAAGCCGCGACGTGATACAGCATGACACATGCTACAGGAATAACACGAAAGTGTTTTTCGGCTTCTTTGCGTATCTAACGTGAGATCTTTGTGAACATGTTGCACTTCGTCAGCCAATGCCAAGCGCACTGAAGGTCTTTTTTTGCTGTCGCACTCGGAGGAGCCTCGCTCAGAGCAGGAGGAACTCTGCATCTGAAGTGGTTGTTATGGGCTCATCCACCTCGTAATTTACAGTATGTGCAAGAGACTGGCGTCACTTGAAAAGATTTCTCTTCCAACTGTCGGAGCGAAGCAGTTGAAAGAGAAAGAAAAAACCTCTCAGCGTATTAAATGGCATCGACAATTAGATGCAATAAATTCTTTGTTGTCTTTTATTGTGGCAGTCTGTGTCTGTGTTTCTGAATCTTGATATGTTGATGCAATAAACGCTGCTTGTTATTGGCCTGTTATTGTGTGTGAGAGACGGGCTCTGATTGAATAAATGGTTTTAATTAGGATCAGGGATGATTTGCAGTCAATAACTGGGGTTTTTGTTACATAGAAACCGTCATTCTAATGTAAGATAAAGACTTTAAAAGGCTCTTATGTATTTTCCATTACGAATTAAACACATCATCAAATTTCTCTTCTTTTTCTTTGTTTGGCATTCACAAAGTCAGACACAAAACCCAAGTGTTGTTCAACAAGCAAGTGTTTGTTGTTGCTGTGCTTGTTCTTTCCCACTCAAACGCACCGTCACCTGATGAGCACTCAGGATATGTTTCATGTGCGTTTATACACAAGTGTTGTGTTTTTGTAGTTGAACTCGGATGTTAAATGAAAGTGAAAACAGACATTAGTGCAAATGAGCTTGTTTTACAGAGGAGGAAGTCATCCAGCGGGGGGGGGGGGAGAAAAAGGGGAAGAGCCTTGGGGCCGTTTAACACGACGGTTACAACAACATAGAAGTGAAGGAAGAAAACAGGAAAACGGCAAAGAACACAGAGTGAGAACAGTGAAATGTAAAGCTCTGATGGGCTCTGTAGATATATACTGGGTGACCTTTAGAAAGTGAGCCGTCGGTAAACTCAGTGGCACGAGCCCCGCTCGCTCTTGATTTACCCTCCTTTGCTGTCTCTTCCCAGAACCCCCACCATGGCAGGCGGCTTGTTTTCCATCGACAGGGACTATTTTCAGGAGATCGGCACATATGACGCAGGCATGGACATCTGGGGTGGAGAGAACCTGGAAATCTCTTTCAGAGTGAGCGAACTCGCCCTGCACCAATCGACATGACTGTTCTCTTCCCTGTGCTGGCAGCCAGTCAACACACACACACACACACACACACACAAGGATGTTACACTTTGAGGCTGATGAATTTTCTCTGACTAAATTGTTGTCTTGATTAATACTTTGTCAGGCGTCGCCCTGACTGGCTTTCAATCAAACTTACTCAGAGTGTCACAACACAGACAGGACCAGCCTGCGTCATCCATCTCCCTGCAGAGTTCACTGCTCAGCCGCTGCTTAATTCAGTGACCGGCGCCTTAAACTGTGTCCACTCCGCAAGGTTTTTTCTGTGTACGTCAGCGGTGACCGGCTCCGTTTTCTCCTCAGATCTGGCAGTGCGGTGGGACTCTGGAGATCGTCACGTGCTCCCACGTGGGTCACGTGTTTCGGAAGGCAACGCCTTACACTTTCCCCGGAGGGACCGGACAGATCATCAACAAAAACAACCGACGCCTGGCTGAAGTCTGGATGGACGAATTCAAAAACTTCTTTTATATCATCTCTCCTGGTGCGTGCCAACGAGCGCATGTGGTCACACACTCACAAAGTGGCGTCTCAGACATCGAGTCGTTGGCAGACGACCTCATTGGTCACCGCAGGAACATAATTTGGGGTTGGTTTATTTAGGTCAAGACAGCTTGTGAGGTCAGACTAAGCTAAGCTTAAAATTAAGTTAGTCTAACGTTGAGCTAAGTGATGGTTTACAGTAAGTCTGCAGGAAATGGATGTGAGCCAATAGATGGTTCTGAAAGGAATGAAACGTGTGTGTGTGTGTGTGTGTGTGTGTGTGTGTGTGTGTGTGTGTGTGTGTGTGTGTGTGTGTGTGTGTGTG
>JAUESE010000010.1:2402004-2413203 GCA_032274725.1 Malacoctenus triangulatus
GGAGAAATAACCATCAAACTAGTGTACAGCCCACCACAAGCATGTTCAAAGTAATGCAATGAAAAGTTTCTCACAAAACCACGTTCAAAAAGAAAACATCTTCTGAATGTTTACTTTCGGCGATTATCAAACTGATCACGTGCTTGAGTATTCTGTCTTGGGCTCGCAGGCTGCGTCAGAAACCATCAGGTTGAGAGACTTCCAGGTGTGTGTATCCATCGCAACATCGTGCAGCGCGACAAAATCACGATCAGGATTAGTCTTTTATGTTTGGAACACTTGTCAGTTTGAACAGCCTCACACGGCGGCGGAAAGTAACCGGGTGGATCTCACCAAAGGAGGTTAAGAGCAGGATGAGCAGTCACTAAACACACACTGACAGAGAGGACACTTTCTGTACAGACCTGCACTTCTTTTTTTCAAAACTCAAATCGCACAAGCTAATCCCCGAGCCCTCCTGAGGTGTCCCTCTAGGGGGGTTAATGGATGCACTCAGTCACCCTGATACTTTCCTCCCCCTTTGAGCTCTTCTTCCACTGCCCCTGTCTTCCCACTCCCCTTTATTTCCCACTCCACTAGTATTTTCCACCCCAGTGGAAACGAGGGAGGGTGGGCAGCACGGCTACTCACCAGCGCGTCTACAGTGAGCACAGGAAAATGGGTCAGATACAGGATCAGATGAAGAAGGGGGGGGGCTTCCATCTCCTTCGACCAATACATGCACGAGTGTTGCACGCGCTTGAGGGCAGTGTGTGGGTGTGTGTGGGAGGTGACTGGTGCTGGTGACTACCCCGAGGGGGGCATCACCTCCGGGGTCAAGCCGCTGGTTTGTCTCCCACCAAACACATTTTTAAGGTTTCAAATCGTTAGGAAAAAAAAATTCATTGTGATTTTTTCAGTTCTCTCTTTTAGATTTCTTCACATGTTCAAGCCCAAAAAAATGTGCCGCACCGCAGCTTTATATGGCTGAACTCTGCGAGGGATTTCGGAGGAGCTGTATTTCTCTCATCTCCTGCGTCAGCCTCAGCGGAGAAGAAAAACAACACAATAATTTTATCTCACCAACAGCAAACTATTTTAGCACTCAGTTTTAAATCTGTCGTATACGTCGTTGCCCACGTGGGCGTTTTTGTTGTGTGTGTGAGTGTGCAAGGGTGTGCATGAGTGAACGTGTGAATAGTGTTGATGCGTAGGAGACAGTTACGTGTTTTGGCTTATAACATGGCTGTCGATGCCTTGAGTTGTCATGACGATTTTTTAGTAGGACTTCACCATGGTGACCAGGACTGGACACGGACACACACGACTGCACACATAAGCACAAATTGAATCCAACGCCATAGAATGATTCCTAAAAAAGGAAGATGACACACTTTTTTCTTTTATTCATTCATTCAAGTTTTATCTAAATGTAGTTTTCAGTGACCCATTTTTGAGCTCACAAAATAGTCGTCGTTTTTTTGGTTGCTCCAAATGTTCCCGCTGTGCTGCTGCATCTGTGAGGATCATTTTTTAAGGACATGCGGAAACTGCTTTTGACAGATGAATGTATGGACTTGAGATTATTATTTGCTAATTGAGGGTTTTGTTTGGGAAATGTGATCCCAGGTATTTAAAGTGCAATCAGCCTCTCTTTGTCCTGAGCTTACCTCAAGTCTCAAGTTTATATCAGGATGCAACATCAATTACACGAGTGGATAAATAGAGGCTTCTCGCCTTGTTCTCATGGTGCATCACAATTATGAAACAAGAGAAATTAGTTCTTTAAAGGTTTAAGACAGATGAACATCACACAAAGTTTTATACTTTTGCACTGAGACTTTATCTGTCTATTGTTTTGTGAGCCAAGCAGGAAACTCAACACCGAGCAGCAGAAACCACCACAGGCCCAGCAGCAGGGGCAGCTGCCAAGCCCGGAAACAGCAAGCACCAGGTCCTGCACCAGCAACCACTGAGCCCGGCAGCATGTGGTTGAGTGCCATAAGATTATCACCACTTTTTGATGGCTGATAGTTTGTGCTCATTTCCGTCTGCAGAGAGAGTTGAGAAAAATGTCATACATTTTCTTTAAATGTTGACAAAAGAGCTTGAAAATATTAAGAAAAATGTCAGAAGATTCTATTAGTCTGGAGTTTAAGAGAAGTGACAGTATCCAACGACAGCTCAACTCACCGCAGCCAATTTCAGAAGTAATGACAGTAGAGTTCTGACTGAAGATTGCAGTTGTTCAAGAAGTCATATTGATTCTTTGTTTACTGGTTTGACTCATTAAAAACTATTCAGAGGGAAAGTTCACAGAAAAAGATCACAACATTGCTGAACAATAACCGAACTCACTGGGTGACAGACGAGTTAAACAATGACCTTTAACCTAGAAAAAAAAAAGATAATAACTTGTTTCAGTGTTTGGTTTCACCAAACCTTTAACCCACGTTTATGGTTTATCACACTTTAGCTCGCCTGCGACCTATGGAAGCACTGTGTGTCACCCACCACTGTGACACACTTCAATCCACAACCGACGTAAGTGTCGCACCGTGGGGTAAAATGTCACCGATCAGAATGCCGTTTTTGTCCGTAACCACGACTCTCTGTGGCAGAGGGACCAACAGAAAGCGACATCAGAGCTCCCACAAATGCAGGACGCTCTCGGACGTCAGCCAATCACACACAGCAACGCTCTGACATCATGGCTGACATGACAGCTAAGCAGGAACAGCTGTGTAGTAGTTACAGGCCACACCACAGGAAAGTGACGCAACAGTGTGTGTGAAGTGAGTGCGTGTGCTTGTACGCGTGGGAGTGTGTGCGTGTACGTGTGTGTGTGTGTGTGCCGATGAGAGTCTAGGTCAGCAGTGCGTCTGTATAGGATAGAGAGCATTGGTGTGGTCAGTGTGGGAGAGATGAGTCACGAGGTCAAATCCAAGTTAAATTCCGGTGAAGAGGGAAAAAGAGGAAAAGATCGGTGAGGGAAAAAGTCAGAGAAAGTGAGCGCAGAAGCTTCAGAAGTCAGACACACGGAGGGAAAAAAAAAGAGAGACGCTGTCTACGTTTCACGATTTGGAAGCACATCCTCATGTAAATCAATTTTTGGTCAGATCCGCCTGAGGCAACGGTCACATAAACTTCAGTGCACACAACCAGACGTGTTTCCATGCTGTGCTACGTGTTCATGTTGCGTACGGACGGTTGTGTGTGAATGGTCCTCTCCGCTGGGGAAAGGAGGGAATCCTGCCCGGACATTCCATGGCACAGATTCCCAAAGAGTTTCCACTACAAGTAAGACACACACTCGCTCGCACACACACACTCACAGACGCATACAGACAGCCTCTCAGGATGAATTCCTGTCTAATCTACGATGGGAATTTAAAAAAAAAAAAGGATAAAGAAACAGAGCAGGGCCCAGGGGCCGACAAAGACGTCCAGCACGTCCAGACGGGAGCTCGTGACCTCTTTGTGTATCGTTGTCATGGAGCGAGGCAGGTAAGCATGAAATGATGCAGGTGGCGACGGAGTAAATCGCACGCAACACTGCAGCCTGCACCCAGCATGTAAATCCTGACCACGGCACGGCTACAGAAGGGGCTTCCCATGATGCAAAGTGAGGGGAGTCCCTTCAATACAGACAATAATAATTCTGCCCACTGAGGCCCACCGCACTGAAACTGAAACGAATACATTCAGGGCAACTTTTGAGCGCTTCAAACAGAAGAAAACCCAAAAGGTGTCTGCTGCTTTCTAACGAGGCCACGTCTCATGAGTTGTCACGAGACTCAAGGCAAGTTTTGTGCCGAGCGCCATTGTGATTTTGAATGACAGTGAAAACACGACTGCTGTTCTGTGAGATTTTGCGTACAGAACAGCGAGCGTGAGCATCGTTTTCGTTCAGGACTTTCTGAAACATGGTCAGTCCATCATGAAGGTCAAATAATCGTAATTATGACTGAAAAATTCAGCCATCCATCTTTAACACCCGTTTAGATTGGAGGCATTTTAATGTAATATTCCTAGTTTCTGGTCACTTGTCTGTCTCCTGAGCTGAACTCATGAAATCAGACATCTTGTTGCAACACACTTCACGTGTTCCTCTTGAATATCATCTGAAACTTTTTTCCACCTGTGTCTAGTCAAGTCTCCTTGCGTCATGTAAAACTCCAGTCGGCCCCCCGTACTAGTGTCTGTTCTATCCACCTGTGTTTTTACCCTACACTCGTTTTTTCATACTTTCATTGTCACTGAAATCACCTTCTTTTTCTTAGTTTTTTTTGGAGAGTTTTTTTTTAATGTTTTTCCCATTTTATATCACAGTAAGTAGCAACAACACAGGCATAGTTAAAGTTAAAAACTTCTTGCTTTGGTAGGCAAACGCACAGAAAGTCGGAAAACAAAAAGTCAGGAACAAAATGAACTGTGACAAGTGGCCCGACAGGAAGTCTGTTTTACATAAGAGCGAAGCGAGCGCAACTTTTCCCATCTCATTTCGCCCATGCCTCTCTGTCCATGCCACTGTCGAACAGTTACTCTTCTCCACCCAACCATCAGCGCTCCCACACCCCGTCCATTCATCCATCCATCCATCACTCTCCTTCTCCACCACTGTCCCCACTGAGTGGAGTGGGGGCATTTCCACAGCTGTGGCCAGAAGAGCTTCCAAGGCGTCACAGACACACACGACTGCACAGGATTTCCAGAAACTCACACAGAATCATGAAGCGCCAAGAATTATGTAAGGCTCAGGCATACCTTACATAAAGAGCAGAAACCTTCATGAAGAGAGAAAAAAATCCCAGTTTGGGAGAAAACTTTGACAGACACGTGGCAGTCTGCACGCAACTGAACACGCCGACAGGTACGCTGACGACCACTGGTCATCACTAAGGTGAGACTGCAGTGACCTCATGTCAAATGCTTCTTTTCTTGTCTGCTTTGAATACGATGACTTGTGCTTCCTCAGCGTGTTTTTCTAGTGAACTCATGGATCGTAAAAAGGACAAAAGCAAATCAAAAAATCCAAAGAATCAGAAAAAAGTGAGACTGCAGCACTCTGCAATTCGAAATTGATCAAAAAAGTTGGTACAAAAGCAGTGAAGGTTCATCGATTTTCTTGAACGATCTTGCTTTTATCTTTAAAAGCTCATTTATGTTGTGTTCTCTTAATACCAGATACAAAACTACAGATAAATCAACTCCTGCAGTTTTTGAGAAGGCTTGATGTGCAATCTGTTTTTCTCACTTTTGAGTACTGACAAAAGGTCCTCTAAATTAAACTGCTTCACAGCTTGCACGTCTCCCGTTTGGTGTCTGACTCGATGAGATCAGGCTTCTCCGGGGAACAAGCGTCCCTGTTTACCTTGTTACTAAAGATGACTCGTATTAATCATGGCTGTATGTTTGCAGTCACTGGCATGCTGCCGAATGAATTTAGGACCGATCCGATGCCTCCCCGGAGGTATCGCAACCTGAATGAGAATCTAAACATTTCAGCCTCGGCCCCCCCCCCCCCTCCTCCTCCTCCTCCTCAGCTTGGCGTGGAAAGCAACCAGAGCACTATTATGTAGCTGTGTTTCCACAGTGGAAGCCTGTTCCTGGATAGACGCTGCAGTGGAAGTTCCCCCTCAGTGGAGCGAAGGAACACAAGGAAGGAAAGACGGAGCAAAGGAAGGAGTGAGTGGCGAGTTTAAAAGGAGGGCAGCAGAGAGAGGGAGGACTTCGCCAAGTGACAACAAGACAGCAAGAGGAGAACAAAGAGTGAGTGGAAAGACGAGTGGAACAGAGGGGCTAAGTGGTTTAGTCTGAGGTCATGACCTGTCATTGACCTGCGTCTGGTCTGGCAACTGTCTGAGAGATTACAAGAGCTGCTTCTCTGCTCCGACAGCATGTGCAAATACACATAGAGAAAGGAAATTAAAGGTATCCTTTGGGGGGGTTTGGCTCACAAAGGGAGCAATGGTTTGATTGGCAGGCGGCTGCTGCTGCTGCTGCAGCGTTTGCCTTTGTGTTGTAGCAGCACGCGCGCACAAGAAAAATAAACACGCCAAGACAGCTGAGAACATTTAAGCTCATGCATTACTGTTGAACTTGAAAACTAAAAACAACACAAAATATTCTGTGACCTTTAAAAGATTTTACAGGACCTTTTATCTTTCTTTTGTTTTTTCATGCAATGATTTGTATTGTCTTTTGAAAAAGGATTTAATACTTTAAAAACCTGTTCAGCTATTAGATAGAGAAAATCATAAATATCAATGATTTATTGTTCCTATGCTATGGGACCTTGCTCAGCCTTAAAAACACCCAGACCTTATATATTTGAACTTAATCCAGTTCTATCCTACATTATTTGGGTTTTACAAAAGTATTAAAAAAAAAAACTCAACACTTACACCGACAAAAAAAAATCCAAACGTTAACAGCATTTGTGTTTCATAAATTTGTTGGGTCAGAGAAAAAAAAAAGCTAAAATATCTTTTAATATTTTCTCCATGATAAAATAAAATAAAATAAAATAAAATAAAATAAAATAAAATAAAAGCGGTTCAATCGGGATGAGTGAATTTCCATAACAGATTTTTCCAGTAATTCATTTTCTGCAACAAAAAAAGATGCACAGGATATTTAATCAACTTAAAATGGCTCAAGAAACTTGGTTTAACCAAAGTGTAAAAGTTGTGAAACACACTCTCACTTAGTGATGCTTCAAAGATTGATATCTCACTATCCCCAAAAAACCCAAGTGTGACAGTGAAACTAATGATGCCGTAACACACAATAAAAACCAATTCGCAATGTGCTACCAAAAAGGATTCATTAGAACAGTGATCTCAAGAAAAAGGCCTGAATCGAGCAAACATCTGAAGTTTTACTGAAGAGATCTTTAAACGCATTAGTTTCAGTAATTAAATGCGTTGATCATTTCGTTTCAGGAAACACACAGTTTCCAGCAGGACATACCAGGGCGTCCAAGGAAGTTCTCTGCGGTTAAGATGTGAGCTGAAAAGAAAACGTCACCTTGCGTGAGCAAACATGTCCGTGCTTTTCTCATGACCCAAGCAGCTACTTTCTGAAGGGTGATTTCAAAGCAGCCCAGCCAGGACGAAGCTCCGACGAGGGGTTATTTATCTCACAAGCACACAACTTTCCAAACATTACACAACATTACTGACCAAACATTTAGACAACAGAACATTCGCCCTATAACAGAGTTAGTTAGGTGATTCATATCCTGTGAGTAAGCAGATTATTCAACAGAGAGGGAGGGGAGGACGGCTGTCTCCACCGTCCCAGCGACGGAGCTGGAGCTGCTCTAATTTCCCCTCCTACTATCGCCACAGGACTGATAGCACACAATCATGATCACGGATATGACGATACGGTCACTGATGCACGCAGACGCGCTGGTGACTTTCACCTCACTGCAGCAGTAATATTCACTTTTCAGTAATAACATCAACCAAGAATTTCTTTAACCTTTGGAAAAACTCAAGTAAACAGAACATAATACCTGCAAAATGTAATGGAAAAAAAGCCACTTTGAACTCAACCAATCAAACTCTGAGATGTTTTTCACACTTTCCACATAAAAATATTGATTCTGATATTCTGAGTTTTAGTTACTATAAGACGGCAACAGAGTGGCAAAGTTGTGAAGCCCTCTGAAAACCGTTGACCGTGAAGGGACAGTCGGGTCACAACACTGAGTTACATGATGAAGAAGGAAATTATAAAGAGGAATCAGACGATGGAGCCGTGAATCAGTTTGTATACAGACAAGTTTATCGTGCTTGGTGTGGAAGTTAGGCAGGTATGTCTGCATGAATAAAGTGGGTCAGCAGCTTTTTTCAAAAATGTCGATTCCAACTACACTATAAAAAAACTCAAGTTATTTCCAAATATGTTTGTCATAATATGCAATTTAATTACTTATTTTTTTCTCATCAAAATGGAGACGATTATCCCTTCGTATATCAGATTTCTTGTCATTTGCAAGCAAACAAATAAAATGTTTGAACACGTAGAATTGCCTGAAGGAAAGTCGTTAAAATCATATCATCACACTTTCACGTCCGATATGTGAATAAATGCTAGACTAATAAAAAACAAATATACCTGCGCAGTGTATTGAACAACTTTGTTGAATCTTGTGTGTCTCTGAACTTCATTGAATTAGTCAGCGGCAGCGCCCTTTCACTCAAAGGTTAAAGCAACCACTTCAAGCACATCTGTCTCCTCTTCGCTCCTAACCAAAGATCTGAGCATGTCTGAATAAAGAGACATCCTGATAAAGATCATGGACCAGCTGCTACTTACCGATGGTCAATGAGAAGTAATGGGACTTTTTTTGTTTTCTTTAAAGAAAATCTCCTTGTGAAAAGACAATTATAATTTGACAACAAAAAAAAAACACCTTCAAGTGAGACCGGTTTTGAGCAACCCCGCAGCTCAGTTATCCGTTCCCCTTTCTTGGTGTTGGCAGGATTTGAGGCTTCAATTAGGTGGTCATCTTAGCGTGTCTGTGGGAGGTTACAGGGAGTGTGAAAGGAAAATGAGAGTCTTCGCCGTGATGCAAGATGATGATGATTTCTCTTGGACAATCTGAGTGTGCTGTCGCTGAGCAGGCAGGTGGGCGTTGTTACAGTAGAACAGATTATCAGTTTCCTATATTCCTGAAAATTATGCACGAAACTGGAGCTCCCCGAGCATCTTACATCACCATCTCATTATGTCAACATTTTTATGGACAGCACATCCTCCCACACAGCAAGTCAGCACTTCCAGTCATGGGAGCGGCATGCGTAAATACTTGCTCTTCAGGTATGCGGCTGGCCGAGCATCAGAAGGGAAGTCCTGATGCAGCTCACTCACTGGAGGAAATCTTATGGAAGATTTTTTGGGAGTGTCTCTCGCTGCACACCAAGGGCTTCTGGGAAGATAACAATGGCACCCATGGGCGCTTTGAGATAATTGCCGGTTGGTGCCCACGCAGCTGCCATGATAAGCCAAGATGCATATGTACCTACGGGTTCCCGTACGCAGGTAATTGAACTCAAAGTTTCAGTCGTGAGAAGGACATGAAATTTAAATGTCAAAGTTGAGATGCGGCGGTTCATAAACTGTGAACTATTTCAGTTAAAAGGTCAAGTGTAACCCCACTTGAATAACATAATGCATTCTCTGATGCAAGACATTGAGGGATTCCTTTCACCAAGGGGATGTCTTTAAAACAAACAACAGAGAGAGAGCAGTTGGAGGACGGGAACAAAACAACACGAGATGGACAGAAATTAAATGTCAGAGTTGAAAACTCCAGCATTCGTGTCGGTGCTTGTGATGAGGACAGCAATGGTGAAAGCACCAGCAGGAAGTTACTCACAGTCACTCTGAATGAACGAAGTCGAGTGTGGAGTGCACGATTGACCCCTGATGAAGGTGCACGACCTTATAGCCACCGGAAACTCAAACGCGCACGAGGCTTCAAGTTAGTGCTTGCATGTATTTCAGTTTGTAAACTACGGTGCAAGATTTCCTTTAGTCTACGACAAGCACAAAAACGCAAAACAACTCGTGAAACAAGTGAAGCTATCTGAAGTTAATTTGCCTTGATAAGAAAATTTAGTTCATGAGTCTGTAAGTAAGTTACTTTAACTTCCTATTTCCGGTCTGATAAGATATTTTGACTCGAATATATAAAGAATAATTGGTCAGATTTCCTTTTTGGCAGTGTGACAGTGCAGCTCACTCTGCCTGACCACCGCGCAGCGGGAAGGCGTCAGGCCTTTCTTTTTAGCACACACTGTGTTCAAGAGGCAGTGAGTCATTTCCATAATGCTTTCATTTGCACGTTTTCAATGATATTTTAAAGGTTTTCCTTTCGATATCATGGTTATTGTCAATTCCAGTATACTTCAGTTAACCCAATCTTTACTGTAAAAGAGGAAATAAATCTCGACTCAAATTTATCTCAGTCTTGAACTTTCCAACGGTCTCAGAAAAAGGTGAAAAAAATTCCCAATTATATTAAAGTAGGTAAGTTATTCAAGGTTGAAGCATCAGAAAGTTGCAAACAAAACAAAATCTATAGCTCACAAAAATCATCTTTAATCTGCAATAACAATCACTGGTTGTGATTTTTAACATTTAAAAAAGGAATAAACGAGGTGTCAGACTCCTGTACCTGCATATCGGCTAAAGTCAATTCCGTAAGCCTCCTTCTATGAACTCCTCAAAAGGTTAAAGTATTTACGGTAAAGTTGTGGCCCGTATCAAAAGAATCGTATCACTCTCGCTCACCCACACTTAGCTAAATATCAACATGTCATAGGATTTAAACAAATCATTGTACATAGTGAGTCAACTCACAAAAAATGATAAACTCCAAAACTGCATGTACAAGCAGGCAACCTGGTACAAATTCACAGACAGCCACAGGCAAAGACATGAGTCGACAGGTTTCTCCTAAAAGTTCACTTTTTGTTCTCCTTCCACTGCAGGCTGAGCTGCACATACCTGCTGTTCGGGGGGCAGAAACCTATTAGGCCACATTAACATGAGATGTGTCAGGAATTTCATTCTTATACTGTGAGGAGCAAAGGAACCGCGACTGCATATGTGAACAACTTTATGTAATTCATCAAAAAAAAGACTTTTACATCTTCAGTAAATTAAAACAAATACAGCTGTTGATCAGAGTCAGAGACAAAGCTGAAAACTTTCAAAGAAATTTTAAAGATAAACTTATATGTGTAATATGATGAATATTGTGACGGAGCACATGGGATACGTGTTTTTTGTCACTTCAATATCAGAGTTACAAAATCACAATCTATTTGACCTTTCTGTCATCTTTGATCTTTATCTATGAGCATGTCTCTCTTTCTTCGCTCTTGTAACTCGTTTACACAAAGTCACACCTGGAACCGACCGTCCGCTGAGGGCCTCGCCAGAAGGCTCCTCAGTGGAAATGGAGAGCCAAGTTTCAGAACCAACAAAATAAACAATTGTTTCAGCAAATAGTATAATGACCACTTGATTGCTCGTCTGTTTTTTTGTTTTTAAAATAATTAATTAATTTGAAAAATTGCTTTGGTAGGGCAGTGAATTTCTCAAAGACATGAACTGCGAGACTGATATACATTTTGCTTGGTCTTTTTCTGGCAGTAACAATGCAAAATTTTACATGTTGCATCATCAAAACACATT
>JAUESE010000010.1:2460184-2474477 GCA_032274725.1 Malacoctenus triangulatus
GTGTGTGTGTGTGTGTGTGTGTGTGTGTGTGTGTGTGTGTGTGTGTGTGTGTGTGTGTGTGCGCGTGTGTGCGTGTGCATGTGCGTGTCAAATTAAACTCGAACATATCTCTTCCTCCTGTCTCTCCAGGCGGTGGGCTACAAGTTGGCGGTGCTGCCGGTTGCCGGGGCGATCCTGGGCGGCGTGTTAGGAGGGCCACTCGGCCTGCTGGCCGGGTTTAAAGCCGCAGGGGTGGCCGCAGCCGTGGGGGGCGGTGCTCTCGGGTACGCAGGTGGCAACATGGTGCAGAAACACCGCCGAGCGCAAGTGAACCTGCAGCTGAAGCAGCTGACAGCGCCTCCGCCATCATCAGACGCCGCTGAGCCTGAGCCAAACACGGATAAATGACCCCGGGGGGTCCCGGGTAGCCCACCGATCTCAGCTGGTGGCAACCCGAACAATCAGAAGCACAAACTACACCTCTGAAAACACGAGACTTGATGTTCGACTTTAGTAATAACCAAAGTCCATGTGAAACAGTTATGTAGCAACAGCCTTGCTTAAAGACTACTAAGTACAGAGAATACTTCAGTGTTTGTGCGAGATGTTTCTGTGAGGACATTAATCTTTTTTTTTCCAAACAAAGCACTTATTTACACTACAGCTTTCAGTGTGCGGAGAGCGTGACATGACTGCGAGCTCAGAAATGTTTGGCCTCGATGACTGCTAATGAATTTAACAGTTCTGCTCATCCAGTCACTAACAGCAGTACAGTTTGTTCCTCAAAGACCCCAAGAAAATATGTCACAGAGACATTAGAAGTACATATTTCCTAGTAAAAAACACTCCATGATTAAGGGTGACTACTTCCCAATTCGGTTGACACCGAGTTGCTGTTCTGATTGAATGGCGGTGGCACAGCGTGCAGTGGTTAGTGCTTTCATCTTGGGTTCAGTCCCAGGTCGGCCCTTTTTGTGGGGAGTTTCCAGTTCTACCTGTTCATGCATGAAATCCCTCCCAAAGTCAAAAAGATGCATAAAAGATTGATTGGGGAGTGTCATTTTTGTCTGTAAGTGTGAATCTGCTGCATGTGGGTGTGATTCTCCTCTGGTGGACTGGTGAGGACGTCCACTGTGAGCCAGCTCCTGCACCTCTGTGACCTTTGGACGGTTGAGGAAATGAAAGAATAGAATCGCTCAATGCGCGTTACACACTTCTCTAAGTCGGTGTGTGTGCTGCTCTTGATGCAGAACCACTTTAATTTGACGCATATCAGGAAATGCTCCTGAGTGCAAAATGAGTTCAATGTTTGACGAGTGAGAAATTATCATCCAAATTAAAATGTAAAAGAAAAGTTTGAATATAAAGAAGTTCAGTTTCATGGGGTCTTTAAGTTAACTTTGTGATTGTTTAGACCTTTTCAGGTCTGTCAGGTTTAATGATGTTTCAGTGTATCCTGATGCAGAGAGCAATGGCTGTAATAGCTTCATGTAAACATGTAATAATCACGTGAATTATACTGTCTATTATTGCGTCATAATTGCACTTAAAGAGCCAAAGTGCCACAGTCCAGAACACAGGTGTGACTGGACTCCTGGAACCTGCCATGTATCGATCTCACTGCTGCTGCCAAATAAAAAAGTTCCTTTTTTCGTCGTGGTTCACGAAGTGGAGTCGACACACAGAACATCAGACAACACGTCGTCCTGGAAAACTGTTTTTAATTTACTTTTTCATTTTCTCTCCCTCCCCTCTGAGATGACTTGATTCAGAAATGGCATCACACTCCCATCCCCATCGGTGATCAGTATGTTGGCTGATATGTCTCTATGCAGGTTATCTGTTGGCCTCTATGGAAGGGCAGGATGCACAGTACAAACGTAGCAATGGGTCCCAGCGCTCAGACCTCCGAGCGCTCCACTCTTTTTTTTTTGGATTCTCGGGGAATCAAAAACTGGTACCAAAACCGCAACGACATATAAAGAGACAAGACCAGAGAACTTTTATATAAAGTGGCAGATGAAACTTCCACCAGCCATCCACATGGGTTTCCTCCTCCTCCTCCTCCTCTCTCCACTCTCAAGCTTTCTCTCTCTAAAACACTTGCGAAGAGGCAGTTGTTTCTCCTCCAACGTGAAGACATGTTTCCAAACGGGTAACAGTAAAAACAACAACCATTTCAGAAAAAAATCATGTTAAAGTACACCATTTCTAGCGATTTTTGTCCCTCCCCTAAACACAACCAGGAGGTGTGACAGAAACACCGTGGCCAAGAAACGTACCCAGCGCCCGTTATTCTTTTTTACATTTTACAGCAGAGGATTGAATCACTTCTAAAGTCCCCTTTTTACAGACTAACCTTGGGTACACATGTTCATCAATTCATCAGCTGCAACCAATCATCTTTTGAATGCGTTAAGAAGTAGCACGCAGCCTGTGGACCAATCACAAGCAAGCATGAGGTGACGGTAAGAAACAGTATGATGAAGTCCTGTCAGACAACTTGTATTCAGCAGCCTTATTACGTTGATTTCTCGGTCAAAGCTGCCGTCGCAAAAAACTCCTCACTTGGTCAGATTACAGTAAAAAAACAGTCTCGAGTCATACTTGGGAAATCAGGTTTAGATTCAAGTCTGATTCTTAGAAACGGGTAGTTGCTATGTCACTGATCTGCTGGTTAACTGGCTCTTGATGTGCCATTTATTTACTTTATCTTAAACAACCTGGTCAGAGGTTTTCTCTTCAGTTTGTCTCTGTGCTGCGTTTGACCCATATTCTGCTGCAGCAAGTCATCCAGGACTGCCAGAAGCAGCTCTCACAGCATGATACTGCCACCAGCAGGCTTCAGGCTGAGGATGGGGAGTTTTTGGTGCCGAGTGTCACTAAACACTCGTTTTAGGGGGAGGAATACAATATTTTCTGCTGGGAAAAAAAAAAAATCTTATCACATCCACTGTGGCACCAATATTATTATAAAGCAAAGCATAGGAATGAGTACTTTCTTTAGCACTGTAAAAGACATCATAATCTTGAGTCATGGCACAGAGTGTGCCAGAAAGAGAGGGGACGCATCCCAACAAGCTGGAGTAGCTCAGTCTATTTTCAGTCATGATTTTAAATAATATGCTTCTCCTATCAAGTGTTTTATTGAGTCCTTCCATGAGTGGAGAAGAGAATGGAGTCGACTTCAAACAGGCGTTTTCGTTGTGCTATACAGATGTATTAGACAGGTGTTGGTCGTACTGAGATGCAGCCGTGAGGTCAGTTAAACTAAACAAGCATCTCCTATTGGACAGGCTGAACTGGACTACCCACAGATAAGAACCGGACAACTGGAGTGAGGACGCTGCTCTGTTGTTCTCGTCTACAAAAGCAGGGTGATGGAAAAGGAAAGGAATAAAATAAAGAAAACTCTGCATTTAATTTAGACCAACATTGAGAATCCAATGCAGCACAAACATATTTACAACCTCCAAAAATAAAAGTAAAAACACTTCTCTTCATGTCCTAATGCCGCTAACCCACCCACCCCACCCACCCCACCCACGCATGACTTCTTTTTTTAGCCCCTCCCTTTTAATTGAAAATAAAAATGTTACATGAAAGAGTTATGAAAATAAAGGTTATTCCAACGTGGCTGTGTCATGGACTGCGCTCTCCTCCACCTCCTGATTTCTCCTCTCCTCTTCATTCCGTGCTGCTCCTCCTCCTCCTCCTCTCTCCATTGCTCTTTCAGTAAGGGTTTGTTGGGTGTTGCTGTTCTGTCCCGCTGGCCTGTCCCAACCCTGACCCCCTCCCTGACCCTGGGGCGTGGCATTGAGTCACAGGATCTCTGGAAGGCTGCTGAGGTCACAGCTCGTCGCGGTCCCGGGTGAGGATGGTGTAGCGGGTCTCGCTGGGTGCCAGCTTCTGGAATGAGCTCTCCGGGGGATTGCTGGCTGCTTCGCCGCCTGTCTCCTCCTGTGGGGTGGAGTCAAAACACAAGAGTGGAGTCAACAACAACAACAACCACTTTCAGCCGCTCTGCGGTGTGTGCGCGACTGCTGACGTCTGACCTCTCCGGGCGTGGTGTCCGTGGGGTCGGGGCCGTGGTGAAACTCTCTGTGAAGTTTACCGGAGTGAAGGTCCAACACGAACTGTCTCAGCTTGCCAGGGATGCTAAAAAACAAACACACGCAGAAAACACAAAGATGACACATACGATTCCCCAAAATTGATTCTTTTCAGTGATATTCAGCTGAAATGAATGTTGGTATTCGCAGCTTTCGGAATTTCAACAAATGTTCCTCAGTAGGTTTTTGTAGAGTTTCATTCACAACAGTGTAACCGGAGAGTCCAATTTCACACGCTGAATCTCCATTTCACTGAGGCATTCCTACGCACAAAATCCCACAGTGGAAGCAAGTCAGCTGGAACTACAGAGCAAAATTAGCCGGTGATAAGAGACAAAACAAGTCATGGCAGCAGCGGAGGACATTAGTCCCAGCGGACGTGTCACCAAGCAGCATTAATCCATATCAGTGCTGTCCTGTGACGGGTTCTTATTACTGACGGGTCAGGAGCTGCTGTGTTCTCGCATGGGCCGTGCTGGTCCCCAGTCACACCAGAGCTGGTGTGTCACAACAACACAAACACACACACACGTATAGACGTATATATGTATAACATACACTGCACTAATGTAATTACAAGCTGTGTGCCACATGCAGTGGTGATGTGATGTAATTAGGTTGCGCAGGGCTAGTCAGTCCTCGGGGCTTCTGTCTATCTGATCAGACTCTGATTGGGGGAGGGGGGGGGGGGCAGAGTTGCGGGGGGCAGAATAAATAAGATTAAATTAGATTAGACTGGATTAGTTTAGCACTTATTGCACGTGCCAAATCATGTCACATTAGCTCCAGTGTCCTGGCCCATTCATAAAGGACAGATTTTAGGAGGTGTGACATTTGTCTGCTGTTGAGAGCTCAGTGGATTCCCGTTTGTGTGTGAGAGTGTGAGCGTGCGCGTGTGTGTGTGCGAGAGAGAGAGAGAGTGAGAGCAAAACTGACTTTGAGTTTGATGAAGAACAGATTGCATTTAGGAAAATTACACATACAGATGAATGATACATGTTTCACCTCATCAGTATCAAGCAACATTTCTGGAAAAGAAACACTCGTAAAAAAATTTAAATAAGTGAATAAAATCTGCCAAATTGTATCTTTTTGAAAATGTTGATTTGCGCGATTAATCAGTTTGAAGAAGTCGGATGAAAACTGAAACGTACGAGAACTAAAGTAGTGTCTCCCAAGGAATAATCATTATTGCAGTGTCTTTTCTTTTTCCCACATTTTGCTCATGTTTGCGAGAAGAAAACATGAGCAAAATGTGGGAAAAAAAGAAAACATTTGTTTGCATTGTTTGGAAAGCTCACGCAGGGAATCAATAACACACAAACGTCTTCGCAAGTGTTGACCTTAGTTTGTGGACTCCGAACACACGCACAACAGAAACACTTTCTAGAAAAATGACCAATAAAATGTGGTACTTACTTGACGTCTTTAAAGTCTGGGAAGACATACATGTGTCTGAACGAGTCTATAGCGATGACGGGACAGTCAGCTGGTGTTTTCTGGATATGAAGGAGAGGGTGGCGGAACTTGTCGCAGTCCGCGTGGAGAAAGTTTATGGACCCTGAGGGGGAGAACGAAGCTCATGAACATCACTTCATTATATAGAGTTCTCTGTGTGACTATTATTAACGTCTCTGAAAGCCCTCCTTCATACCTTTCTCACTGATGAGCTGGCGAGCGACTTCTTGCTGGAACTTCTCTAAGCTCTCTGTGTCCTCTTTAATATGGAACAAGATGAGGAAAGGGATACCTTCTTCAGTCAGCTCCTGGAAAACACACACACACACAGACAATGCGTCAAAGACAGATCGGGCCGAGGGCTTTTTATTGCAGCTAAGCAGATGGACAGCCCACAGACTTCATGACTACTTCTGTGGCAGTTTACTTCTATTATTAGACCTCGCACAGATTTCAGAGGGGAAGCAGAACGGTTCCTTCATTTTGCAGAATCAGGTAACACACCTCTCCGTTTTCGAAGGTGATCTCTCGGACCAGAGGCACACACTTGTCCTGGGCCCAAGCGTACGTCAGGTCGAAGTTGGTGAGCGAGCCGAGGTAGACCATGTCAGGAGCGTTCTCGCCCAGAGGTTTGTAGATCACATTGTCCCCACTGAAGCGCTCCGCTTCAGAGACAGCACTGTGAGGACAGAGACGAAGAAAAACACTGGTGACCCTTCAAAACAATGACTGGAACACAAACGCTGGGTGAATTTATAAATGGTGCGGTGTCTCACCCAAAGGCAGCCAGGAAGGTGCAATCATCTCGAAGGATGTTGGAAACCTTTTCATATGTGTGGTAGTTGTCAGAGTCCTTCTTTTCAAAGAAACCTATGATGTTTCTTTTGCTTCTCTGATTGATAAAAAGCAACAAAAAAGGGGTTAAAACAAGATTCAGGATCATTTTATTCTCATGAAAAATACATTTGTAAAAAGATTGATCACTATGCTTATTGGCCACTTACATCCAGGGTATTTATTTCCTCCATTGACTGGAGCTCTCTCACTGGGTCGACCTGCTGCTGGCGGATGAAGTCGGCGATGGCTGTCACCGACCTCTGACCTCTGTACTCCCTCTTCATCATCATCCCGTTGCGGAAGAGCTTCAGCGTGGGATACTTGGTGATGCGGTATCGCTGAGCTATGTCCGCTACGCGCAGAGGGAGAGGAGAAGTTAAGTAAAGAAAGACAAATCAATTGATGAAGAGCAAGAGGCGGGGTGAAAACACGCGGGGATGGGTGGATGAGGAGCCGAGCGGCGACAGAGACAGCAGTTAAACCTCAGGCTGAAAACACTGCCTTCAGTCAGCCCTGAGCTCTGATCTCCCACATGAAAGCAGCCCCCCCGCCAAGAGTAAATATTCTCTGAGCACACACTGAATGAGTGTGTGCGTGCGTGTGTGGCAGGTGTCAATCTCCCCACAGGGAGTCTCTAAGCCTCCAGTCTTCACAGGAAGCAGCAGTTTTGTCATTAGTCTTCAAACAGTTTGCAGGTCATCAATAATTCTCTTTAATTTGCTTTATCTCAAAAGGCTGAGGCTGGCGGTTTATGTGTCTGTGCTTTGGTGTGCTGGGCATCTATGTGTACATATGTGCATCAAATATAGTGGCAGTATATGTGTGGGCCTTTTTGTTTCCTGTATATAGGAGGAGGGCGAGGCGGCTACGGCAGTAGACCAAACAACAGTCACCAAACGTGCTCATTTTAACACCACAAATAACTCAAAAAATTGTGATTTTCATTTAAGCAGTACAGTAAAAAAATGCAAGATTAGTCAGTGTTAGACATTAGTAATATTTACAGTATGCTTTTTTTTAGTAATCACAAATATATATATGCATTTGTGCAACTGCATTTGTGCAGTTCAACTACAAAAAAAAAAAAGGAAAGCAAATATACACGTTTATTATACTTTGTTTAAGGATTTGTTGTTGTTTTTGGCTGTTACTGTGGCTCTGCCAGAAAGAAAACAACAGCTGGAGGGTAGATGGGTAATACTTACAATGTTGGTCACAGTCGACTCGAGCAAACACCACCTGCTTGGTGTCTGGGAACTCCTCCCTCACTATGTTAGACGCTTCCTCAAAAATTGGATGAAGCATCTGACTGAATCTGCACCTGTGGGGGAGACGAGGCAGCGGAAAACTCTCAAGAGGATATCTGCGTTATTAGGCCCCTCTGGAGCTAACCTTCTCTAAAATTACTTCAAATTTTGACAAAATAACTTTTCACCAGTAATTAAAAGCATGTAGAGGCCAGAGAGAATGATACAAAATACACAAAGTAACAAATAACTTCAAAAACAAAAACAGTGAAGCCAACTTTCAGAGGAGAGTAATGAAGTTACAACCATTGAATCATGAAAGTGTAATCATTAACAGTGTGAGTAATTTGGCACACTTACCAGTCAGCATAAAAGTTAACTAATGCAACTCCAGCATTATCTGCAAAGAAACACACACACACCCTTGAGATGAGTATAATGTGCAATATTTCAAATGATCTCATAAACCTAAGAAATTATGAAGTGTTGCGTCACCACACTGAGACAATACAGATACATTGGTCAACCTTGAAATTGAATAAATGTTTATTGCTTCGAAGAATTAATCAGGGCCAAAGACTTCCAAAGTGGCCACAGCAGTTACACGGTAACAAGTGAATTCCTTCCAGATGGTAAAAAAATAAAGAAAAGTGCAACCAGTAATCAGATCTCATGATTTGTAGTGGAATGAACAATATCTCCTAACAAAAAATGTAAAAGGTAGAAACACAATTGGAAGCGTTTTTTAGAACACAGTAGTTTCTTACTTAGGGTGTCGTCGATGTTGCCCGAGTCCAGACTGGTGATCTCTGCTTGTCCTGGAGTAGAGAGGCCCATCACCTGCAGGTACAGAGTGGGCGGAGGAATACGAGTGTTTACAGGTGCTTTCACAGGAAGGCCTCAGGACTCAGTAGGTAAACTTCAATCGGGCAGCAAAAGAAAACAATTTTCAAGCCGTTGTTGGGTTTAGTTCAGCCATTTACAAGGTTACTGTCACAACTGCTTGTCTGTGGTGGGAATATTGAGCATCAAATAGTCTGAAAAGGGAGAGACTTCACATTTTGTGTTGATTTCATGGACAAGTGGCATATAAGGGATTGCTTTCTCTCCTCACCCTGCTGACTGACTTTCACAGAAACAGAAATTAAGTTTACACTTTCATTTCAGCAGATGCTTCTGTCCAAAGCGACGTACAACAAAAGCAACCTGAGACCACTGTTTTCAGGCACACCAGAGTTCGCTTAATATTTGGTCCACACCAGAGTTCAAATGCGCTTTCACACCCACGAAGTAAACTAACTGAGACGAGAGGCTCTCGTGCTGATGTCCCAAAGACAAGTTGGTTAAGACAGCTGTCCATATTTTACACACACAGTACGAACTGACAGAGCTGAGCACAAACTACACCACAAGATAACGCCACAGATCCCAAACCAAAAAAGGATAATGCTTGGCAAAATCCTATCAGTGGAAACTAAAGTGAAAACAACAGGCTTTCATTTTGCAGCGTGTGTGCATTGCTACGGAGCGTGTTTAAGCTGAGCTAAGCAGCTGTGAGAAACACCCATTTCCAGTTCTTTCAGTGTATCCACAAAATAGCTGAAGCATCATGTCCCAGTGGTTTCCTGCTCTGCTTTGGTTCTTCTACCAAGTTAAAGCAATCATCTTTTGCATTTCTGAGATACATTATGGTCTGTTTGTCTAAGAAGAGTATGATAAAAAAAAAGCAAAGCATGTCGGGAATTACACAACAGTCAAGGTCATGTTTGTTGGCCACCTGATGAGGATTTACGATAGCAACTTAAATGTTACTAATAAGTGTGACACATTTGCAAACCTTTTTTTTTACAACGTGTACAGCTCTATTTCTCGACAAAGTGTAACGGCTACAATGTTTTCAGCTACGACTGGTTCTTTTAGGGTGTGAAAACAGTATAGCAATTATTTTCTCACATTCACTGAGCTCGCTTATCTGTTCAACACATCACTTGTGATAATGACGAGCTCTACCAAACTTGTTCATTCCGGCTGAAACCACCCTTGATGCTTGTCATGTTGCCATGAGACATCGTGATATAGCAAGTTTTCTACATTTTCTACGATGTCTCATTTGCCAGAACACATCATTTTGAAGCTGCAATAATGTGTGGAATGCTGCAAACTGCATATATACACAGTGAAATAAACAAAGTCACTCCCTGTTTGGGACACTGAGGAGTTTAGGTACAATTTAGTTGTGTCATCTTAGCCACGGAAGATGACATTTGAAAGGAGCTGTTTTTATAATGCGAAATAAGGTAAATATATCATCCAATGCATTACAAACAAAGTCCAACAGAAATGCAGATTTATCTCCTATTGCAAGCAAGCATAAGCTTGTAAGTTTGATGTACTCAGTGCAAACTTCTTAATCTCAGGTCTGACTGCAATAACTAAAATAAAACATCAGGCAAAAAGAAAACTGAAAAGAAAAAAAGGCCTTGAGTGGCCAGACGCAACAATACACAACTAGCACTTGAAATGGAAAACATTGTCCCTTATCAAACAGAAAGATTTGAATATTAACAAAGCACATTGGTACGTTTCCGTTTCCTTATCCGGGGACAGCTTCACAACCACACCCTGAGTGATCTTCCCGGATCTCCTTCAAACACCGTCATCGTTCTTTGAGAGTCAAAACCTGATTAGAAGAATGCAAATGTTCCACACCGGCAGCTACTTCAACATCTACCTAAGCTCAAACATTTTTACCTGCCTGCCACTTCATTAAATACAGCTTTTTTTTTTTTTCAAAGAAAGCCATCAAATTACCACTCAGCCAGTTATGAATGATTTTTGTCTAGTCTTGACTAGTTAGAAATAATACATGATCAAATCGTTGAAACCCAAGTTCAACTTCGATGGATGGTCTGATAAAAGAAACAAAAAGACATTTTTTTCTGGATTGTATTTCATCCAAGCACGTTACAGTACAATTCCAACATAAAGTTTACTGCAGATGCAGATTGTTATGTAATGGCAAGGTGCCTGTGGTAAGACGCGTGTAAACAATGTCAGAATTGCTCTGCAGCTGACAAACAAGTTTGAAGCTTTCCTCTCAGGCTGCACTGCTCTCCGTCCAGTTCCGGGTTCTCAGCCAATAAGAATGAGCCACAACAGAGGAATTCACCAACCGGCGAGCATCACTTATAGAGACATAAATACATCCGAGTACAGCTGTAAGCTCTGCGCATCAGAGTAACAACGTAACCTAAGCACAATCAAATAGAGATGAAAGCAATGAGTAAAAAACTGTTTAACCATCCATGCTAGCAAACAGCAGACATTTTAACACTGTCAGTATGAGGATGCGTTTGAACCTAACCGGATCTACACGCTTCATCAAAGTGAATATCAACTGAACTTTCGCCAAGTTCACAAACTTTGGAGCAAACACGGTGTGCCCTGTTTGATATCTAGATAATATCGGACGGATAGAGGCAAGTTGTAACACTATAGCTAGCATTACTCAACATTACCAGCTAAGTTGACATTGCAGCTGGATAACTTGGATCAGTTCAAAGAGTTTCTGGGTGAAACAGCCAAAAGGCCTCCCCCGTGGGACTGGTGCACACCTGCACGGCCCGCAGCCACCGAGCCGGCTCGCTACTCATCTCTGACTTTATACGAGCCACGTCCCGTACCGACAGAGCCTCACGTCGGGTTAGCTAGCAGCTAACTCCAGCTGCGCCTACTGAGCTAACATTAGCACGCCGTGAGAGCTGAAAGCGGCAGCGCGTTGAGACTGAAAAACAAACGCTTACCAGCAGTATTACTGTGACCAAGCAGGCATCGAGAGAGGGAGATATTGCTAACAGTTTCATTGTATAGTGTAGTTATAGGAGGAGTTGGTGTTCGGGCTTCCCTGTCTGTCTCGACGCCGCTCTTCTGACCGCAGCAGGAAACCGACGGCGAACCAATCTGACGGTTACCACGGAAGACCGGCGACACTTCCTTGTACAAACCAGGGCTTCACGGGCAGTGTAGTTCGCAGTGACTCCAGACCGTCAACTTCAATGACAAGAGAAACTACAATCATGGCAACGAGCTGCTTCAGCTTAGTAACGGGAGTTGTAGTATTTTACCACACAGACTGTGGCGAGTCAACGGGACGTCTTGGAAGAAAACTTCTCAAAGGTGTTTATCTGAGAGTCAAGAAGAGCAAACGGTAAATATAACAGCGACGAAGAGTGCCGGGAAAGAGCCGTCATGTAAAATGCGAAATCATTAACGTTGTACTTTTCGGAGCCATTGTCACAAGTTTGTTTCCGCCACTTCTCGGGATGCGATTATGGATAACAGATTTCTCTGAACAAGGGAGCGTTGCATCATTTTGCTTCAGTTTTTGTAATCATCTCTGCAGCTTCCTGCCACCAACGTATTTTGCAGTGCGCCTTGTGATACAAAGAACAGCCTCGCTGAGAGAGGACACGCTTCAGATGCCCTTATGCACAATGAACCAAAAATGCTGCAAACTCTTAGGAACATTGTGAAAGTAATTGATCTGATAAATGTTAGTTTCAAAATACAACAGCTGAAAGTCAAAATAAACAACAATCATTTTTTCCCTCCAACTTCACGTTTTGTAATTAAGATATGTGAAAGTAAGTATGAAATGCCTAGAAATGTAAGGAACAACAACTTTCCGAAAAGGACGTTTACTGTGATCAAAACAAGGTACTCATGTACATTCATAGCACATAGAAATGCAACCAAAGTTACTTTTGTGCCACATTTTCTCCTGTCCTGAGAGAGTCATTGTGTGCTTGGTGAACCGATATTTGGCCTTCTTGCACTGAACAAAAAGTATTACGACAGAAACAAACACTCTGTCCCTCTCAGATATCCTCCTTTTGGGTACAGGGACTGTGTTGTTCTGGCAGTTATTTGTGTGAACAGGTGGGCTGGTCTCAGTATGTGAGTGAGCCTCTTTCTCTGCCCTGCCAGGAGCCGGGATCAGGCCAGGTAGGGGACCTGGACGTGCATTCACACCCACTGAGGATGCTCTGAACAGGGAAACATCTGCTAAAGTGTCCCCCCCTCCACGCAGATATGGTAAGAATCCAATATTCATGGAGCTGCTCATCAGGTCCACTTTGACAGTTAAATTCCAGAAGTGCTTCTTCTCTTTCTCAATATGTTTTCTTTACTCTCTCCTACGTTAAGTGATCTCGAATTAACCTAAGGTGTGTGGTGCTCTCAAGAGTCAAGACTTTTGAGACCATGTAACAAGGGTAATTGTGTGTGTGGCAATAACCTAATTGTTAAGGAGATTAAGAAGGAATGTTGAATTGAATCCCAGCATTAATATTTGATGAAGTAAAGCTGTCCATAGGGGGTTCGCAGTGTGTTAGCAACTCACAGATGGAGTCAGGAAGATTTCTCTCTGGTGGAGTGAAAATGGAACAGGATGCCCATGTTTGGATATCAGATGACAGGCATTGATTATATTCAAGTTATTATGATTTATTGGGCTGAAAAAAGAACTTTCTTTTGAGCTCTCCCTCAATTGGACTGCATGTGTTTTTCAGAAATCTGATTTTATCTGTTAGTTTGATCTTGATTGTCCCTGCCGTTGTGCTATACATCATGTAACCACTCTGCTAATACAAGACTTTGTCGATTAAAAGTAAAAAGCGTGACATTTCACTTGCTGTAAGTCGAAGGTAAATGACTCTTTTTAGAGATCGATCTAACAGTAGGCAAGTTAAGTTTTAAGTCAGTGTTAAGTTCAAAGTGTATCAATGATGGAACTGTATGTGGCTAATTATCATCAAATTAAGGGAAAGAGTTGGAGTGATGGCTTAAAATTCTTTAGTGAATCCAGACCAACATACTGGTATATCTCTGTTCCCACCTTCGAAGATGAAGGTGGGAAGCCTGAGTATTCAGTGTAATGCAGTCCACACCCACCCCACTCTTTCAGCACTTATTCTATCTGCTTGTTTCCTCTTGGTTTTGCCCTGTCCTCTCTTTTTTTCAGTTATCTCCATCTTTTTCCATTTCGCATTGCTTCCATTGATTTTTTTGTTTGTTTTTCCAGCTGATTATGTCCCTCTACTCTGATTCGCCGTTGGGCACACTGCTCCCTGCACTTTAATTGGACATTTAATTAGATCACAGTTTTAGTCCAATTAGACTCAGAGGTGCAGGGAAAAAGGGGATAGAGGAGAGAAGAGGAAAAAGTCCCCGAGCCGGTGTCTCTGTCTCCCTTCCCCCCTTCTGAATCTCGCCCCTCTCTTCACTCTTTTTCTTCATCTCCCTCTTTCTGTCTGCCTCGCTGTCTCTCCCTCTCCCTTCCTCCTGAGGGTGGCTCATTAGCGATATAATGGGATGACACAAAACACACAGCTCCACTTACTCTTAAAGGGTCTCAAGCGGTGGATGAACTGCACAGACAAGGTGACAGCGGCTCCACGTTCTCCTTGTGGTAGAAGTTGACTCGCTTGTTTTTTGAGATTGTTTCTCTCTTACTTCTCCTCTTCAAAAAATTGAGGAGGGGGAAGTTAAAGTGTTGACAATCTGCCAGTCACAGCAGCATTGATCAGGCCACACACACACACACACACACACACACACACACACACACACACACACACACACACACACACACACACACAC
>JAUESE010000010.1:2498013-2526257 GCA_032274725.1 Malacoctenus triangulatus
GCCCCCCCCCCCCCCCCCCCCCCCCCGGCCCCTCCTCTTCCTCCTCCCCCTCGTCTGTGACCCCCCTCTGTCACACAGCAACCTCACAATCTAACCATCCTGAACTGCACACGTGCACCAGCTTCCAGGCCTGTTTTATCACCGCTCCCGCCCCTCCGCTGTCTGGAGTTCACTTTTTCAAAGTTGTCCGTGATAAGCATGGTGCCATACTGCCTCCTAGAGGAACAATGAATCATAAACACTTTGTTTTCCAGCATCTTCATTCTACTCTCTAACTATTCATGTCAATGACTTGTGACTTTGTTAAAAAAAACAACAAAAAAAAGTCCCAAATTAGGACCTTTTACACTGTGAGTGGAAGTGCTCACCGTAGAGCCTGCAGGCGTGTGTCTGCAGGCTGCTGAGCAGGTCTTTGTTGCCGCGAGAAGCTGCAGCCTGGATGGAAACGATGAGCTTCGCAGAGAGAGTGGGGTTACGGTGGCCCAGCTGGGACAACTGCACGGGAAGCAACGCCAGCCAACGGCTGAGCACCTTGCTCCTTCAGTGGGATGGTGGGTGGAGAGGTGCACAAGAGACACAGGTGAAACCACAGCAACGATACAGAGGATACACTGGAAAACGAGGATTTCTATACCTAATATTTCACAATACAAAAAAAGGCAACCAAATTGGCAGATTTTTCTTCTAACTAAACACAAAAAGGACTTTTTTCAAATCTGAAGAAAGCAACACGTTCCACAATCAGAGATAACCACTGACCTGGCTATGTGTGCATGCCCTTGTTCCTGCAGGTACATTTTGCTGTAGAAAGACAGCAGCAGTGATCGCGTCTGTACAGGCAAATTCTTCTGCTTGTAGTAAATGTACACAGCAGCCAGCAGGTCCTCCGTCACCGCTGAACACAAGGAAACAGATCCAATTCAGTGGGATGAACTACAACTTGTTTCATGTTTATCTGCGGAACGTGCAGTGTCGTTGCTTACTTTTGCTTCTCTGCGTTAGCACCATCTTCCACACGGTACACAGCTGCATGTGCAGCTGCTTGTAGCTGAGTTTGATTCCGCTGCTCAGCGTGTTTCGGACGAAGGCCCTCAGCAGAGCCAGCCAGTCTCCGTCCACCTCTCGACCGACTCCCTGCTTCTGGCAGAGGGACACCATGACCTGGCAAAGCGTTATGTTCAAAGCCAAGGGCTCCACAGTCACAACAGGAACGGCTGCTGTCTGTTTACTCCTGAAGGAAAAAGAGGTGTTCATTTTATCATCTGTTAGGGTTTCAGAATAAACTCGCAGACTTTGTAGGTTTCAAACTCCTTTAAAACTTTAAAGTTTGGGGCAAGCTGAAGATGTTTTGGGGAGATAAGCAATTTAAAATGACGTCAACAGAACTTCTCCAGGTTTTTTCACTCGTGTCTTTGCAAAGGAATATTTTGTTAATTCTGCACTTGACAGTTATAATACTTTGGTTATTTTAATTTGGCATTAGCATCAATGGAGTGAACACCGTTCGGCAAAAAAGTGCCTCACACAACATGTAGTCTCACAGATTTTTCTTACCTTTTCAGTTCAACTTTCTTTTTATGTTTGGGTGTGTCACGAGCACTGTAGGGGAAATTTTTCATGAAGTGCTGTTTGAAGTCTCCGAGGTATTCTTTACGAAACCACGCATCCTAAAACAAACACAGCAGAGATTCATTTCATTCAAGTTTCCGATTGTCAGATAAAACAACAATGCGTCCATATGCTGCTTCATCTCACCAGTGCATCCTGGTTCTCCTGCTGCGGTGCCAGTTTTCTGAGTAGCTGCAGAATAGACAGGACTTGAAACATTACAGACATGGCCTCTGGAGTGAGCAGGTGAGCACCCTCCGTTTTGTTCCAGGGACTGTCTGTGGTGCTGGCTTCCACCCACACTTCCAACAGAAGAGGCACAAGAGTGGCTGCAAAGCTCAGAACGGTCTCAACGGAGTCGAGACCCTCGCTTACAGCAGCCCCCTTGTCAGCCTCTGGCCTGTGGATGAAACAAATGAAAGAAAAGGTTCAATGTGTTTTCATTTAATCAAAATAAGAAGACCGAAATTCAAATGATATGGCTATAGAACAAGACTTGGTTCGATCCTTGGTGTCACACCTGAGTCTGAAGGTGGAATGTGGAGTTGGTTTTGACCCAGAATTTTCAAACAACCGAACTCCGCCTTTGCTGTAGATGAGCTCTTCCCAGTTGAGATGCACTGGTGAAATTCTCCCCTTCCCACATGAACCAAAGACACCCTCGCCTGGGGCAAATATATCACTTTCCTCTATCGGTCTTTCCTCCACAACTGCCTGCAGAAACCGCCCGAGCCTATAATAAAAAGAGAAGATCCTGGTCAGCAGCCAGCCTGGGGACTTCAGATATTCCAGGTTAACTTTGTAAGCAGTCTCTGTACCTGAGCAGCACCGAGAGGCGCCACTGCTGGCTCGTCACAGCCCTGTCGGGGTTGATGGACAATGCCCAGGTGCGCCCCATGGCGTCATGAGCTTTTTTAGCCCCGTCGCGGTTCTGTCGATGAGAGATCAGCTCCAAGAAGTTTGTGAGGAGTACTGCAGGCCGAGCAGCCAGCAGGGCAGGGTAGTGCTCCAGGAACACATCGAGGACATTCATGGCATCCTCCTGGATGCCTGCCTCAATGTGGGTCATGGCACAGGACAAGTGTGCGCTGAGGAGTGGGAAAAATGGACCCACTCTTTCTGCGGGAACAGATTGTGCAACAAACCTGCAAAAGGTATGAGGACAATTCTTGACTGAAACAGAAACAAAAGTTTGATTTTGTATTGAAACTGACATTTTGGACAGAGGAAAAAAGCATAAACCAATAGCTTTTAGACACCCTGAAGTGGACCAGACATCCAAACTACATACAGTATTAACATTTCGACAAATGATCCTAAAGCAGATAAAAACTTTAATTTGCTTCAAACTAAAGGTGCCAAATATAAGAACATTCAACAAGTCACTGGTTTTTCACCAACCTGAGCACACGAGTAGCTGCCACACGAACATTGCTGTCCTTGTCCGTGAAAAGAGCTGCCACTTCTGAGAGCATGCGAGAAAGATGCTGCTCCAACACGGAGGGGTTGTTGGACAGCAGCTCTCTCAACCCTAACAAGGCACTGTGTTTCACATTGGCATTGTAATGATGAAGCTGCGACAAAAGGTCCTGGAAAGAGAAAAATCCAATCGTAAAGACCAAAAAAGTTGCTGTATGCCTAAACAGGACGGTGCTCACACATCAGAAACCCACATTGATGCCCAGCTGCCTGTGCGTGGTTGGGCCGCTGGTCTCTCTTCGAAGCTGTTCAGTCAGATGGATCCCCTTGGAGCGAAAGTTTGTATTGGTGGCGTTATCTGCCTTCGGCTTTCTCTTCCCCACTTTAAGCTTGACTTTCTGGAAGTCATCCTGCCTCTTCTTCTTCTTGGCCTTCATCTCTGCAGACTACACGACTGCTGTGTGGAACCACATGTGACGACAAGGAAGCTAAATGAGCAAAGTAGTGTCATTACAAGAACGCTGCTGATTGATTAAAACCGTCGGAACCAACAATTTTGGAAAATATACACTGGTAATCGACAACGTCCGTTAATAACAGCAACACATCAGGAACTGTGCCTTCGTGTTGCCTAGCTTGTTGCTAACGTGAATACTGGTGCGGCATCAAGCATGAGAGCTTGTCAAATTCACTTACCGCAGTGAAAACGCCCAGTCGCTAAGATTCAGGATTTACGCCACATAAACATTCATTGTGTTATTTCAGCCTGATAATAAGCACGAGCACAAACGCTTATGAATCCATAGTAACAGGAAAAATGTGTCTTTTTTTTCTCGTTTTGATTAAAGCGGTCCTTCAATTGTGTGTTGAAAAAAAAGTCGCTCGTTTGTTGTGTCGTGCTGAATGAGTGCGGGGTTACCTTGACAGTAACTCAAACAACAAATTTTTAGCATCCAAAATCACACTTTTTTCAAGAGCTAGATTTGTAACCTAGGATAAGATCAAAAATAATTCGACAAAATGTCCTATAGAATGAAAAACCTTGAATGGTTCACCAAGCTTTTAGCTTTGTGTAGAAATCGAACGCACCCAATAGCTGCCCACACAAGTGCCTTAGAAATATGAACTCAATGTTTTATTCTCTTTTAAAATACGCAAACAAATAAGTTTGTTAAAGACAGTTTTGTCATCAATTTGCTACTTTGCTTTTATGGTGACTGGTAAGTTGACATGAATACTCCTATTTTTATACTGGCGAAAGCGTCGGCGTACTATCACCTCGTCGCTTCGGTGTATAGTCTGGTTCACTTAGCCGACCTTGTGTGCAGAGAATTTCGCTGCTTGCGTTGAAAGTAGCTGGGTGAGACTGCTTTTCTCTTCATTTATAGGTAGGATAACAATACTTTAGTAGTTGTGTTAAAACCTACTGGTTAGAATTTATGCGACTTTTCCGAAAAACGGCGTTGAACAGCAGCTTTACTGGGCCTACGCAAGTCGAGCTCCTCGCGTGTTAGCATGCATTCAGTTGAAAGAGTTTTTGTCTAAACTAACACTGGCTGTCGTCTCAAGGCAGCAAGCGTTGATTTTGAAACATTTGCGCCATCCTCGAAGATGTGTATTGCAATGTTACTGGCAAAAAGCTGATAAACTTTTCTAAATGTAGTAGGCTCATTGTCTGAACATGCTTCTTGGGTTCGTGTACAACACGTTTAAACAGCTATGTTAAATACGGTGCAACTCATCCTAATGTACTGTCGCTTTTTGTTTCACAGTGATTAATTCAATCAAGCAAATGGAGGCTCAGGCTTCAGCAAACCAACCTCAAGCTAAAAATGGGCCCCCGTTTCAAAAGAAACATCCAAAAGTAAGAGTGTGGGCTGCACACTGGCTGTACATTTAACACCACTTTCAACTAACCCTTGAGTTGGAAAGAAAAGCCTGGGACCTTTTTAAGTGTGAAGTGTGGTACTCAAGAAGGAATCTTGATTTCTTCATTCTTTTTTGCTCAAAAAGTCTGGCATTGTAACAGATTTTCAGTGCCTGTTGGACAACCAGGTGTGAAGATGTGGACTTCACGCCTGTGTGTGCTCTTGTGTGCACAACCAGGCCTGCTGGGTTTTGAAACCCACAATCAATGACTTTTGTGTCAGATTTGAGCTCTATCCTCACAGTTTTTGTTCATAAGTTGTTTTTTGACCACTCATTTTGCAAAGTTCAGCTTTTTGGCTTTACTTTTGAAGTCTGTTTTGTGACCTGAAACGGTTTGTACTGTTACATTTAAGGGTTAGGTTAGAATGTTCTCACAAAGCAGACAGGAACAGTGTGTTTCTGTTGGTTTCTTCCAGTTGTACTTGTCCTCAGTAAAGCTTTAGAAATGTACATCTAGCAGGTTGTTTCGGAGTGCATGTCTTGTGAGTGTGAAGTTTAAAGAGAGCGACCTCCATATTTCCTACAGCTGACATCACATTCTAAAGTAAAGCGTGTGTGTGTTTAGCTGTTCTCAAGAAAATTGTATTCACTGCTTTTGCCTGTCAACTTCACTCCCACAAACCTTCCACACTGGCAATTTCTTCAATGTTGCAAATGTAGATAAGGTTCTATTTTCACTTTTTGTCTTCTTAAATTGTATCAACCCAATTACTTCCCTGTTGAATAGGTGACAAAGTGTGTTGTTCTGTATTCTCATTCAGTGAGAATCACCAGACAACATTGTTCTGACCACTGGTGGACATTTCTGTGACTGCTGCTGCTGGATGCAGGGGGTCACGGGGCAATAATGGCTCTTTGGAAGACATGAACGAGGTGTTCAGTCTTCGACTTAGCATCACCCTGTTACTAATTCCTGTATGTGTCTCTCTCCTTCTCGTGGGCTTATTCCTTTTGCTGACAGAAAAAGCAGCTGCAGCATTCTGCTGATATAGGTAAGTCTCCTCACACACGGTGCCACATGCAGTGCTGAGAGTTGAAGCATGAGACCTTGGTTTCCCTGCTTCATGTCATGGGTGGTGGCATGTTCACCACCCTGTGAGACCCACACTTTGAGAGGTGTGGGGGCTGTTGTGGTGCCGTCTATGGTTTTGGTCTTTGGAGATCATTGCAGAAACTATTTTGCAAAAATGTTTTCCAGGATCTTACCAAGAGTTTGCTGTTCAAAAATACAACATTTTGACAGTCATATTTTCTGAACCAAATTGAAAACAGTCTAACTTGTTCTCCCAAGTTGTTGTGACATTGAAGGCCAGCACCATAAGCTCCATTCGTCCCCAGTGACACATACTGTGTTAAAATGACAGGACACGATACAGCAATGCAACCATGCCTCTGCAATGGTTGCTTTTGAACTTTCAATGCACTTTTTGTGCTGCGGTATTTGTGCAAATGTTTTAGCACTGCTGCATGCAGTTTTGTATCAAACCAGCTGCCTGTGTTACAACTGGCTTGAATGTTAATGTGTTTTTTGGGAGAGAGGGGTTTTTTTTGTATCTTTTGAGAGGGAAACGTTCCCGCCTAGCAGAGGATTTTAATTCATGTTGGGGTTTTTATGGTGCTTTTTGCTGGAGGAATGCTTTCTTAGTACAACACAGAGGAAGTGAGCCTTCTGTGGCTGAGCAGGGAACTGCTGTTCTCGCTCTTCTCGCAGGCTTCAATTGCACACATTAGGGTTTCGGGTGGCTGACGGTTGCTAAGCAGATGTAGCAAGTGTGAGGCCAAGTGACCATCAGGTGTTGCAGTCAGTGTAAAAATGTAGTGCGCTATATTCACTCTGCTGTCTTTCCTGTGGTACTAGTTGCAAATTTTTTTTGCAAATTTGCAATGAAATCTCTCTGAACTCGTATCCTGGACATGAAAATTGTTTGAAGCACACCAATTCAGAGGTTTTTACCATAATCTAACATTCACTGCTACGTTTTTCCAGTGTTCACGAAAGGTGCATCCATCCACACGATGCCCTGTCTCAGTAAACAGCTGAAGGGGATGACGGAGTGCATCATTGGTAAGCAGGGGGCTTGGTTTCTTTGCACAACTTTTGTTGCATACACAAAGTATTTGATCACTGACCCCATTCCTTGTCTGCAGGCCTTCAGTATGTGTGGGAATACCGCAGCCCCAGTAAATCCGTCCCTCCCCACTACCAGTGCAAGCTTTGTGCCATGTCTCGTTTGCAACATGATATGATTGATCACATTAAAGGCTGGAAACACAGCTTCAGATACATGGTGAGTGTTACGCTTTAGGCAGCCTTTCTTAATGGCGCCGTGTGGCAGAATTTCTTTGACATCTTTGCAACTTTTATTGAGCAGAAAAGGGCGCATCCTGGCAAGGTCACATGTGAAGAGGAGGACGCAGTCAGGGACCCTGCTGTCAGGAAAGCCGTTAAAGATGCTGCTGCTGAGGTGGAAAAAACGGAGGGGAGGGGACAGATCAGGGTGAGTGGCATTCTTGTTAAAATGGCAACATTCAAAAGTTTATATCTGGTGAGCCCGTGTTTTCATTGAGCTCGCTGGCAATGAATCTATTAAACAGAACTGTTTATTTGGGCTTTGAAGCTACATGCTTGTTTTTCAAGCTGTGAAAATTTCTGGCTTTCAGGTGGTCCTGAAGGAACCCTGTGAAGTGCCTGGTTTCAAGGGACTCCGTAAGTAACTCTGCTGTGTTTTCATCATTGCACGTTGATGCATATTTGGTCCTATTGCTGATTTTCATTCCTTTTTGAAAAAAGACTTTTAGTTTGTAAGCTAGCTATGGAGGGAATCTTCTTCCCCTGTATATAATGTGTATTGGGACTATCACGTTACTTAGCCTCGACTCCACTCAGTATCTTTTTTGGACGTGCCCTCCTACATTGTGGTGGGATGCAATCGCAATGCATAATAATCCAATTTTGGGAGAGGCAAGCGATGCTAAAATTTACAGTGGGAAAGTAAGAGAGATATGATATTCCTTACCCGCTCCATGCAATCATCTTAAATATAATTTTTTAACGGCTTATTTTTTTCTTTTTTTAACAGGCTCAGCTATTCCAAGACCTGGACCTTCACCAGGTCCAGGAATGGGGCCCATGGGACCCCCCTTTGGTAAATGCTTCTTGCATTTTGAAGCACTTAGTCATTTTTTACACCAAACACTCGTATTTTGAAATGAAATGTGATTATCTTGTGATTGTAGGTGCTCGGTTTCCAGAACCAAGATTTCATGGGGAGTTTCCTCCCTACGGTGGACCTCCCGACTATCCACTAGGCGATTTTGAAGAGCCCGGGTTTGGAGGCTTCTCAAACAGGCCAGATTTTCCTGACCCCAGTCTGAATAGAAGACCCTTCTCTGATGGTATGGGTCGCCACCCGAGAGGGGGTGGAAATGGTTTTGGTCCAGGAGGGGGAAGAGATGGATTCGGAAGGAGTGGACAGATGGAGGACAGTTCAAGCAAGATGTATCCTGATGAGTACCAAGGCGGCCAGATGGGGAGAGGCTTAATGGATGGACCAATGGACAAACCACTTGACAGGCCGGGGTTGATGGGAGCCACTCCAGAATCACGAAGCCTTCCCAACACATTACTTTCATATCTTGTAGGTTCATAGTACTTTATGGAAAACCCTTAAGTTTCATTCAAATACTGAGCAGCCTTCTTGTGTTTTCAGGATACTTTCCGGATAGAAAACGAAAACGATGCACAGCTTGTCCTGAAGGTGACACAGAAGCTAACAGACGTGCTGATGGAGTACAGACTGAGGAGCGTATCTACAGTATGGACCTGGTTTTATATTGTATTGCTAATCATGTGATGATTTCAATCTAATTTAATGGTAGATTCGACACCTAAGCTAATACTTGTGATTGCGACTTGATTTTTCTGTGGATTTTGCTTCCGAAATTGCATGTAAATTTTTTGCCTGATGGTTTTTCTCTCCAGGGTTCCAGTCTGAACAATATGTCAATGAGCTCAACAAGCTTCTCATCCACACTTTCCCGAATGCCAGGAAGTAGCGACAGATACTCAAGTAATCTTTCAGGTACAAAAGCATTAGGTCTGTCCTTTAATTATCCATTTGATGTCTATCAAACTTATTTTGTTTGTATTATAAGGGTTTGAAGTAAACCATTGAAGTTTTCGTCGTTCTGACATGCTTGTTGCTTTATCTTTTTCCAGGTCCTTCCAGGTTCTCTGATGGTCCATCCAGGTTTTACAAATGATGAGAAAGTGAAGCCTTACACTACGCATCCTTCAGTCTTACATTAGCGTCATGTTAAAATACTTGGTTTTTATACTTTCATGCTTTTTTTTTTCTTTTTTGCTACCAAGTAGTTTCTTTTGATTTCTGAAGATTTGTAACTTAAAGTTTTACACACAGACTTCTGCATGTTTAACCAATTTCAACAGATTCTCCAATACAGTGATCCTTAATTTCCACAAAAACAATAAAAGTTCTTCAGCAAATCTTGTGTGTGTTAATGTGAAATTCCTCCACTCCAGCGGTATCTGTGTAAAGTATCTGAGAAATTGTCTTTCAGCTTCCATCTTTAATGAAAATCTGCACAGGTACAAAGTAGTTTACCCAAGGCTCCTTTGTGTTCTAGAAAATAAAAAAATGTAGGAGACTTCTCACAAAGTGCTATTGAACAGGTCATTTAGGCTTTTTAGCAAGATGAGCATTACACCATAGGTTTTCATGACATAATAGCACACGTTTTTCAGTTTATTTTGAATCAAACGAAAAAAAAGTGTCTAATAGCGATTGAATCAAAATGTACCCTACTTTTAGGCTCCCAATAGACTTAAATGTGTTTTTCCACAATCTCATCCATCTGCTTTACAGTTATGAGAGTCAGAAACAACTTGGATCCCAGAAAAGTCTCACCATGGAGCTCCTTGGCCAACTGTGCAAGCTTTGCTGATTTAAGCTGAACCACGGCCTCGCCGATACAAATCCCATCAATGTCATGCAAAATGGTGATATTTTCTTTCCTCACTTGGTATTTGTAGAAAAGGCTTTGAATTTGACTTTTCTGCACTTCCACCGGGAGGTTTCTGATGAAGAGGCATGTTGGTCCTGTTGAGTCTGGTTTCATAGTTTGTGTGTCTACAGCTTTTTTCAAAGTCTTTTCTTTAGGCTCATTTGAAATACGTCCATAATGTCGACAGCGTGTTTTGCCAATCATGTTCCTCAACTTCTCCTTGGTGATGGCTGAAACCTCAATTGCAGCAGAGCCCACATGGCAACCAGAGAGGTTCATCGCATAGTCAAAATCTTCAGGGCGATTGAAGATGAGGAAAGCCGTGTCTGTTCTGTTGCGTTCTTCGTCGAGCAAGTGGAGTACATTCTTGCGTGGCAAATTTGTGCATCCAAACAATTCCTTTATATCTGTCTTGGTCATTGTTTTGGGAAGTTTGGTGACCATGACAACCTGCCCTATATCCTGGAATGGAGTTGTTGCCTCATTGTCAAGTTTTGGTTTTTTTGGCGGTCGGGAGGGTAACTGGTCAGAATATGTCTTCTTAATCTGATGACCAGAAGTATATTTTTGTTTGGGACTTTCACTGTCCTTCAAGGTTTTCGGCTCAGGGGGCTCCCACACTGTACCATCAGCAATTTCACACTCCTGCAGCACACTGTTCCACAACTTCTCAGACGCTGACCGAACCTCCACACAGATCGAGCCAAATAGCTGCTGGTTGAAGCAAAGTGCGTCACATGCATCCTTGGTGCTGCCAAACTTAACCAGGCAGCCAAGATTTCGTCCTAACTTCACATTTGTGATAGCTTCCCGTACGGCCAACCCTTTGAAAAAATGGCAGATATCTTCTTTTGTAGTTGACGCAGGAAGTCCAAACAACCTGACATAGCCAGGTCTTGCTTCCCGAGGCAGTTCTGGCAAATTAGCCTCATTAGGGCCATGAGCTGTGCTGTTGGCATTGAGAATGTCAACATTTGGCAGAAGTTTACAGATGTCTCCTTGTTGGGCTGACTGGAGTCCTTTCAGCACAGTACAAACCCCAAGAAGAAATGCAGAGCTGGAATCAAGAGGTGGGGCATTTGAAGACAGAACACTTGCTGCGGTTGAACGAAGATCTTGTGCATTCAAATGTGGCACAATAGCAGCATCAGGATCACCTGACCACGCACTCGGCGGCGAAAAATTGGCAACATTGTGCTCCTGGCACTGTGGTGTTAAAGATGTAAGAGTTGCAGCTTGCTGTGGCTGTGGCCTCTTCACAGGAGGAGAAGAGCTTTTCTTCCTCCTCTTTAACAAAACTTCCAGTTTGTGCTCCAGCTCCCCCATGCTGCTCATATGCAGGCTCACCGGAGAGCCTTTGAGGAACATACCAGAGTAGTCCAAGGCGAGCTCGGCCTCTTTCTCAGTGCTGAAAGCTATGAAGGCTTCCTGGAGACTTCCTCCCACTACGTACACCCCGCCATCGGGTATGTGCAGACTCTCGAAAAATTTGCGTATGTCTTCAGTTCCTGCATTTGCATCCAGACCCGCCAGTCTCACTACTATGGTCATGTTGTCATCCCAGGCCTGATACCTGTAAATAAGAAAACTACACTGAAAAAGGGCATAAAGAAAAAAGTAGTAAATCAGAACATCATCGCAACATTCGTAGGCCGTAAAAAAAAAAAAAGAAAAACGCAGACGTCAATGCAGAAACGCAAAAGCGGAAGGGAGGAAAAAGGGCCGATAAACGAGTGTTTTCTCTCTCTCAGTATGGGCACAGAGACTCACCACTTCTGGTCCTAAATTGAGATATCAATAACTCGATCGCGGTGAGGATTTTCAGCGCAGTTTATCTAAACTTTGAGGTGACGACATGCAGCAAAAATGCTTCCTCCCCCACCTCCGCTGCCCGCTCATCCGCTTCTGAAGACTGTCAGTACCCTGCTTTCCCTCCTTTTACCAGCGTTTCATCATTGGCCGTGATGTGTGATTAAGATATGTTATTGCCACCTATCGGGATGGAGTGCGAACTGCAATCTTTAATTACATCGCCATCGCTCTGTAATCAAAAGAAATCATGTAAGTCAGAAAAGACGTTTCGTTCACGTTTGTGTATCACTTGATCATGTCCTGATATTCGCTGTGTGTGTGTCTTTGTGAACATAACAACTATTTCAAGTGTTAAAGAGCCCAGTTTTTCACCAGAGAAAGTTTTGATGCCTTTATTATGATTTTTTTTGAAAGCTTTAATGTAAATGTTAACTTGATATGTCATTCCACAAGTAAAACTAATATAAAAGCGACTAATGAAGAATAATTTTTGGCATTTTTTGCGATTTTTTTGTCTGATGATTCACACTATATTATTATTATTATTATTATTATTATTATTATTATTATTATTATTATTATTATTATTATTATTATTATTATTATAAGACATCTCCCCAAACCGTATCCTTTATAGACTTTTTCCCTCTCAAGAACACTTAATGTTTCTTGTTGTTTCGTGAGCGACTGACAACAATGTATTTTTGTTCTTCTTTTTTCTTTCTTTTTTCCTCAAGAAAGAATAAACCCAGCTATATTGTAACTCGTCTTCAATTCAAGGGATCCTGGCAACGTCAATTTGAATTTACGTCACCACGTCTCGAGAAGGATTGTGGGTAAAACTCAGTCTGTTGTTTACCATGGCGACGGGGACGCTTCTGCTGGTCGTTGTCAGACACAAAGCGCCTTTTGCGTTAAGTCTTTTACTATACGTAGAGTTGGTTTGCTGTCAGCAGTACATCATTCCCTTTAAAGCTCCCTCGGACTGTGGAGGCAAAGAGTTTTTCGACATCTCCAGTTTGTCGTGTGTGAGCTGCGGTCCGAACCAGCGAAGGAGCACAACAGGTCGGTTAACGTCCACATTGCAGCGTTAGCACCGGGTTTAGCAGGTGATGCTGCTCTGACAACCAAGTGCTTTTAATTATGAATAGTTAATAACTCTTTGGAGGAATCACGGCTAGTTGAGCTAGCTTTTGGCCCAAACCCCAAAACATCCATCTTGAGGCGATTCTTTTGGGACCGCTGTGTTCAAGGCGAAGATACTGTATGTTGAGCGCAATATCCACAGTGATAGAGAAACGATTACCGGCTGGATTGGGCAATGTTCCAGGGGCACGGATAACATGCTGATTGTATTACGGCCATAAACTAATAAATCCGATAGACAGCTGATATACAGCTATCTTTCTTCCCTTACATTGTTATTTTCTCAGCAATATGTTTTGATGTTTTGAATAAAAAGTGGAATGAAACTTATCTGCACTGTTTTTCTACATGCACACTATCCCTCTTTTTGCACCAGCCCATGATTGACACTAAAACACCTTTATTGTCTTTTGCAGGGCTCAGCTGTGTTTGCCAAACAGGGTACCAAACCCTCACCACTGATAAAGTGTCCATTACTTGCCAGCTGTGTCCCAGCGACAAGCCTGTATGTACATTTTCACTCGAAAGTCTGAGTTCGCCCACACTGGGGAAGCTGTATCAGGAAATTGACTCAGGTTTTGGTAATATATCTCTAAAACCATTTTCTTGGCACGTGTTTTTCTTTGCAGGCAGTAACAAGAGACGGCTTCGGGTGTATCCGCTGCTCAAGCAGCCTCAGTGATGACGGGAAGTGCCAGTGTCCAGATGGAAATGTCCTCGGTGAGTCACAAATTAATGGAGGAACTTTCAAGTGCAAGATTCATTTAGCAAGCATCCTTTGATGACGAGAGACTTTGTTCAGGCAGTAGCTGCGTAGAAACAGCATGAATAATTGAGCTCATGGTTGAGGTGGGAAAAAAAGGAGTGTGGCCTTCTTTTTCAGTGGAAAGAGATATCAATGGAAACTTCTTGGATGAGACCAGATGTGAAACATGCAACGGATCCAGTCCTGCTTTATCTGTGCCAAACAGCAGTGGAGACAAGTATGTAACAAGTCAGAGAAAAATTTATCGCTTGATTGATAGTTGGGTACCTGTCACAATATGATAATGAAAATATATGAAGGAAATAAAATGATAGTAAAAGTTTAAATATTTACAGAGTATTGTTTAAGTCAAATGTGCACATTATTGAATCGATGGGAGGACTGCGTATCTTTTCTATCTTCATTCCTTGTTTACCTTTCGAGCACCAACTCATGTACCACCTCACTGTGATGACAGATTTCATTCTGCCTATGTTGTATTGACTTTGTTTGCTGCTGAGGGTGGCTCACCAATAGTTGCTTTCCTGACTGATTTAGTGCTTTCAGAGAAAAATCGACTGAATTCCAGCTTTTCCCTGGAATAGCATGTGAGAGCTTAACGTGCCTATTTGTTTTCTAGGTGCGAGAGGTGTCAGGCTTCCTTTATCGCCAGCTCCTGTGTGTGTAAATCCCCCAATGTCTCAGTAAGTTCAGTTTTGTGTGTTCTCAAACACACTGTGCACTCACCTGTCATCAAAAAAGCTCTTGGATGAGATGTTTGCCTGAAGCTCTTGTGTGCTTGATTCAGGCCGGGGGATTGTGTGTTCCTCCTGGCAGCCTGTCCACCAACGTGAATCCTAGCGTCAACTTTGCTCAGTTGGTGAGTCACATCGCTCCTCTCAGTAAAATCTTGGTGTTTGTTTCATGCTCTGACTTCACATTCTGTCTTGGCTCTTGCAGAAGTTTAGTGTCCTGTCTGCCTGGTTCATTGAAAACCTCTACTCGTCTTCAGCAGCCTGCCTCGTAATTCCAAAACACTTTTATTTCAATGATGATGATTTCTGATTTTCAGACGCATATTGCATCTCACGTGAATATGTTCTTTCTTTAACACGCTGTGTGTTTGCAGGCCTTCTCCAACCTGACAGCATGCCAGGCTCTTGGTAACATGTGTGTGATGAACATGCACTCCTTCAGTGGTGTGTCCACTGACGCCTGCGGGCTCTTTAACACCATCTTCAGATCAAGAGCTGCTTTGAGCTCAACTCAAGACATTTCATACTGGTCAGCTTCTGTTCATTATATTAGCATTTAGTTTTCTTTAGTTATCGCCCAGAGTGAACTCCTTACAACTCTGTTTTCAGGAGGGTGACTCTGCCATGGCTTTATTATGGTGATGAACCTGGACTGGCCAGCCGAGTCCTTCAGACTGACCCTGTTCCCATCAAGTTTAGCTTCCGTGGAGCCAAAAAAGTGAGAATATTTATGTGGAAAAAGCAGCATCAAAGGAAGCGTAACTGAACTAATACTCACATTTTGCACTGAACTCTAAGATGACTTTTTTGTTTGTTGTTTTTGTATCAGAACACCAACATCACACTGCTAGCTGCCGTCTATAATGTCAGAGGAGAGTTCCTCCGATGGGAACTGGTAGGAGAGAAAAACTTGCAGGTAAGATGTCAAAATATCGGTGATGAAATCAACTGCTTTGTCTTGGTACAATTGTTCAATTTATTCAGAAGGACTGGTGGTAAAAACAGCATGTAAGTTGTTGTAGTTTTCTTTGTGTTACTTGCCTTCTCCAAGATGATAAACATAATGAATATTCCTCACATCCTTCCTTCTCTTAGCTTTGCCCAAAGTCAGCCACCAAACAGGCAGCTGCCTTCAGCTTTGGAACTTCTTATCAAGAAAGAGTACGTAATGCAAATCCCTTTTATACGTTTTTCAGTCTTTCAGTTCATTCAGATTGGAGCAGTTGTACACACTCAGTTACAATATCCATTTGTGTGATATGTGAATGTTTCCAGTGTGACCTTTCAGTGGAAGAGCTGTTTGGTTCCCACCCTGAGCCATTGTTCTATGATGTGTTTTTGGACCTGGGTGGAGATGACAACAGAAAGCTTCTCCCCCTTCCTACTCTGGTAAAAAACCAGCAATACAATGGACGGTTTGTCAATCAAGGTAGGAGCTTTCTCCCTGTGTGACGTACGTGTGTGTGTGTGGATATATTGTTGTCTTCATAAATCCTGGTTCAACACAGAGAGCATCAAGAACTGGTACCTGTCTCGACGATTGTTCGTCATCGACATGCTGAGCGGAAGAGAGAAAAGCACAAGTTCCAAGCCGAAAGTCATCCGCGTGGCCAGCAGTATCAAAATAAAGTAGGTTCATGATGTACACATCTCTATGAAAATAATAGATACAAAATACAGTGAAAACTGTCTAACGTTTGGATGACTTGTGTTTGGTAGGTTTCAGTTGGTCCCACGAACGCAGGAGGGACAAGTCTTCCCTCCACTCATGACTGTGGCCTACACAGACGTTCTCATTACAGACATCAAAACTCAAACTGTGTCGGTTAGTAGATCAAACATGGTAACCTGAAACCATCACATCATCACCATTACAGATGATTTTGCAATGGATGGTTCAATGTTTGTAGGTTTTCTAGAGATACATAAAAATATGTCCACATTTATATTTTGTTCAATCAGAAATGTTTAGTGTGTGTAAAGGTCATTTATTTGTTTCCAGACAAGCTTTGCAGTGGAGTATGAGATGGATCAGAACGAGGCTCAAATGAAAACAGATGTAAGTGAATTAAACTTTTTTTTGCTGTTTTCACAGTGTTAAGTGACGCAGTAGCACATGTAGCTTTTACCTGTGTGTGTGTGCAGACGGCTCTTGGTGTGATGGGTGGGGTGGCTGTGCTTTATGCCCTGATAAAGACAATAAGCTGGAAGAGGAGGATCGCCTCTCCCCTCATTGATGCCATGGTACCAGATCTTCAACATCTCACCATTCAAATGTTTTTATTGGGAGAAAATACAAGTAATGTGTCTGTCTCTCCTCTCTCAGACAATGTTACAGTTCCTGCTGTTTTATGCTGGTGATCTGGCCAACGTTTTCTTTGCCGTGACTGTTGGAACGGGACTTTACTGGCTCATCTTTTACAAGGTATATCCACCCACTCGTGCTTTGTATCATTGTATCGTTCTTCATGCATGCCCAGGCTTTATTCTTCACACCTGTTGTGGCTTTTTTTCTGGCTTTTGTATTTTTCCCCACACAGAATGCTCATTTTTCTTTCTGCATGAACTTTAAACTGTTTCTCTTTCCTTATCTGCTCTCTTTAGACATTGAAGGCAAGTCCCCTTCTTTTCCTTCTTTTTCCTTTTCTCTCACTTTTTAATGTTCTACATGTATTTTTTCAGCATGATGAACCTCTTGCTGGGACTAATCCGTTAGTTTGTTTTCAGGCGCAGCAGTTTGTATCAGTGCTGTTGCCACTGCCTGTTCAGGAGGAGCGGTTTGTCACGTACATTGGCTGTGCTTTCGCTCTCAAGGTTAGAAAGCTACTCCTCACCTGAACTGCAGCGTTTTTAATGACTAAATTTCTGTCAGGGCTGTTAAAATAATGTTGTTGTTTTGTATTTTCTAGGCTATACAGTTTCTCCATAAATTCGTCCTTCAGGTGTCAGTTGACATATTTCTGATCGACTGGGAGAGGCCACGAAGTAAAGCCAGCAGAACTGTGCATGGTAGAGACACTGAACCTAAACTTCTGCATTCTGTATGATGAAAAAAAAAATGAGATGATTTCATCCACCACCCTCACTTCGGTTTCAGCTGCTGGGGACCAAAAACACGAAGCCACTCCGGTCAGTATCTGGAGGACCTACTTTGTGGCAAACGAGTGGAACGAAATCCAGACCATCCGCAAGATCAGCCCAACGTTTCAGATCATGGCTGTGCTCTTCTTTCTTGAGGTAAATTATACTTTTCCTTTCTGAAGCCTTCTTCTTTTGACCTTTTTTTCTTGTGACTGACGTGACTTCTGTTGTTAAGGTGCTGGGTTTCTCTAACCTGGCCCTGAGGGACCCCTGGGCGACTTTGGAGCGCTCATCGCAGGCGTACACCCCCTCATACAGCCTGATCCTGCGCTACGGTGTCGCAGCCTCACTGTGGATTTGCATTGGCCTCCTGCAAGTAAGTGTCAGTCATTCATTTAGAGATTTTTACTCACTTGCTTATAACTTATTAGTTTCTTATTCTTTTACGTGTTTCTTGCAATGTGAGAGGAACAAGCTCTTCAGCAAGTTCAGTTAAATTCGGCTGTTTTTTTTTCTGCAGGTGTTTTTCTTCACCGTATTTCATGAACACTTTGTGGAGGATAAAATCCGTCAGTTTGTTGATTTGTGCTCCATCAGTAACGTGAGTATTAATGAAGATGTTGTGGTAGTTTTTGTTTGGAATAAATGTTTTACAGTGAAATGTTTTGTCTGCGCAGATTTCTATGCTGCTTTTATCCCATCGCTGTTATGGCTACTACATCCATGGGCGCTCGGTGCATGGCCATGCAGATACGAACATGGAGGAAATGAACAACAATCTGAAGAGGGAAGCTGTATGTATGCTAGAAAGAACATGGGCTGATATTTTGATGTTTTTTCTACTTTTGGTATTCGATCTCCTTCTCTTGTGTTCCAGGAGTCACTCTGTGGTCAGAGGGGTTTACTCCCAAACACAGAGGTCCAGACCTTTCAGGTGTCTCTCAGTGGTCATCTGAGGATGCAGTATGACAGGATACGGAACTCATTCAGCCGGGTATGAGTTTGCCTCAGTAATGATCACGTTTTTGTCACGACCACTAAACCTGAAGATTTCTCAAGCTTTGCTTCCATGTGTCATTGTCTCTTTCACTCCAGAGGAACAGGCCGTCACGCCTGACCGATGCATCCACAGCCAACATGTCTGAGCAGCACTACAGAGCCTATAATGCCATGAACCACTTCCTTGGTTCCATTATAGATCACGTGAGTACAAAAGCACCAAGATGAACTCTTTCTCCTGCACATTGATTCGAGTCAAATGTACATTTGGCAGGTAAATATAATTTTTTTTTGTACAGAACATTTGATTTTTTCCCCACTTGTTTTAATTACCGCAGGCGCATCATGAGATGGACTACATTGTGAAGGATAAGCTGATGTTTGAGAGGGTGATTGGGATGGAGTTCCTTGAGCCCAATGACAAAAGCATCTTTTACAACGGTAACTCTCTGTCGGCCCACATGCGAGCGTCCGAGGCGTGTTCCAGTGCAACTCTGTGAAAATGTAATGTTTTGTTTTTGCCTCTGCAGATGAGGGACACTCCTTCAGTGATGTGTTGTTTTATGGAAATGAGGCAACGCTTTTGATTTTTGACACTTTGTTCTTCTGCGTGGTTGACCTCGGATCTCAGAGCTTTGTACTTGCAGCTGTGCTCACATACGTACAGCAGACGGTCAGTATTTGCTGTTTGTACGGTATGTTGCACCCCACTGTGATCCAAAAACCTCACACACTAACTGTGTCTCTTTTATTACAGATATTTCGCATTCTCCGCAACACCCTTGGAAGGAAGAACCTTGTTAATAAGACTCTGGTGGATGAGAGATTTCTAATTTAATGTTTACGTCGAGGGTTTTTCTAGTGTCAGAGTTGTTAAGTGAAAGTTCTTTTTTATGAAAAACAAGTTTACTGTTTACAACTTGTGCATCTTTTTCATACTCTTTCCTACACATGCAGTATTTTGCTACTGATTCATGATGTAAATATCACAATTTTGTTTATGAAGATTTGATTTTTTTACTGATTAAAATGTTTTGTTTTGAATCTGTTGTTGTTTTTATTATCCAAAGGTCACTGTTATATGATATCATGTTAACCTCAGGAAAAAGACTTCTGTCTGGAACAATCCTTCTTACTTTATAATGACAAATTTGAACAAATAACAAAATTATGTATGCATTCTTGATAAAATCTCAATTAAGGTTCAACCTGTGAAAGAAAAGGCATTATTCATCGGCAGAGTTAAATGCATTTTGTTTCCTATTAAAACAGCAGACATTTATCTTATAAAAAAAAAAGTTATTCCAACTTGTTTTATAATTTTTAGAAAAATATTTAAACAAGGAATTATACAGCAGCAAACATCTCTCACAATCAGTGAAAAGATCTGCACAGAACGGAAATATCTGTGCGTGCCCGATGCCGTGCCAGGGGACACAAATCCTGGCGTCCTGCTTTGGCACGACACCGGAACGGTAAAACACCCGTTTATAAAAAGCACTTTCCGAGCGTGAGTGGGAGCAGTGACGTCAACGCGCCTGTCACTAACGAGCCAATCAGCGCTGAGTGGGCTTTGCGGCGCTCCGCTCCGGAATGGCTCTGTGAGCGGAGGTGTCGACTCAAAGCCATGAACTTAGATAACTTCTGCACATCCATCGGTTGAGGTGAGTCTGACTTTTGCTCCGTATTCACACGCTTGAGGACATTTTTATGTGCTACTCTGCGTTTTGCCGTTTATGGAGCGTTTCCGTGTGTTTCGGTGTGGAGCGGTGTAACCAATTTGACGACATTGGATGGGTGTAACCTATCTAGCCACGTTAGCACGGTTTTGGGGCAGCTTTGCCTCCGCCAGTAACATCTTGTCCTTCACTGTCCACTGAGGCCATGTCCTGGCATCGCTTTTTAGCGTGACCCCGCTCCAGGACTGACATCCCGCTTTGTGAATTGACACTTCTCCTCTGAGTTGGGTCTGCGGGTTTCCAGGGCGGCGTTGCTACGACTAGCAGGGGTGAGGCTAGAGATGTCAACAAACATGGCAACTTGTGTGAGGGAGCAGGGAGCCGGGGCAGGCCCTTTGGTGGGCTGTGTGACTCATGCACTCGTGAGGTTTTTCTAAGTATTTCTCGTGGCTGTGCATCGCGCTCCCACGCAGCAGGGTCAGCCTGCAGGACAGTTCGGTCATTTCAGCGTTTGCGTGGCGCAGATAAACCTGTGATGCAGCATCCTCCTCACACTGACCCGGTCAGGAGTTCTTTACTTGGCTGCAGACACGCTCAAATTCTGGACACAGTATGTAGAGAGTAAACGAGGCCAAGATTCTAGTTCAGTGAGCCGGGCTCATTCAGGACATTTCTCGAGAACCAAATGTCAGGGCTGAATTGTGGCTCGTGCTATTTTTAGGACCGCTGACCTGAAGTCTGCTGCAGAGCGCGGGGTTGAAATTCAAGCCTGAGGGCGGCTCCACTGGTGTCTTCTCTGAATTTTTTCATTGAGATTACAGGCTAAACAGAAGTTAGCAGGCGAGAACCGGGAGCCATCCCGAGGCTCCTGTGCAGGTGGTGACTCCAGCTTTGCTGAATGTTACGAGATGCACATGTTTGAGCAAGGTGTGCTTGTACATTCTTGTTTAGAATGGGAGGGAATCCGGCCTGAAGCAGTTTTTCTTTTTCACATATTGGAAGTATTTACATTTTCCAAAACGTCAAACATCAGAAATAAGCATTACCTTCCCAAAGATGACATGTTGCATTTGATTTTAATAAAAATGCACTGCGGCACAAAAAGGATAAAACAATATGATCACTTTATTTGGAATTGTTTTTGACCCTTTATTGTTCTTCACCTACTTCCTTGTGAGGTCTGAACATTTACTTCTGAGTGAATGTGTCTCAGTAACCAGAAATGTTCCAATACTAACCTGGATTGATTAAATCTTTACTAAATGGGTGATGCTGGGCTAACTATAGAACCAAGGACACTTTGTAATCATTCATTGAACAGAAAAGTGTGATTAAAGTTAGCATGTGGTTACATTCTTGCAGAGTCTGTATAAAGTTCAGGTCACGGACAGCCTGATAAAATCGTACATCTGTTTCAACCGGTTGTAGCTTTGAGCCAAAATATATAAATGCCCGAAAAAGAACTGAATAAATACCACAATAAATGTGGTTTAAAAGTAAATCACGCAGCTGTTGTGTTCTGCTCTTGTCACTCCTGACCTCTGCTGTTCCTCTGTTGTGTGTCTCAGTGGTGCCGTGTTTGCGTGTGCCTGCTGTGCACCATCAGCCATGCCTGTGACCTCCCAGCTGCTCAGGGGTCTGCCCCGTGCCAAGGTCTTAGCCTCCAGTCTGTTACCATGCCAACATCATCAGTCCCACTTGGGGCCTGTCACCCACCGTCCTTCCAAGAGGCAGCCGTCCCGCGTGTGGCAAAGTCTCCAGCCATCCAGAAGTTACAGGACGACCTCAGGCCTCCACAGCTACATCCTCACGCCTCCGCAGGTCAACTCCATCCTCAAAGCCAACGAGTACAGCTTCAAGGTTTGTTGGGCCGCGACATAGACAGCAGCACAGATTCTCACCGCACCTTCTTTTAGAGTCCAAACCCTTCTCTTACTTTGGTGCCAGGTGCCAGAGTTCGACGGGAAGAATGTGTCGTCGGTGATGGGTTTTGAAAGTAATCAGCTGCCAGCCAATGCCCCCATCGAGGACCGTCGCAGCGCAGCGACATGCCTGCAGACGCGGGGGGTGCTGTTCGGTGTGTTCGACGGCCATGCGGGCTGTGCCTGTGCCCAGGTGAAGCCTAAACTCTAAACTAGCCATCTGTAATCCATCTTATTTTGGAGGATTATAAAGTGATTTTGTCAAAATCTTTTGGCTGGAAAAATGTCTTCATAGGAATTTCAAACTCTTGTAGATTATGTAACAATTTCTCAGTCATTTTTTAAACTTTTTAAATGTAAGTTTCTGGAAAATAGTGAGTTGGTTTTTTTTTATTGTGGGACAATTATTTTTCTAATCGAGCTGTGGCCTGAATTTGTCAAATGAAACAATGAATAAAAATGCTTTCCAGTCGTTTCTAACCAACACATTATTCTTTAAATCCAACTCTGCATGTTGCACGGTCGTCAGCTTACAGCTGCTGGATCTTCTGACTCGTGCGTCTTGTTGCAGTTTTCACCGTGCAACCTGACAGTTCGCCTTCCCCTCCTCCCTACAGGCACTCAGCGAGCGGCTGTTCTACTACATAGCCGTGTCGTTGCTGCCCCATGACACACTGTGTGAGCTGGAGGCCGCGGTGGAGGCGGGCAGGGCCCTCAGCCCCATCCTGCAGTGGCACAAACACCCCAATGACTACTTCAGCAGGGAGGCCCAGACCCTTTACTTCAACAGCCTTCGAACTTACTGGCAGGAACTAATAGATCTGACCAGGTGGGAAATGCAAGGACACTTCTTCAAGCTTTATTTGAAAAAGAAACATGCATCATTAATGCAGCTCTACCTTTTGGTTTCTCACTTTAAAATGACGAGGAGAAAGGTTAAACTCCTCAGATTTGATTTCGTGGGTAACTTGGTTATATTGCGGCTGGGTGTTTGGATAGTTTGCACTTTGATTGTTATAAACTGGATTTCCTGGTTTCTCTTTTACCTTTATGGGCACTTTGTGAGAACAGACCCACATCAACATGCACATAGCAGTCTGTTGTTTTGCCAATAGTGCTGCTGTTGCTTTCGGTTTTTGACCTCTGCTTTCCTTCCTTTCTGTCTGCGTCACACATGCCGCTCCCTCTGCAGCCCCGGCGAGGTTCCAGACACCCGGGAGGCGTTACTGAATGCCTTCAAGAGGCTGGACAACGACATCTCACTGGAGGCTCAGGTGATTCCACCGTCTTCACCCTGAGGTGGCCTGAGGCCAACATTTGCATGCTTCGCTAAAAACAGGAGCAAAGTTTGCCTCTTCTGTGTTTTTTACCATCAGTTAACATGTTTGACTGATTTATATCAGTTTTTGACTGCAGTAGTAGAATATTAGGATGTACTTTCACAAATTTCACAAATTTGCACTGTATTCTGACTTTAGGGTGCCTCAGATTAAATGTCTCATTTCTTTTATTGACTTACTTATTTTAACTTTATCTACCTGAGAGGATCGACGTCTCGTATGACTTTCATTTGATCCTTGCAGCAGTTCGTTTGCCGTTTTGAGCGGGAGCATTTTCTGCCTGCGGCTTCGCACGCTGCTGCGCCAGATGAATGATTGTCCACATGCACCGTAAACTGATGATGCTGTAAATGAAAGACCAGGCTTCACATTCAGGACGGCACTTGGCAAACTCTCTGCCAGTTTCCAAATTTCCCACCGACTCTGTTGCACCTGATCTTCAGTCTGCGTTGAACTGCATATCATTAGGTTTGTTGTAGCGTGTGTAATGTTTCACAGAGTGGACGGCTGATTGAATATCATCAGTGATCCTCATTTGTGGATTACGAAACAGCCAGCGAGCATCCAAATTTAAACTTTTATGACTCAGAGTGGAGCTCCGGTGTCAGTGCCTCTCTGTGCAGCTTCAGTCTTGTGTCTTCTGAAGGATGAACTCATCTCTTGCAGGTTGGAGACCCGAACGCCTTTTTGCACTACTGGGTTCTGAGAGTGGCCTTTTCTGGGGCCACGGCCTGCGTGGCCCACATTGATGGACCAGACCTGTACGTAGAACACATCTAAATCTTTGTTTCCAACCTGAGCTGCTGCAAAACTCGTCCTTCATTCCTAACTTTGTGTCTCTGTGTAGTTTCATAGCCAATGCAGGAGACGCTCGGGCGGTGCTGGGGGTGCAGGAGGAGGACGGTTCGTTCAGCGCTCACACACTCTCCAACGACCACAGCGCCCAGAATGAGGACGAGGTTTCTCGGATTCGCGGCGAACACCCTCCGTCAGAGAGGAAGACGGTCATTCGTCAGGTACACAGCAGGCCGACCGACTGGGGCGAGTTGTCTTCGCAGCACGCGTTCTCCAGCTCCTTCTCTCTGCCGTCAGGATCGGCTGCTCGGCCTGCTCATGCCCTTCCGAGCGTTCGGGGACGTGAAGTTCAAGTGGAGCATCGACCTGCAGAAGCGAGTGTTGGAGTCTGGGCCCGATCAGCTGCACGAAAACGAGCACACCAAGTTTATCCCCCCCAACTACCACACCCCCCCCTACCTGACGGCTGAGCCCGAGATCACCTACCACCGGCTACGACCGCAGGACCGCTTCATGGTGAGAGGAGCTCTGGCTCTGGTCCTCCTGCAGCGTCTGTTTGTTGTTGTCTGTGATCGAGGAATTCCTGCTGCATGTTTCTTCACTTCTTATCAGCACCTGACTTCTCAGCTGATGGAAATACCATCAAAATGAAAGCAAAAATATTTTTGGTCCAGTACAACTATTGTTGCGAAACTTAGACATTTCCCATAAGATAAATGACAAAACTGGTTGACAAGTTCTTTTTCTTGTTTCTTTTTTTTCCCTTTTTTACACTTTCGATGCAAAGCTGGTCAAGTTAGAAAAACTGCAACATCACAGTGAACAAACACGTCTTCACTCGGCATCCTAAAAATGTATTTTTATCTTTTTGTTTCTTGTTTGCTGTTTTTTCCAACATGATTTCTGAAACATGAAGTGCGCTGATCTAGTTATAATAGTATAATCACAGAAAATCAGTAGAAAAAGGCCGACAGCGACAGATCGGTCGATATCGGCCCCGATCACCCCAAGAAACATTCAACGTGACGATTGAGCCACCTGATGACTCAGATGACCTTTAGAGGAGAATAGACGTGAGGGAGGCGACGTGGCTTCTTTACGTGAGGATTGTTGATGCTCCCACAACCCAAATGTAACGACCATCAGCTCAGTGGATGAGTCACAGCTAATTAGATTCTTCAATTGAAAAATCTTCTCTCCGTTGTGTGATTTGTGTCCCGGCTTATCAAAAGGGTCTTTGGACCTGATGGGGTTTTTTTTGCAGCAAGCACTAAACCCTTTTTGGACAAAAAATAATTATGGGAGCCTTTGAGGCGATTCACTCGGCTTCTTTTGTCCATCTTTTTTCATTTATTGATGTATATATTTTGTTAGATTTGAAAGGTGTCTCCTTGACCTTTGAAGGTCAAGGTTTTATTTTTTTTTTGATGAAGAGTTTTTTCCTAAAACAAACCCTCTGAGCTTTCCTGCTATGCTGATGAGGCGTTGCAGCAGCTTCAGTGACTGTGAACCGACCCTGTGATTGTCCCCGTGCAGGTGATCGGCTCCGACGGCCTCTGGGAGACCCTCCACCGACAGGAGGTGGTCCGCGTGGTCGGGGAGTATTTAACCGGCGTGCACCAGCGTCAGCCGCTCACGGTCGGAGGCTACAAGGTCACCTTGGGACAGATGCAGGGGCTGCTGGAGGAGCGCAAGGCCCGCATGTCTTCGGCGTTCGAGGACCAGAACTCGGCGACCCACCTGATGCGCCACGCGGTGGGCAACAACGAGTTCGGCACGGTGGACCACGAGAGGCTGTCCAAAATGCTGTCGCTGCCCGAGGAGCTGGCACGCATGTACCGCGACGACATCACAATCATCATCACCCAGTTCAACCCTCACGTGATCGGGGCACAGAGACAGGAGGGACAGTCCTGAGACCCCCGGCTGTCCCCCGCTCTGACCGGTCAACCCTCCCTGTGCCTGCCTGTGGACTGTGGAGCTGCGTCCAAGCACATGCTGCAGAAGAACCGACCAAGTGAAGAGAACTCGGTCTGGGTCGCTGTTTTAACACTATTTATGGAAATACTTTGTATGTTTGTATGTGGCATCGCAGAAAGTCCAGTTTCTCAAGTAGTTCTCTGAAGCTGGACAGCTGCGTCTGATATAACGTGATATTTGCGCTGCCAGTGTTGCCAGGCAGCTGTTTTCATGCACACTTCTCCAACACGACACTGTTACAAACTGACTTTTGTGCCAAAACTTTCGACCTCCTCGTCGGCGACAAAATTGCAGTTTTCGAATCAAAGAGATTTCCAAAGAGGAGAAAGGTCGCGGCTTTTCTGGGAAGGATTTTGAAGCACCATTGGTCCCCCCCACCCCCACCCCCCCATCCAACACTTTACAAGTTTATCCTCAACTTATCCTTGTGAGCCATTATTGAGCCACACCCCTTAAATAGAATCTAGATATTGTTCCTTTCCTTGGTGAATAATCTCCATAAACTCCTTGTTGCTGTTGGAACTCTTATAGCAACAACAGATTGCAGGTAATCTTCTGCCTTCCATTTCTATGGTAACTCAGAAGGGACAAACATACAAACCAAACATCAACTTTACAAAGAGCTTTTATTTGGTTACAAACCTGCTGTAACTTTTTGTCTGACGCCTTCTGTAATATGCAGCTCCACCACGAGATGGCACTAAATCCCACACACTTGGACGTTACATTACAGCGGCACAATTGCTGTCTTTGTAGTTTTCTGTGTTAAACTGCATCCAAAATACAGTTATTCTGTCTATTTCTGCCTCTGAAAGAAATGTTTCGGTTGTCTGCTGTTTTATTTGTTTGTTTCTATTTGTGTGTGTGAAAGTATGAGACTTTCTCTGGTAACTGTTCCTATTTACAATCACCGTGTCGTTGGAATTGCAGTACTTTTCATTTTAGCTCTTCTGCGCGCTGCAGCGAAGTGTAGCAGTGGCTCCTAGGTCAGGCTGAAATGTGGTCATACAGAGTGAACGATGTTAGAGTGCTTCCTGTGACACTTTCACTGTGCTGAAGGGTCATTGAATTCCATTATCCTCCACATAAAGTCAATACTATTCAAGCTGTCACGGTTTGTTTTTTTCCCCCTTGGTTCTTTTTGATGCTTTTGTTTTCCAGGTCATTCACAGAACAGTTTGGTATCGCTTGAATTTCATGATTGACACCTGGAGTGGTGAGAGCAGACCGCTGTCCTGACACTGTGTGGATTGTGGGGTCGTGGCCGTGTGTTTAAGTGTATTTAAGTCCACATGAATGAGCAGAATGTACATGTGAAATGAGTTGTACAAATGGTAAAGATCATATATTTGCCTTGAGCACTATGTTACACTTCTCAGTATAAATTGTAACTTATGTGGGTTAGCTTTTATATATGGAATGGTTTAATAAAAATCTAAATACACAGCAGCTGGTGCTTTTTGTTTCTGTACACACTGCAGCAAAATAACTCGGCTGCTCACACCCACAAGTCTCTCTGTGTGTTTGAGGCCACCGAGTGTGGAAACATGTCAACTTTATGTGTCCTGGTGGCAGCCAATGGAAGTCTGAGAAGCAACAATGAACCGTCTCTCTCACAAATAGATTTGTGAGGTTTAGGGCAACAGTGACACTGTTACAACCACTAGAAGGCGCTGCAACATCATCACACATGCCAGACAAGTTTGTTGACCTGTTGACATCGATGGGATCCTAAATTTAACGTTACTTTTAATTTTCAACTGACAAATAAAGATATCTAAAGGAGAAAAATATGGTTGATGACACATTTGATTTCATAATGTAAATAGTCCAGATAATTTCTCCTGAACAGTTATGTCAGTTGAGGATCTAATGTTGAAGCTTTAAATGAAATGTACATTATTTCAATTCAAAAGCCTGTCAACAGATTACTTGCTTATAAAAGCAAAATGTAGTTACTGACCTCAACTACACAGGATGCACTTTTGTATCATAGAGAGATTAAGAGC
>JAUESE010000010.1:2564927-2575260 GCA_032274725.1 Malacoctenus triangulatus
GTATGTTTGACTTTTTAAAGCAATAAGTTGAAACTCAAAGAGGAAGTCGCTGCACGCATCAGTTCACTGTTTATTGCACCTTTGAAAAACACAGGTGTAAGTTCAGTCACTGTCACCTTTATTCTCCAGTCAAAATAAGAAAAAACAGAAAACATCAACACAGTCTGTACGTCATCGTGACAACATCATACCACCACGTTTCCATGGAGACAGCATTTATATAATGTCCTGATTGGTCCATTTGTTGCCACAGGAGGCCAGAGTCATTGCCCAGGTGAGTTTACCTGGTGAAGGAGCGAACGTGTCTGCCCCGCCCGCCTCCGCTCCCACCTCCACCGCTGAACTTGCTCCCCTGAGATCCTCTCCCCCCTCCGCCTCCCCCGCCGCCTCCTCCGGCACTGTTGCCACCTCCCCCTCCGCTGAGCCAGGACAGCCCGGTGCCTCCTCTGCCTCGTGGCGCTCGGTCCCGCGGAGCCAGACGATACGCTCCTGGAGGAGAAACAAACACGATGCATCACATCTACGGTGGAGGAAAAACTGTTTTACTTGTGATGAAAATGAAATCAAAGCGGTTGCCTGCACCTAACATGCTGGCGGTCGGTTGTCTGGAGGGCAGAGGGCCTCTGGTGAAGTTGCTCTGGCCCCCCCTGGGTTCACTGTACGTTCCTCTGTGAGTGACGGCAGGAACTTGGCCGCTCCACGAAGATCCGCGGCCTCCTTCTCGTCGTGCGTAATTACCTACACGTTCAAAATGACAGGATTTGTCACCCTCTAGTGGTAAGTTTAAACTCCCTTCACTCCTAAAAAGATGATGGTTTCTGTTTGACTAAGTTTTGTATATGTTCAATGTTCATTTGTGAATTTGAAGGATATTTATGAAAACAAAAAAATAGATAAATTGTGTGATCACACAGCAGTGCTGGTTGGTGGAATATGATTTTTTTTCCAATGATTGAACAATAATAAAAACCTGAGTAATAATTCACACAGCCTGTTGGACTCTGACAATCTCAGGAAGGATTTTGTGCGTCTGCGTACCTGACAGTAGGACGCCTTTCGGTTGTGGTGGAGTGAAAAAGCGGGTCTGGCTGTGGAAGGTGGCTCTGCCTCGGTTGCCTGTAAACAGTCCTCTGGTGGGGGGTTTGGGGACGCTCTTTGGGGGCCGTTTAGGAGGTAAAAGCCCGAGCGGAGTTGTAATGTCTTTGAACTCCGCCGCCACAAAGTCGTCCACGTGCATACTGGGAGGACGGGAAGTGTTTTGTTTGCGCTGTCGGAAGATGTCGTGGGGTCGGGAGAGGTTCTGTCCGAAGCCCCCTCGACCGCCCCGCCCGCGAGGAGCAGCCATGATGTGGGCGCGTTTAGCTGGCTCCACGTAATCCGATTTCCCGCTGCAGAGAGAAGCAGATCATCGTCAGTGAAGTGAAACAAACGTTTGACCTGTGTGAAAAGTGAAATGGCTGAGCAGGGGAGTCTCACCTGGACGTGATGAACGTCTCGTGTTTGTGTTTGCCCAGACGGAAACCTTTAGGAGCCTTCGTGTGACCCGGGGAGGACGGCTCGGACAGGAAGGAGCGCTCCAGCTCCGCCTTCAGGTCCAGTTCTGGACAACACTCCTGAGCCAGACCCACCAGGTCCACTTTCACCTGACACACAGAGAACCAGAGGATCATCAGCAAAAAGAACACAACACACAGACACAATAATGATGTCGACACATTTGATATTTCAGGACAAAATGAACACACGTTTTACGACTTTTGGACATGCAAGACACCGTTCACCACTCACCATGTCCAGGTCTCCCTCTATGTCATCAGTCTGGAACGGTGAGAACCACAGAGCTTTGAGCTGCTCGTCCAGAGCTTCTGACAGTATGAACACAGTCCTGCAGGAGGAGGCAAGCAGAGCAGGACGACGCTTTACACCCTCACAGTCCTCGTGGCTCATTTCAGTTGATTTCACAAGTGTCTGGTTTAGTTCTAGCATCAATTATGAAGAAAGTTTCCAGGAAATAATTGGCTGGCGAATTCTATAGGAGTCAACAAACCTGTGATTGAACTGGGCTCCAAGTGTCTCAGGTGCAGGCAGAGTGGGCTCAGTGTCAGCTGTGGGGGCGGAGTCAGTGGCCGTCTCCAACGTCTGTCTCAGGACAATCACATTCTCCAACATTGTTTCCAATGAATCATCTTCTTTACACAGTTTCTACAGACATACACACACACAGTCAGTTCTCAGCTGGACATGAATGCATCACTCTTATTTTATGAGCATGAACAAACTGAGTGTTGTTTGTACCGTGATCTGTTTTTCTAGAGCAGGAAGTGGATGTGTCTCAGACTCCTCCCACTGCAGAAGAGCCTTCATCTCAGAGGCGGAGAGCAGTCGGGGAGGAGTGAAGGCAGACTCTTCGCTGGGCCCTTGACCCTCCTCAGTGCACTGGAACGAAGGAGACATAAAAGCAGTTATTACAATGGCAGGAAAAGGTGTAAAAACAGAAGCTAGTTGGCTTGTTTTCTTCTTCATTTTTTCAGCCTTTGATGACAAATGAGCTCATCAGATCTTTTTAGGGCTCAGTCAGATTGTAACACATAATGTGTTTAGGTATTTATTTTGGGAAAGTGGTGAAGATGAGTTGGCTCATCACACAAGATTTATCCTGAATAAATCTGAATGAGCTCACCATCGTCTCTGTGTTGAGGATCTGTCTCAGAAAGTCGAGCAGAGCTGAAAGCAAATCTACGGAGTCTTTGTTGAAGGAACACGCCAACCTCTTCAGGAGAGCGCAAAGTCCCACGCTGTGTTTCTTCAAAGCACTGAAACAAAAGAGGAAACAGAATCAAGATCTTGTTCAGCTAAGACAAAAATCAATTGAAAACAAAGACTGCGGCTGTTGGCAAAGAAAGGAACAAAACAGGAGCGCTCACACTTTGAGGTGGTAGAGTCCGTAATCGTGCTCTGTGAGGAATGTTAGAGTCCTGATGCATGTGAGGAGGAGCGGGACGCTGCTCTCCGTCGTTCCCAAAACCTCCAACAAGGAATTACACACCAATGACATCATATCGCGCCCGGGAAGTGAGTTAGCCAGCTGCTCAGTTTCCAACACACAGCTCTCACCAGGTGGAGACACCACCAGAGAAATGTCCTGAGAAAGAGACACAGTTCAACATTCCATGTTCAATCATTTATTCCCTGGAAGGACTTATTCAGACTTCCTCGCTCTATTTGCATCCTCACCTGGTCACATAGTGACTGTAATATTGTCCCCACGAGGACGCTGCTTTGCTGCTGTTGCAAGGAGTGCTCGGTCGGAGGAACCAACAGGGACAAAAGCAAGGGGAACAAATCGGCCAGTTGTTCTTCTCCAGACACCGAGCCGGACAGCAGGTGCAGCGCCGCGCTTTTACAAGCTCTCTGAGAAACCAGAGCGTCCAACAGGGAGAGCAGACGCAAGGCCTGACCCCAGCACACAGTCTTACCCTCCACCCTAAAGCAAGAAGATCACACACTTATAACATGTATAACAAAACAACACACGGTAGTGCTGTTGGTTGTGAGTAAAGTGTCCGCTCACGGCTGCAGCTCTTCCAGCAGCATCTCCAGCAGGCTCTTCATGATGAGCGTGGCAGTGGGTGAAGACAGGTCCGCAAGCTGCACACACACTCGCCTCAGCATGGCCAGAAGGGGAGGGCAGCTGGTCGCACACACACTCCTCAGTGACTCGCAGAACACTTTCCATTGTGCACGTATGTGCATGCTCCACAGCTTCCTTGTGTTTAAGGCCACTGCGACATCTTGGACTGATATCACCTGCGGAGGAACAGATTTCTCACTATTCAAGCTGCGTTCTGGGGTTTCTTTCTGAAGGAATGAGGGTATAACTCCACTGTTAGCTCAGTCAATTTCAACACTGCCATCTAAAAGAGGAGAGTAGCACAAATTTAAAAGAGAGCCACAGCATGAAACACATCAAAAACATTCATTTTTGTAAGCAATTGTGTAACTTTTGCCGCTCTTTTGACTTGTGAATAGATTTTAAGTTATCATGAGCTCTGAGCTCATAAATAAAACAATAAAATAACAACCACAAGAACATCTAGGCCAGAAGTGTTGTTTTGGAGGAAGCTCTTTTGCATAATGCACTTCAGAAAACAAAGAGAAAGACATGATTACATCTCTTTGTCTGATGTTAAAACACAAAGTAAATAACACTGAAATGAGACCGTTTTCTCCATTTTTGGTCCTGATCAAAGAAGGAATGGAACAGATGAGTGACAGTAACTATAAGGGGGGGGGGGGGTACCTGAGTGCTCTGCATTGGCAGTGGAAGCGGAAGGAGCTCAGACAGTAATGTCAGACCAGAGAAAAGACCTTCGGGAGCTTTCAGCAGCGTGCTCAGAACCTCCTTCAGCATCAGAGACCAAGTGTTGCTGGCCAGAGTCTCCTCTGTATGAGTCACCTGCAGCAGAGAAATGAGACTTTCTTTGTAATTGTACTTCCTGTCTAAGCAAACACAGCTGCACTCTGACTTACACTCTCACCTGTTCACTGACGCCCTGCGTGAAGGTGAGCAGCACATCCACGATGAGCGCCTGCACCCTGGTCTCCTCGCCGTCGAGGCGTCCAGAGGCGGGGATGGAGCACACGATCATGTGGAGCGTCACCAACACGTTGGCCACACGAGTGTCCCTGAACTGGAAAGCCCCCCCGCGGAGCAGCTCCGTCAGCATGGTGCGCAGCAGCTTGAGCGTGCTGATGCAAATACTGAGAATCATGCAGCGCTGCGGCGTCGGGCCCATGTGTCCGTGAACACGCCATGGCTGCAGGAGCACGCTGCACAGCTTCTGCAGAACACGCACACACGTGTCCAGACCTTCTCCAGAGAACAGCTGGACAGCTGAAAGACTCCATTTCAGATCCCTCTGCTGACCTGCAGGTAGGATCAAGATAAATGTGCCAGTTCAACTATAATCAATGACAATTCTTTACAAAGGAAGACAACACTGTGACATTCTGAGCATGTTTTGAGGGGTTACCTTCCACAGCAGGAGGTGGGCAGGCAATGTGACAGAGGACCCTCAGAGCAGTGACCAGTCCGGTTCCTTCAGCAGTGAGCACGTTTTCCACATTCTGATGTCAGAGAAAACACAATGGATTACGACTGACACACAGCACACTTATTTGCATACAGCCTTGAGTGAATTATGTTGCAGACTCTGTAAATGTGAGAGCAGTTCAGACTCGCCGGTGAAGCTGCACATTCCTGAATGTTGCTTCTTTGGTGGCTTCAAGGTACAGCAATATACATAGTTACATGGAGTAAAGCTCAGAAATACAAGTTATGAATACCTTGTTAAGTACTTCTCAAATCACTGTCGATACTTTTTGAAAAATGTTTTTGACTGCGCCTCAATAACAAAAGAAGGGATTATGTTGGTGGGCTCTGATCAGTGAAAGAGTTAACACACTCCTTCAAAATGAGATACAAGAGAAAAAAAAATCTCTGGCTGCTGTCCAGACACAGCAAACTGAAGACACTTCCACTTTGTCAGCAGGTAATAAGGAGGGATGAACAGTCACAGTCACTGGAAATGAAAACATTGTAAAATGTTCCCGCACCTCAGCAGGATGTTTACTGAGTAAAAGATGTGCACCTGCTTGATGTAGTCGATGAGGGTGGGACTGCTGCCAATCTCAAAGCGAAGCTTCTCCAGGGGCTCGAGCCATTTACTGAGCTCTGAGGGGAGAACACACATCCAGACACACACTCAAGACAGTGACAACCTGAGACAGCTCACTGCCAGAGTGTGAAATCGGTAATATTCACCCTGTAATTTAGCATTTGTGTCGTCTGCCTTGGCCATGGTGAGCAGTGGAGCTGCATATTGTTCCATCATCCGCAGCTCATTAGAAGTCTGGACCACCAGTAACACCAGCATGCAGGCATAGTTATACGTCACTGCTTTGCGAGCCTTGGCCTCACTGAAACAAGGAAAAAAGAAAAGATGATGATATGATGCAGGAGTTATAAAACGATGAGAGCAGCATGTAGAAGGAAAGTCCGGCTCTACCCCTGTCCATCCTTGCTGTGGTGCTGGAGCAGAGTCACCAGACAGGACAAGTTGTTCTCCTGGCTCAAAACGTGCGCGACAGCGCTGCGACCGGTCTGCGTGAAGGTCATCAGGTAGAGCGCATGAAGCATCCCGAGGACCTCTGCGTTGTCGCCTTCCTCCAGCCCCACACCGCCCTCTCCTCCGGTGGCCACGTGGCTCATGAGCTCCGACACGCCCTGCAGGGCGTGCAGCGCCTGCATCAGCCACACGCCGAAGCCTTCCTCTCCAAACGCCGGTCCTGTGAGTCCTCCCTCCCCTCCCGTGAACGTGCTCTCCTCCCCCTCAGAGTCCGCCATCGACGCCAAAAGACGCAGCAGCAGGTTGGTGGGCGTCGGCTGGGCGAGGAGGAAGAGCAGGCCTGCCTGGGTGAGCGACAGGAAGCGCAGAAGCTCCCGGATGGCTTGCGTAACACCCAGATGACCGGCGGCTGCTGCTGCTGACAACACGACTGTTGTGCTCTCCAGGAAACGGCACGCATGCATGTACCTGAAAAATGACTCTCAGTCAATGTGGGAGGACTTGGATGAGAAGTGATACAGTCATAAAGTTTGAAGTCCTACCTATACAGCGTCGGGAACGGGTTGTCCCTCTCCTGTGGTCCTGTTATCCGAGAGGTGGTGGGGAAGGCTTTTCCGGGTGGCTGCACCATGCAGTGAGGGGCCGTCTCCAGCAGGTGATGGAGCTCTTCCAAAACCTCGGCGAGCCTGTCGAGCTCGGCCTCACTCACAGGTGGGGAGCTCAGGGAGGGCTCCTCCTCCATCGGGCTCTCGGCGTCTTCCATCTCCTCCTGCGGATCAGTCCAGATTACAAGGGAATCCCCCAAAAACCAACATCATCCCGTCAACCTGTGACATGTGCGGAGTCTGTGAGAGCAGTTTACCTGCTGGGGCTCACTCCAGGCTGCCGCTGTGTGCTGCAGGTCGATGAGGACCTCGTGCATGTGGCTCTTCTGTAATATGGCGTTCGCAGCTGTTATGACTCTGACTGTTTCTTCACGCAGGAACAGCTGAACAAGACACTGTGAGGAACAAAAAGACCTGTTTAACATCTCCACAGGGGAAATAATCAGATTAACAACCAATCAATATCTTATATGTACAGGCAATATACTTCATAGATCAGTAACACAGTCAAAGACAGAAGATTGTAGATGATGTATTGCTAACCTGATAACCACTTTTCTCTGACTCTCCTGCATGCAAGAAAGCCTCCACACCACTGGGAGCGCTGATCAGAGCATCCAAAGCCCTGAGGATACTCAGCTTCAGCGTGGATGACACGTGGTCTCTGTGGAGCAGCTCCAGCAGCGTACTCAGAGCCCCGTCGCGCAGCAGCACCGAGAGGCCCTGTGGACACTCTGCTAGGTACGAGGCCAGCTTGGCTCCAGCTTTCAGCTGTCTGAGGTTAAGAGCGATGGGCTGCGTGAGAGCAACGTCCATGCTGAGCGCCTGCAGAGTCCATCGCACCAACACTCTGAGCGGCTCCTCCATTTCTGCCTCCCCTTGTTTAACTAAATAAGCCAATCCTTTGGTAAGAAGTCCTGGCGCTTCTTCAAGAGCCGTCACCCAACGAACATCTCGGTCCTCGCCGATACTAGAGAGCAGTTCTTTGAGCTGACAAACGGCCTCTGCCTCCTCTCCACCTGCTGCTCCTTCTGTCCCCCCAGCATCCCGGGGCTCCTCCACACTGGCCTTCTCGAACTGAGTGTCAAAGCGCGTCTTGTATGGGGGAGTGAAGAAGAGAAGCGGTCTGAGTTCTCGCTCGTACGGGTCGTACTGAACTGGTGGCACGGATGCGAGATCCTCAGGAGTGTAGTCCATGTCCAAAGTCTGCAGTTTGAAGCTGCCGTTATCCAGGTCATCTTCATCGCTGGAGATCTGCTCGTAACCATCGTCACCTGGAGATGCAATGAGGAGGGGGGGGGATTTAAAAAAATCAGTGAGGTGTGAATTTTTTGAGAACACAGTCTGTTTCATAAATATATGTATGAAAAATGAGCAAGAATGAGGAGGCCAGCAACAGCTATATAGTCCTTTTTTTCTCACACGCAGATACATAAACTCACAAACCTCCCACAGTGCAGCATCACTCCAAACATGCAGGGTTAGTTTGGCATGCATGACGTGACTACAGCACACACTCAGCCATGGCTGTGAGGAGGCGGCGCGTCGCATGACAGCTTATGAAGGCGACTCATAAGCTTGCGGAGTCGACCTGGGCTGCTTGCTGAGAGTTCGCAGCATCCAGCGGTCGCTGATGGACGCAGCATGCCAGAGCACACACTCTCCAACTGTCACTCCCAAATGGACCCCGCTCCCGCGGCCCCTCCGGGACGTCCCACTGCTGTTTCTCGTAGGAGAGGGCCTAAAGGGCCGAGCGTCCATTTGGGATGTCTGTCTATCCTACTCTCACCAAGGACTCCCCTACCTTCCTCCATCTCCTCTTCCTCGTCCTCACCCTCCTCCTCCTCTTCTTCCTCCTCTTCCTCCGGGACGCTTCCCTCGGTCCTCGCGTCCTCCTCCTCCTCCTGCTCCTCCTCTTCCTCCTCATCGCCCTCCTCCTCTTGCTCGGCGTCTGAGTAGGGTTCGTCGGCAGGCAGCGACCTTTCGGGTGAGACGGCTTCCAGGTAGTTATCACGGCCCTCGGCTGGCTCATCTTTAGCCACTCCCACTGTGGATTTCACAACACACAGCGAGGACACACACTGTCAAAACTCAAGGCACATCTACATATGTAAATGAAGAGCTTATCTTATCACATGAGGGGCTTAATTATGCAAACCCTTCTAAGGATTAAGATTTTTAATAAGGGAACACATTATTGAAACAGTGATAGTCCTACTAACTATTTTCACAACACTTGGGGTATTTTAAAGTGTCTCGAATACAGATGCTTGTTTCTGCTCCTTTGAAAAACACAGACATGCAATCACAAGTGTCTAAAGCATCACCCATCGCACTGCTGAAGAAACAGCGGCCAACGTAATGTGATAGATCCAGTCAGCTGTTCTCACCAGTCATTGGAACCTGCTCTTCATCATCATCGTCTGGGGGTGGAGGACCAGGCGGAGTCCGAGGGCCTCTCGGTGCCGGTCTGGGCGGGCTGCTGTTGTCTTGGTCATCTTTTTCCCATTCTATAAGGAATTTAAAAAAAAAAAAAAAAAAAAGCAACATATTTAGAATGCCTGCAAGAAAGTCTTTATCATTTGTAAGTTTATGTTCAGGTTTGATGCAGAACAAGCAGGTTAGTTAGTTCTTGTCTGCTCCCACCTTGTTTAACTATCCTCTTGAGCCCACTTGGCTGCTGGGGTGGGGGAGGTGGAGGGGGAGGTGGGGAGGCTTGGTCATGGCCGTGTGAGCGCTCTGCTGTCCCATACACAGCCACCGTCAGACTGGTGTACCAGCCACGCAGCACCAGGCCATCTGTGTTCACCTGCACGCACAAACCGATTCAGTGGAGCACAAATCAACAGGAAAAAAGGAGCACGGACGACAGAGAGAGAGCGTTTACCTTCCCACTGGGTCTGAACACGATGGACTTGTTCTCATCATATTCCAGACTGAGGACAACAAACAGGAAAGAGTCGATGAAAACAACTGCAAATAAAAAACAGCTCGGCTTCTGAACGTTTGGTCGGCTGCTTCATATACAGCATTTTTTTTAAGCGATATTAACTTGTGGAATATAAATACGAACAAGTTTCATGCTAAATTTCAAACAGTCTCAGTTGTGTGTCTCATTGTCAGAGATCTCATTTGACAAAAGTGTGAGTGGGTTCAGCTGCGAGTTGTACAAACAACTTCATAACAAATCGTGTCGTTTTGGCAAAACTCTCCTGAAATGCTGCATTTCCCTTTTCTCATCTCAACATCAGCTTTTTATTGTCTACAGTCTGATTAAGTGCTTCCCCCCCTTGTTATAATGCACTGTTGCCTCCGAGGCAAAAAGGGCTTTTCCTGATCCTCAGGATGATTTTTTTCGTGCAGGATCTAATTTATTTGTTTTGGAAACCGAACAGTCTCGCAAGCTCAGGTGTGAATCATTCGACATTGTGATTGTGGAGGGCAGTCAAGTGGATTGTTATTGCCACCTACAGTTTGTAATAGGGTCATTATAATCCCTGTGTGCATCAACATCCCACCCGAGTATACAGTATGCACAATAAAATGCAGTTGAAACGGGGAGTATACACCGAAATCCCGCTTAAAAAATTCCCTGAACCA
>JAUESE010000010.1:2581666-2597125 GCA_032274725.1 Malacoctenus triangulatus
TTGTGATTTTAAAAGATTGAGGTCTAATTTTTAAATCCTTCCTCTTGTTTCCTCCCGTCATAGACCACAGTTTTACAGAAGCGGAGAGAGTGAATGAAAAGTTTGAGAGCGGCACTTGGTGAGAAACGTTTGTTCAACATCATTTCTTTTTAGAGTCCACGTTAACAATCACCTTTTATTCCTTTTCCGCTGATGTCTTAGTGTGTTGATTGTTTTTTTGTGGGTCTGCAGCAGTAAAATGGAGAAAGTGTGCGACAACATGGTGATCAGAGCCAGGGGGCTGCCGTGGCAGTCGTCTGACCAGGACATCGCTCGATTCTTCAGAGGCCTCAACATCGCCAAGTACGGGACTGATCTGCTTGAATCGCTTCCATTTGTGCTTGAAAATTTTAATGTTAAATCACTTTACAAGCTGCTGTGAGCCCACACTGTGTTTTAACCCTCTGTGTGTCTGTGTTGTGTAGAGGAGGGGCTGCGCTGTGTCTCAACGCTCAGGGGAGGAGGAACGGCGAAGCCCTCGTTCGTTTCGTTAGTGAAGAACACAGAGACTTGGCGCTGCAGAGACACAAACACCACATGGGCAACAGATACATAGAGGTAACCCGTCTTCACCTAAATAACACTCAAATTCACCAAAGTCAGCCACACGCTCCTCATTTTCCTCCCATCATTCATTGCAGCCACAGTGGTGACAGTGACTCTGTAATAATCACCTTGTTTCTCTGTGACAGGTTTATAAAGCCACTGGAGAGGACTTCCTGAAGATAGCAGGAGGTGAGCAGCTAGAAACCATTAGAAATGTACTTCTTGTTTGATTTTAATTTTCTTTTTTCACTTCACAAGTTCCTGGATATTCCTTATGGGGATACTGAGTTGTGTTTTCATAGAAAAAACACTACAAATTCATCATTGAATTCATCTTAAACATTATTGAAAGTGTGGTGCCGACAAAAGATGTTCCACTGTTTGACTCTGAGCTTTGATTTGTTTTCCTTTGCTGGGATCACATCATCTATAAACTTGGTAACAAATATTATCCCACTGAAGAGTAAATCCTTCCGTTCTCTGGTCCCCTTTTGTGGGCAATCATAATTTGCAGAAAATGTTAACAGCTGTGACTCACTGATACCTGGTGTTTTCTTTTATTTATGGCAACGTGGCCTTCAGGGAAAGCAGCGTGTCAGTCGGGTACAAGTAATGACCTGCATGTTTAGGACTTTAGTCAGCTGATGACAGCCTAATTCTCATCATCACTGAAGTTCATCATGGCACTATGACAGGTGCCAACTGCTGCTCTCAAGCATGAAGTGATGCAAGGAAACATATTCATATATTGCAGAAAACGAGGTCCAAACAAATGGCCTTTAGTCTTCACACTGACTTTCAGTGAAAGATAGTTCGATGCTTCCCGATGTTTGTTTATGAAGGTGTCTGTTTTGTTCTGTCAGGAACCTCCAACGAGGTGGCGGTGTTCCTCTCCCGCGAGGACCAGATCATCGTGCGGATGCGAGGGCTCCCTTTCACCGCCACGCACGAGCAGGTGCTCAGCTTCTTCTCGCCGGACGACGGCCTCGAGGAGACGTGTCCGGTCAGCGGCGGCAAGGACGGCATTTTATTTGTGCGCTACACGGATGGACGTCCGACTGGAGACGCGTTCGTGTTGTTTGCTTGCGAGGAACATGCTCAGTGCGCTCTGAGGAAGCACAAGGAAATCCTGGGGAAGAGATACATCGAGCTGTTCAAAAGTACAGCCGCAGAAGTGCAACAGGTAGGTCAGTGCGTGGTTGTCTGGGTGAAGGTGCTTTTTGATTTTTTAACAAACGGTGACTGATTTCTTTCTGTCCGTTTATTTGAATTGGGTTTTGTTGCTTTGCTTTTTAGAAAAAAGAGAAGGTTTTAATGTGTGAGCTTGTTTGTACACTCAGAAGAAGGTGGCAATGTGAAGGAGTGTTCCTTATCTGTTCAGTTGGTTGTAAAAAAAAAAAAAAAGGTGTGTATCTACACGACAAGGTGGACCGTGTTTGCATGTTTCCTTGTGGTGAACCAACACACAATTATTCTGGCTGCTCCTTCTTTCTCCTTCCACTTCATCTTCACGTCTTTCTGTCGTTCTCTATCCGTACAGGTTAATCCACACGTTTTCAACCTCTCTGTCTGATGTGTTTTCAGTCCATAGCGTGTGCATCTCCATGCAGAGGCCTTTCCTCTTGCTTTTTTCTGCATGACGGAGCAGTTTTATTGCTCCTCTCCAGAAATGCAAACATGCTGGTGTCCGGTTGGCAGGGCGCCAGCTCCTGTCTGACATTACAACACGTTTAAACACAGCGTGGACTTGCTGTTGATGTACAAATGAAGCCAGTGAAGAGATCTGTATGTTTTTTAGACGAGTGGATCTGTTGCATTATTCGAGTTATGGGTGTGAATTTATCTTTAAGGTTCTCGGTGAGACTCAGGTGCATCCTTGACAGGACTTGTTCCAGGTGGGCGGTGTAAAGTGGGAACTGTGGCTCTGTGTTTGTAGGTGCTGAACCGGTACTCCTCAGCGCCTCTGATCCCCGTGGCCCCCGCTCCCCTCGTAACAATGCTGCCCACGATGTCTCTCCTGCCCCCTCCTGGAGGGTTGAGAGACTGCCTGCGGCTAAGGGGGCTGCCTTACACGGCGAGCATAGAGGACATCCTCACCTTCCTGGGCGAGTTTACACACGATGTCAGACCACATGGTGTGCACATGGTCCTGAACCAGCAGGTACATGCAGTAACCACAGCGACACACCCATCCACTCGGATATTCGCTCACACAAATTTGCAGACGCTGCAAAGTTTTTTTTTCTGACTTGCCTCATGTGGTGTCGTGTTTGTTTGTTTGTTTTCTTGTTTATCCTCAGGGTCGTCCGTCGGGCGACTGCTTCATCCAGATGACTTCGGCAGAGCGGGCCATTCAGGCCTCGCAGCGGCTTCACAAGCACGTCATGTCCAGCCAGCGCGGGGCGAACAGCCGCTACGTGGAGGTGTTCCCCTGCAGCGCTGAGGAGATGGGCCTGGTGCTGATGGGGGGCTCGCTTTCACACACGCACGCACACACACACACCCGGAGCAGGAGTGGGACGGGGCTCAGCCCGCCGCCATGTAAGTCCAGACGTAAGTGCTGCTGGGAGCTGGGGTTGCTTCGGGACTGCCGGGTAGGTGGGCTCCTGCCGTGGGGGAGGGGGGGCCGGGTTGCTGGTTCTTCTCCAATCTAGATCTGTGGGAGGACGGGGACATGTGGTCTAACCAGCAGGTTTTTAAAACTCTGTGCGTGGGAGTCTGTCAGTTTGGCGTGAATGTTGTACCTTTCTTGTAATTTAGAGTGATTTTTATGACCAAACTGCATGTCCTGAGAAACCTCACGTCACCTGTTCTTTTGATTTCCACCTGTGTTCACTCGTTCTGATCGAAATCTGTAGTTTGCTCCTTCAGTGGCATGTTTGTTACTCATTCCTGATTTAACTTGATCACCACTTATTCATTGGAATCTGATAGGCTTGGAAAAGTGTGAGCGAGACATGTTGAGTCTCAGCTTGACTACAAACTAGTAAAACTGCTTGCTGCTGTCTAATCCTATCAGATGTATCGTGGTGGTTGTGGGACTTGGCCTCAATAGTCCACACACACACACACACACACACACACCTCTGGCGTGTGTGTGTCTAATGTGCTTGTCCAATCAGGAGGTGTGGAAAGGTGGGCAGAGCTGAACGCTGGTGCGTAGAGGGGCTTTGTTCTCAGTGTCTGTAGTCTTTCACAATAAATGTACAACGGTAAATAAGTATTGGATCTGTCGACATAAAGTACAAATGTTAATCTGAGTAAGAGTGACACAGCACAGGGAGCCAAAGCCAAACACGAGAGGATCATGATGAGATCTAACATCAGTTTTTAGTGTTTGTGGTTAATGATGAGGTTCCTTCTTACATGAACAAACACAAAGTTGACAGAATCACATATCAAGTTCACATCACACCTCAAGCTCAATTTCTACTGCTTCTGTCCATGTTTTGGGATTTTACCAATGCGCCTGCAGTGACAGAGCAGCTCGTTTCCTTGTTTCAGTTGTTTCAAAGTTGAACTGATCATTCTAGAAGTCACAAACTTCAGTCAGTGCAGCAGAGATATCAAACTGTTGATCCTCTTTCGAGCCAACAGGAAGCTTAAACGTTTGCCAACAAATCAGCTCCACTGATGGCAACGACTCCAAACACTGTTTGAACTGTAATTCAAGATGCTTTCACCCTTCATCAGCACACACATAAGCACACATGTACCAGTTAATGGATGGTCATTGTTTGCAAGTTTGCATGAGCGGCCCCCCCGAGCAAACAAACAATGGCCGGACCTTCCTCTCATGTCTCTGTGTGTCTCTGTGTGTCTCTGTCGCTGTTTGTCAGTGTGTAAACATTTCGTCTCTCCCTTGTTTCTTCTTCCAGGTTTATCTCCTCCAACCTACTCGTTCGCCCCCGCTCCACCCGTCCTCCCCACCGAGGCTGCTGCTGCTGCGGCTCTCTACCCTCCATTCGGGCAGGTCCTGCTGACCCCCCGCCCTCTGCCGCCTGGAAATGCCTACTACCCCGCATCAGCTCAGCTGTACATGAACTACACAACCTACTACCCCAGGTACCGTTGGATCAGAAAACAGGGATTAGTTTTTGTGGCTGTCAAGAGAAAGTCTTTATATGCGATGACTCCATGAAACATCTGCAGTTCTGCCACGTCAGCTGGCAGCAGATCTTTGTTGGCCTTGGTGGGACCATGTCACAGAATCTCAGCTGCCTGTTATCCAATTAGCAATAGGTAGTGACCCAATCGTGTCGTCGTCCCAGTTGGGACTATGTCAAACTCATTGTGATCGCTCCGCTTGATCTTTTGTTTGTTTGTTTTGGATGAAGTTTAAGGAGAAAGAGTTCCCCTCCTGCTTGACATTTCCCACCTCCTAACAGGTGTTTTGATAAGGACTGTGTGTAATTCACTTCAGCAGTCTGCGGTCGTAATGATTTGACAGATCAGTACAGAGCTGATGTTTGTTATTCTTCCTTTTAGCTGTCATACTTTTCAGGAGCTAACCAACTTCAATAAGCTAAGAGCACTTTTACACCAGCAAAGGCAAGGTACTCGGTTTGAATCGGTGGGGAATGCTGAAGAGTTTCATCCTTTCATTTGGTTTGGTTCACTGAACCAGAAATATACACGTCATTTCATTCCAGCTGTTTGTGGTGTTATTGAGCACTGACCAGCAGAAAAAAAGCAAGAAATTACGTATTACCGTGGCGACACAGATACGGACTGACACATTGTAAGTCCGATCACCTTTCAGTCTGTAAACAAAGCGCACCTGTATGTGAGATGAGACCAACTGTTTCACACTGAACACAGTTCGCTTGTTATGTTATGCACAACATAGTTCAACTAGGTGTTCAGACCCGCCCAAATGAAGTGAGCTATCCAAGGAAACAAAGTCTGGTCCACCTAAAGGTGACCAAACAGGTCTGTTGTAAATGCACCGAATGAGCATTGTTTGACTTGCTGAGCCCTCAGTTTGTAGAGTTAGTATTATCATCCAGAGGGAAGGTGCACTGTGAGTGTCTCTAAAGTATTTCAATGCTCATGTTAAAACTTTGAAAAGTACGCCACTGTTGGTGTTTTCATTTGTAAAAATGAGGACAAACTTTTACGGCCTAAAAGCTGATTTCAGCTCAGAAAGACTTGAAATACAAAATAATCACAAAAACACTTTTGTGGGAAAAAAAATTGCTTTGGATTGGAGTTTTCTGTCTTCAGACACTCACTTTTCGTTCTTGATTGTGTTAATTATATTTGATTAAGCATGAATTGTGTTGCTTTTATTGGAGGAAGAGAAAACACTTAGCCCAGCAGAGCGGCTGGGGCGAGCCTGGTTAATAACTGAATGCTGTGTTATCAGGGGACTCGGTAAACATCGAGTGACCTCTGTTTCCTTTCTTGCTGGTCCTTTTTGTGTCATTGAGAAAACAAGTCACCTCGAGCCAACACCCAAAGTTACTCCCAGTTCCACTAGTTCGCTGAGATCTTTCTGTCTTAGCTGTCTTTCTTTGTTTAGAAAAACAAAACACAAACGATCCTCTTCTCGACAATAATCTTTCTGTGCTTTCTGTTTTTGTCTTTACTTTCTCCAGTCCACCTGGCTCACCCAACACTGTAGGTTTCTACCCCTCCCCCTCCTCCCTCTCCTCGCCCGGAGGGTTAATGCGCATGCCGGGTCTGACCTACGGCAGCAATGGAGTTAAGGACATCATCAGTGCGGTGCAGGGATACCAGGTGAGAGCCGTTTCCCCTCACATGGAGGCCGAATAACCTCATTGCAGTTGTTCTCACACATACAGTTCACATACCTCTCAGGTAGGATCCACTCGTATCTGAATCCTCCTCTATTATGGGTGTGTATTGTCAGGCATCCACTGTGTTTGCCCAGAGGCTATTAAACGAGTTTATCCTGTCTACTCTCCCTGTTCTGTCACACATGCTCTGCTGCTTGCTTCGACTTGAACCAAAGTAGATCAGGCCTTTCGAAACCCGCACGACAGAGGAGAGTCCTTCAAAGGAGACAAATGACCAAATAATCTGTTTTGACTCAATCTGGGGACCAGTTTGGACTGACCGCGTATTCTGACCTGCTCTGTAGCATTTTTCTTGGGTTTTAAACAGCCACAATGGTGCTTGGAGGTGCGCGTCATGCCTACATGTGTCTCAGCCCCATGTCTCTGTTACCCCCCCTCTCCCCTCCCCTCCTCCTCATGCAACAGTATGCGCCTGAGGATGCTCTCATGCACACCCACGGGCCAGTGCAGGCTCACGACCCGGCCAGGACTTTGCTTACGCAGCCCAAAGAATGGGTGTGTATTTAAGGTGTCTCGGGCGGGTGGCAGGTAAGGATTGGCTGAGGGCTCAGCGAGGGGCATCTCCTCTTAGACGGCGGTTGTAGCTGTGGCTGGCGTCTTGGCTGTGCACCGGGGGTCAGTGGGGCGACCGCGTTTTCTGTCTGGACGGGGAATCTTCCACTTTCTTCACCACGTAGAAGCAGCTGCAACAGACTTGATCTGGATGCGATTAGAGGGACTTTTTCTTGGTTTCTACTTCATCCACAGGTTTGGTTTTGAATCGTTTCTGCTTCATCGAATACTGACTGCTGTTCTAATGAGGAGTCTCTGACAGTTACACTGACCGCGACGTGAGCCAACTGACCGTTCACTAAACAGCCTCCATGTTTAAGGACGCACACCAAAAAGCCAAAGCTGTTAATCACTTTATGATTACATTGCCTGTTTACATATCTAATGACCAGGGTGTGAATAGTGATAAAATGATGGAGGGGAGGGGGATTGTTACAGGCTCGCAGGCTTGTCATTACTCTCTTCTATATTCTACTACTTTGAATGTTGTTTTTAATGTTGATTTAATTACATGTTTTTACAACGCACATCGAGTTGCTTCATGTATGAATTGTTCTGTCTTTGCACATGAACTCTGATAAACTTTGTACAGATGTTTTATTGTGAAATTACAAGTAAGTCCTCCATTCAACCAGACAGTGCAGCTTTACATTGCACAACTGAGTGAGGTGAATTCCTGTCTTTGCATTTTTAATTAAATGTAATCATTTTGCTCAGTTTGAAAATTGAATCTTGTCCTAAATTGTTGCTCAGTCTCTCTGCTAAATTGCGCTTCCAACAAAACCACAACAGAAGCACAGTAGCGCAACAATTATACTTTGCAGCGCTCTTGTGAGCTGAAATGATTACATCTATTCAGATGAGATAAATTAACCTGCTGCAGGAACCCAGCGTTGCTTTCCAAAGCCTCCTGATCATCGAGCTGTTTTTTTTTTTTGTTCTATTACACATGAAATCAGACAAAAAGACTTGTTTGAAACTGGAAAAAAGCCACACGAGTGTCCAGAGTGAAAATGGAGTTTTCATCAATCCATGAAGGAGTTCAATACCCGAGAAAATGCTTTTTTCTTTTATCAATACATCTCCAGCGGGAGCTGACTGAACTGATTCACCATTGTTAGTGACTAATTCAGTGGCTCTTTGCAGTTGTCAGTCCAGCTGTGACTCACACGCTTTTTTTATTTTTTATTAATCGCTCATTAAAAGCCGTCGAACAGTCGTAACGAGATTTCTCTGTCAGATATAATGGGCTCCTGAGCTGTGAGACTCATGAACAGTGTTTATATGGTGCTGAGTTGAGTGTGATAGATCAGCTCTTTTCTCACAAGAAAAGAAAATATAACCACTTATTCAGTGACTTCACATCAGAAAAATCAACTTTAAAGCGATGCAGAGAAACCAAGTTTTAGACGTCTTGACTTCAGTATGTGGTTAGTAGGAAGGTGAATCTTTACCTGTGGCGGTGACAACGGGAGCAGGTTTAGACAACGGTCAATTGAAGCTGTTGTAGCCTGATAGTATCTGATGGTGTGATAGACAGATAATCACACGTGTAGCCTTCAGGCGGCTCAGAAGGTGACGGGTAACATCTGGTGCTGGGCTACTTTCCACTTTTGCACCAACAATCTACCATCTCGCTCCCTGTTTGCTCACCTGTCCTCACCTGTCCCCCCCCCGCAGGGTCCCACGGAGTCCATGTCTCTCCTGAACGGCAGTCTGCTCGGTCAGTCCAGTGCGGCTGACGCTGCGCTCATGTCCCTCCCAGCTATCATGACCAAGCCTGGGGGGCAGTACCTGGATCTGTCCCTGCTGTAGGGTCCCACACAAACAGAGGTCATGTGACAGTTTTCTATTTGACAAAGACTGTTAGATTTTTTTTTTAAAATAGTCTTAGATGTGTTATTTATAACTTTAGAAACAGAAATTATTGTATTTTATACCAAATTTTTGTGGCATGAGCCAAAAATAGTCGTATATTGCACAATGTGTATTTTCAAAGCTTTATAGAGATTTTTTAAACTTGTTATAATATAATCATCATGATATATTTGATAGCTAAACTAGAGAAAAAAAACAGACATTAGTAGCAAGTGAGCTAAATCTTTTTCTTAAGCTTTTCTGTGAAGAGTGAACGTACGTGTCCGAGTGTGAAAGAGAAGAGAATGAGTATTATGCATGTCTGTTGATATGTTTTCATCACATTTTACTTTTTATATACATTTGATACAGTACACAGTGATTGTATTGGAAGCTTTAGTGCATGAAGAAGTCAGTAGTACCACTTTGAGATGTTTACATAATGCCAAACATAAATGCACTGCTAATCAATAAGACTACTAATGAATAATATAATAGCAGTATATTTGAAAATGTTACACTGTGAGTTTGTCAGACAGTCTGATTCGTGCATCAGGCCTCACTTACATAAATGTGACATCTCACACGTCATCTGCCGCCGTGCTTCCTTCCCATATGTGTCCACGTCCTCTTGTTGCAGTATGTCACCGTCGTCTTGCCTTTTGTTTTGAACCCAGCTGAACAGAGGACGTTCTCAGTTCTCGGTAACTTGACCACAAGTTTGCATTCCTCCAGAGGACTCGAGTCACAAGCTCTCAGCTTACTGAGCGAATCTCAGGAGCCCGAAGTGATTCATCACCAATATTTTTATTAATGTTTTTATTGTTTTACATGTTATTCAAGATTTTTTCCCCCCTTTGTGCTTCCCTTGTCTTCTTTCCAGCATCTGTATGAATATTTGCGTTCATGATTGAACAGTGTGTATGCTGTAGTTCTGTGTGGATCATCTGGAAAGTCGAGAAGGGAAGGAAATGCATGTCTGACATGCATCCTGTGACTTTTAACTTGCCATCTGTGCCCCGAAAGTTCATGTTTGTGCTCCATGTTCCTGTACACATGTTCTACAGCAGGCAGCTGTGCTGAAAACACAATAAACACAGCACAGGACATTTGGCAGCCTTCAGCTGTTTGATTCAATGCTTGTCTCCTGACCTTTTCTTTTTTACTTTGCACCTCGGGAGAGTTTTGAAGTGAAGTAGCGCAAACACGCAGGTGGAGCCTTCTGATGACAGAAATTTGCTCGAGGCCAAACTGTGGGAACTCCCTCTCAGTGTCCTCAGTCCTCGGTGATTACCTCGGCGCTTCACACATACACACTCCTGCTACCGCAAAGACACCATTGTCACTCAAACACTGAACACATTATGTGAGGGATGGACTTTTTGTTTCATGGGGGGGGGGGAGTAAAGAATAGGGAAGAGCAGGAAGCAGGAAAAGAGAAGGCAGGCAGACAAAACCACGTCGGACCCCTTCAGGGCAAATTGTGGCATTGTGTAATATAATCTTGTGCACCCCACCCAGCTTGATCCCTTTTAAACACACTCACTCATTCACCCGCTCACAAAAACACACTTTCTAAAACAGCTTGGCAGCACCATTAGGGACCATGTAGCACAGCTCAGAATACTGTTATGTATAATGAACTTTCTGCACTTTGTTGGCCGAGTTATTGCCAAACGTTATCTGAAAACACAGTGAAGTTGAACACAATCATTTCTGTCCAATGTTCAGATGAGTTTGTGCAAAACTGCAGTGGAGAAGTGACCCTGCAAGCAGTTTGCACGCTCCTCCCTTTCTCCATTTCTTTTCTTTGGACTGTTGGAAGAAGCCAGAACGCACACAGACGTTTGACGGGCTGAGTGTTGACTTTACGCTCGCCTGAGGTGTGAGCGTGTGTTGCTGTTTGTCTCCGTATTAGTCCTGCAGTCGACGGACTAACCTGTGGAGGGTTAATCCCGTCTTTCTGCCTGTGTTGGCTGAGATCGGTCGCCGGTATTTACAAGGATATGAAAGATTTAAAGATGAATGACACGGAGTATAATTTTAGATTTCAAGAGAGAACTCGAACCAAATAAATAGTTTAGTTCGTACAAGCCAATGAATAATACAGATTAACAAATGGCAAAAAACAGAAGCGCTGAATATTTCTCTCTCTGCTGAAGGGAAGATCGTTCTTAATCGTGCAGAGAAAGAACAAGTTCATCATTTTCTTGCAATGACACATTTAAAAAATACAGTAAGAAAATACACTGAATAATACAGACATAAAGAAAGCTGTGTCTGCCTGTTATGTACTTGATCAGTGGATGACCTTGTTATTTCTGTGGCTCTTTAGTCGTGATTCAACCTTGACAACGGCAGCGTTTGCTTTGTTCTGCACAAGAACGAGAGTCGGTGAAATCACAGGAACATTGAGCTTTAAATTTTTGAACATTTTATTATGTGACAGCAAATGCTCTTTCATTTGATCGGTTGGGTTAAAAAGAATACAAATATATACACACTGTTTCCTTTCTTTTACAATCCAGTAAATAGTTGAAGCCCTAAAAATCCTTTTTGAGAGAAATGTCAGCGTTTACTTAAAGGTTAATCCTAAATTGGACAGTCAATAACACAGTTGCGGTTTGGTCAGAAATGAGAGAAAGATTGGTGTTTGTCTTTCAGCTTGGAAAACAAGTGTGAGGCTCTTGTTTGAATACAGCTGTTGGATGTGAGGTTCACACTCCATCCAAACTCCTGCATGAAAGCACGAGAAGCACAATGTGATGTGTTGCGTTTCGAAGGTCTCCCAGATGCAAACATCCAGTACCCTTTTGTTCGCTCTCGCTGCTGCTTTAAAGACGAATAATCAAACTCGAAACGACTCGCTGAAGGACAGCACAGACCTGCAATTACCAGGCTGACTCACAGAAATGCACCTAATAGGTGCAGTGTCGGATAAATCAGTAATAGCCTTTAAAACAACATTCCCTCACAGGGAGGGTGAGGGCTGCATACAAACCGGTGAACAGGGCGAGGCAGATCCACATTCCCATGTCAGAGCGGAGACCAAAGATGCTGCTTCAGAGTTGTCAAAATGCTGAGATGTGTTTTTTTTTTTTCTTTTTTTATTAAGATCCAGCCGAAGGCAGGAACAGCTCAATCAGAACAGGCAGTACAAAGGCAGATCCTCCGCTGCCTCAGAGGTGGTCGTGACAGAGAAGAGGGGGTGAAACGAAGTTGATGAGCAGCAGGTTAACCCTTAATATCTTATCTCCAAAAAACATCACTTCTCAGAGTCGTAGATCTGCATGGAAATATCAAAAACAAGGGAGTGATCCATGAAGTGACAAAGGATTACAGCTGCCAGAGAGCTTCGACTCTTAGTCTCCTCCTAGTGGGCGGACTGAGAATGCAGCTTCACGGTTCCATTATAACGCAGTTGAAGCAGCAGCTCTCACCTTCAAGTCGGTTCAGTTTCTCTAAAATCACACATTCTGCGAATGTTTTTTTGGCTTGTAAAAATGGATCTCTAACATTAGAAGTTACAGTACAGAAGTAAGCATTTACAACGCCTGGTCTGTCATCCTCATGACAACTGTTTTTTTCTATTTACACTTTGAATAAACTCAAGTGATTCGAGAGGGAAGTGTCTTTCACACCAACAGCACTCGCTCAGCGTCGGGCTCGATGTTTGAACAGTCGCTGTCTGAAACACAGTTTAGGCATCAACACGGACACAGTGGTGATGGAATCACATCGAACGTAAGAAAGCCTCCAAATAGATCAGATCGTCATTGAGACAGATTGATCATGCAGGCAGCACCACTCACATCGGTCGCTTCTCTGTCGGGCACGTGAGACAGTCCACTGATTTCTGTCTGACTTTCCGTCGTCTCAGTTTGATGAGTATAAAGAGCCGTCTGTCTAAAATAACATTTAAGCAAATATAACAATTGGCTTTATGCAAATATATATTCAGAAGTGCTAAATGTGCAATGCAAAATACACAAATGGCTGTTGGCGCCAACGACTTTGGGACTTCGCTCAAAGATTCGTCCGGTTTTGCATCGTCCCGTGAAGACATCACTGGGTCAGAGGTCAAGTCCTCAGAGCTCCGTCATCAGGAGGGCTCGGAGGATCTTTTCTCGGTCCAACCGTACTTCTTCCCCGCTACAAACAAACAAGAGAGAAACATTTTAAATGTCGGCCCTTGTTTGTTTTTTTTAAGGCAAAAACCTCTTTAGACACGTTTGGGTTTTTTGTTGATGTATTTAATACAGTCTAATCCAGTTCAGCTTCAAAACAACCACAAAGTGCTTTTCACAAAATAACTACCTCGGAGAAAATAACAAAACTTTACTTGAGGACATGACAAATCCACTTAGCAGGAGTGGAAAGCAATAAATATCTTACCTGAAGGAAAATATGTCGTGTTGAAGCATACAACACTTCACTAAGTCTATATAAAATGCAAAAAGGATCAAAGAAAGGATCAAACTGTGGCCCCTGCAATGAGTTTACCTGTCATTTTGGGCAGCAAGGTAAGGGACCAGGTGAGGGATGGAGCTACGGTAGTAAGAGGGGGAGAGGTGAGGGGAGGGCGAAGGAGAGTGACAGCATGGACTACCCAGCTCCAGTGCTGGCATATTATCCACCTGGAATACACAGCGGTGTATATACACACACACAGACACACACATAATCCTCTGTTTACTTGCAGATATTGCGAAGAGAGAGCGAAGTGCAGTGCACTCGATGATCATGCATTCTCAAGGGTTTTAATGCGGCCGTGCAGGAGTGAGGATGAGTGTTACCTGTGGGTATATAGACGGCTGGATCTGTTTGTCCAGCGAGCTGCTGGATCCCGACTTGGCTGTGCTCTGAGAGGCGATGGCTGCAAGTGCTTCGGGCAGATTATCTTCATCTTCATGGTTACTGATGGACAACAAATTGAGAAACTGAATGGCTTTGGTGACCTCCAGATTGTTCTGAACCGAACGGCAGCGCTGAAGAGCAGAGATAGCAGGACTGTGGCGCCCAAGTACTCCGTGGAGTATTTATTTCAGGATGGCAATTTTCCACTCAGAGCGGCACAGACACAAGCTGGGAGCGCCGCCCTCCGTCAGCAATCAACAGGGAACGTGCACTCACAAGCTGAACTGTCGGACCAGCCGCTTTCTGCGGTTGCTGCTGGGGTTGGCTTTGGGCTGCGGCCCCTCTGGAGTGTGGCTGCGGTCTTGCCGGTGGGGCGTTTTGTCGGCAGTCAGACTGGATGCAGCAGAGTCCTGGGACGAGCTCTGGTACCTGGGAACCAAAATCATCACACAGGAGGTGAAGCTCTGATGTGCAGGGGTGGCAGCAGAGAAGCATTGGGGGAGGGGGGGTGGGCTGGAGGTGCCCAGACAGCTCTCTCTTTAATGTTTACAATCTACCCCTCCATCCTCCTCCCACTCATCCAGGGTCTGGTCACAGGTAGCTCCTGCTCTACTCCAAGCTCCTCCCAGATGACAGAGGTTCTTTGAGGGATTGTGGCTCACAGGACGAAGTCGTGATAAACTTTTTAATCGGTTGGTTAATGCATTTGATATTTCTTCCTTTTATTTGAGAATGTTTCATAATAGCTCATTTTCAACTTTGCAAACTGAGCTTGTATCAACCACAGAGGGTCTGAATCTTCTGCAGAGGTGTGATCATGTGAAGGAAGGAGTCACTGACCTGTCGTTGAGAGTCCCACTTGCAGTCTTCCCTCTGGGTGTTGTTGGAGCTTCCTTCTTCACAGAGGGTGACACAAAAACACAGCCAGATAACGTTTACTGTACTGATGAGTGCGGAACAACGCGCGAGTCCGATTTGGTTCTCACCCTGAAAGCTGCTTCCATTTGAGCCTTCAGGATGTTGCATTTGAGGTGGTCCGGGAGCATCGCTGGAGAAGCAGGAGGGTGCAGCGACTTTTCAGAGAGCTGCTTCTCATCACCCTGCCCAAAAGAAAAAAAAACAAGACGGTGAGCGGATGCAGGGAGAGCCTCACTGGGATGAAAAAAACCTGCTCATGTGACGTGAATCTCGCCTTGTTGTCGATGTTGACGTGCAGCGAAGGCCACGGTGGAGAATCGCTCTCCGACTCCAGAGCTTTGAGGAGGGACCGAGAGATGTCCATTTCCTCTGCAGGACAGGGAGGAGCCCGACGCTCTGCTTCACAGTTCATTCAGAAAAGTACATACAGTATGTGGTGCCCGTGTGCACAGGGACACATGGCTTTATATCTTTGTATCTAAAAGTAGATGAGTTCTGTCGACTTCATTTAAATACACTGTTTATATTTAGATTGAATGTGAAGGAACAGAAACAATGTAAAACCAGTGGAGCTCACAAACCCCTGCAGAGCATCAGTGGAGTGTCTGAGCGTCTACTCACTGTTCTTGGTGTGCGTGTGGCACAGCGTGTCCTGGCTGTGCGTGTGGCGGCGGTGGCGATGGTGAACTTTGCCCGAGTACGAATTCTCGTTCTCTTCCACGCTGAACTGATGGTCCGACGCGGCGCCGCTCAGCGGGAAGCTGGAGGAGACACAGCCAATCAAAACAGACCCCGAAACCACCGAAGTCGAACAGACGGTGGTGGAGCAAGATGTTGGTGACGACATAGACTTGAGTTTTGTAAGGGA
>JAUESE010000010.1:2638291-2650491 GCA_032274725.1 Malacoctenus triangulatus
GGTGGTGGTGGCGGACGGGCTGCACGACCCGCTAATCCCCCCAGAAAGTGGATTCACTCTGCCATCTAGCGACAAACGCGGGACACCGAGCTGCGCCGCCGCGTTTCACAGCCCAGCTGAACTCATTTCACCTCATAGCAGGGCGGCCTTTGTTGACTGGAGAGGGAGGAAAAAACAAAAAAACTAAACAACACTTTCCTCCAAATGCACCAGCTTTTGTCTCCGATCAAGTTATTCGTGTGGATGAAAATGAAAATGGAGCTTTTTCTTCTCCTGGCGCTCTGTGTGAATATCTGCTGCCTTATACAAAAGGGAAGCACAACCGCCCCATGTGGGAGGGATTGAATGCTGCAGGTTAGCGTTTGGATAATAATGGTTAAAATGTGTACGCCGGGCATTCATCCAAAATCCCCGCAATCAGTCCAAAACTCACAAACAACAAATTAGCCGCCGAGTGATCCCGGTGTGAATTAAAATGACCGACTGTCACCGTCGCTGCGTTCGTCCAGAAGCCGTGGGGAGTGTCATGAAAGGTGATGGCACACCGTCTCATTCAGCGCCGTCCACGGCGGCGCGTTGTAATTTATCGCTCGGGAATAAAGCGAGCCGTGTTATTCTGGCGCATCAGATGTGGTGAAACGTGGTGGTTCGTTATGGTATGGCCGCCCGACTTCATTTATCGTGTTAGACAGATATCGCCCACACCAGCCGACATCAGTTGCAGATATATTCAAGAGCTCAAAGCATCGTGGTGCCTGTTTTTAACTCGTTTTGAGTTGGGGGGGAGAAAAAAATGTCACTTCGGGTGAATGTTACAAGCCGGAGCTTTTTAATCCCCCGTTTAGCGGCAGCCAGCGGACTCTAACTGGATATCGACCGGGCTTGGACCGCAACCTGCACAATCAGACTGTTTGCAGATGGGACAGTGTTGAAAACTGGGAGGTAAACAGCCAACAGTTGGAGCTCCGGAGAAAGCAATCGCTCCTTCACGGTAATGGAGACACTGCGGTCCCTGCGCTCCATTGATACACACTCCTACTTCTCCGGAGAGGAGGAGGTGGAGGAGGAGAGGAGGGAGGCACACTTCTTCAGACTGTTTCGGGGTAAAGGGGAAACACGAGCCCCCGTGCAGCGGGTAGCATTTGTTATATTGGCCCTGAGCGGAGTTTTGGGCGTGCTGTGACTGTGTACAGGCCTGGTATTGACCGTCGATAGTCAACTGAACTTTTCCGAGCCCCAAAGTTGTCAGGCAGCGCATCTTGCACGCATGCGCATCACTCTATCCAGCTCTAAATAAGAGTTAAAACAGAAACGAGGTGAGTTCCACAATTTACAAACAATACGGCCGTTAATACTCATTTATTGTTGTTAACGGGGACAAACGGAGGAAAAGCGACCTTCCTTTTGTTTTTCTTGGCGTCAGTTCACATTATTTCCACTCTGATTTGAAACGGCGAGAATAAATCGTTTTTTTTTCAAGTTTCTATTGAAGAAATTAATCAAGCAACAACGTTGAAGCTCCTCGTAGAATCTCCGCCTTATTGCGGTTAGATGCGTTATTCTGCGAAATGTCGGCGTTTTTGCAAATGCGTTTTCCTATTGTTATTAACCGGGAAACTTATTTATTACAGATTGTCCTTAGCTGGCTGCATCCAGTCACAATGCTATACGGGGCTAGCCGTCTAGCAGCCCCCACTGGAAGTGAACGCAGCGGAGCTAACTGACTGCTAGCTCCATGTCAGCGCTAGCTAGCAACCTGGGCTGACATTCCGTGACAAGGGGAAAGTGCAGAAAAATGAGCAGAGTGAATGAAAACACCAAGTCAGGAAATTACCCCGCACGCGTTTGATTTTGTTCGACACGTAGAGGCTTTGCACGATTTGTTTAATTCGCTAACTTGAGTAATTAACATAGTTTAAACGTGTTGGTGGCCTCTTCCTATGCTCCGCCATTTTGTATAAGACGAATGCTAATCATGGGCGCTCTTACACTTTATTTATAGCTAGAATAAAACTGAGACATGAAGCGCAAAGTCAAACTTGACCGAGACACATTAGCTCCGACTGTTGAACACTTTTCTCATGGTTATGACCGCGATGCAAACGGGAAATATCTCCATAATTCAGTGTTGAACCTGCGTCAAGACTAAAACGTTATATCGTATTTTTTGACGGATTAAAACGCCTCTAAGTTTGGACAGTCGGTGCAGAAAACAGTGTTCTCCTCAAAATTGATAACCAAATTGCCCTCTCACTCGCTCCTAACCAGGTAAACAGCAGGTTTCAAGAGATACTTTTAAAACAAGGAAAAGATGAACTTGTGTGGTAAACTTAAAGTTGACACATCTTTCCTCGTGTTTGTCAATGATGTTGGTGAAGGTTTACCGTAATGAGGCCGTTTGTGCGCACATTTCCCTGTTTGTTGGCCAGCAAAACAATATTATTATTGACTGTTTTGTCTGAAATCGAAGTGCATGGTGTTCCCTGCAAGCCAGCGCACAGTCGCCATCCAGTGGTGATGCGGCGCATCGCTGTTTACAAGTGCAGGTAGAAACTGCATTTTGGATTTGAACCACTTTGTGCACAAAAAAAACCCAGGAACGGCAGTTTTGCTACACTCAGTCAACACAGCTGACAGAGCAACAATTGAACTGCCTTCACACATGTTGCCACACGATGTTTTCTCTTCTTCCTTATAGGTGTATGAAAGAAACTGTGACTGACACAATGACGGTCTTGTTTTTTCAGGTTGGTCATATCAGCGGAGTGGGAATGACTGACACGCCACCCAATGACGGCCCGTCGCAGGGCGCTGATTTCGATATGATGGAGGCTCTGGATTGGAAAGACGGCATCGCCACGCTGCCCGGCAGTGATATCAGGGTACAGCAAGGAGTTCATGTTTCCTGCACTCATTCAGATGTCAGTTCACAAACAATATCTACTGTCTTGGTGAGGTCAGGAGACAGAGGAACACTTCTCTTCAGGTTGAACTATGTTTTCAAAAGGGCTCAGATATTCAGTTGTGGAAGGATGGTGAGAGAAGTTCAGTTACTGTTTCCTCAACGAGATGAACTTATGAAAACCAAATATTTAGGGGCCATTTCCGCACGAAATATAAGCTCATTTAGCTCTGACAGTATGTTCAAAGATAACGCAAGGTAAGGGCCATGAGGTTGAGTTTTAATCATTCCACAGCAGCAAACTAAACGCTGCATTGTTGTTTTCTTCTTCAAATGTAAAGATTTTCCTGAACAAAACTTGTTTTTCAATGTCTTCTGAGGTCGCTGGCTTCCGGCTCCACAGTGTCCTGCCTCAAACCTAAAGATCGTATCTTGTATCTGATTTCTTCTGTTTTTCAGTTCCGCATGACCGAGTTCGGGACTCTTGAGATTGTCACAGATCAGGAGGTCAAAGGGCAAGGCGCAGAGCCCAAGAGTGAAACCTTGGACCCAGCGCCGTCTCACACTCCCACCCCTCCACCGGAAGCCCAATCACAGGCCAGCACAGCCACCTCCACAGCCAATCAGAGCAAGCCAGGGTCGTCTCAAGCTAAACGTATGTCAGCCCATTTTAAATGTTGTTATGAAGAAATGCAGCGTTCAGCCTCCACGCTGTGTTCATGCTTTGCGAGGTGTTCTGCCTCAATTTCCTCCCTCCTATTCCTCTGTCCCTCTAGCTCCTGGTCCTGTGCTTTTGTCTTTAGAAGAGGGCCCCAGCACCGAGGGCCCCAGCGTGGAGGTTGGCCCCAGTGTGGAAGTGGGTTCTAGTGCAGAGGTGGGCCCCAACAGGGAGCCGTCGAGGTGCCGGGCCTGTGGCGGCCACGTTGCGAGGGATGCCCTCGTGCAGGGCAAGTTCTGTAGTTCCATGTGTGCCCAGCCCTCAAGCGGCAGGTAAAAGCACACACCTGGTGTCTCCGTCTCCCCCCTTGGTGTCTTTCACATTGTCATGTGCATTTCTCATCTGCTTACTTTTTTGAAAGGTCGTCGCCTGGAGAAGCCCGGGAGAGTCAGGCAGCAGAGGGAGAGAGGCTCGGCAAGCGTGTGCGCAAAAAGAGGAAGATCTACATGGATTCTGGTGATGAAGAAGAAGACAACCAGGATGAACCAGAGGTGAAGAGCAGACCTTCAACACTGCTCTTCTTCAAATATACTCATAGAGCAGCAATAAGGTTTTGAATGTTTTTTTTTAAGCAGATAATGAAACATATTCTTTTTTTGATTCGTCTTATTGCAGGAAAAGGCCCGATCCACCAAAGGACGCAGAGGAAACAAAATTGCCAAACTGGGTATGTTGGAGTGCAGTCGCTGATAAGGTGGAGGTCATTGAGGAAATGGTTGTGCTCGTCTCACTGCCTCTCCAAACAATAATAATGATAAAAAAGCTGGATGCTTCACGTTTTTACTTGAATTCAAGACCTTGAAAACAAAAATAACATTTATGAATGACGGTGAGGTTTGAATTTTGCCCTCTTTCTTTTGAACAGTTTATTCTGGCATCCTGGTGGCTGCCTTTTGATATCTTTAAATCCCCTCCTTCAATATTTTTTCACAGTATAATTAAAATAAAAACATTTCTGAGAAAAAGGAGCTTCACGAGGGAAATTTTAGTAGGTCGGAATGAAACACTAGAGTCTGCAGTGCTGTTTGTTGTGTTTTTTTAATGGTTGTGTGTTTGTCAATCTTCAGTGGCAGCTCCAACAAATAAGAAGCGCGCATGGAGCTGGCCGGCTTACCTCGAAGAAGAGAAGGCCGTAGCTGCTCCTGTGAAACTTTTCAAAGAGGTATGTTAAGAAAGCTCACCCACTCCTGGTGTTGAACAATTTCACCTGGTCACCAGTTCACCTAAACTCAACGCTTGTCTTGCAGCACCAGTCGTTCCCTCAGAGCAGGAACGGTTTCAAAGTGGGAATGAAGCTGGAGGGGCTCGACCCCTCCCACCCGTCTCTGTTCTGTGTGCTCACCGTCGCAGAGGTACAGTCAGATGTCGTCCACATCTTCTTCCCGTTTTTTTCTTCTTTTAAGGCGCTTCACTCTCACAAGCATGGGTTCCCATTGTTCTGCAGATCCAGGGTTACAGAGTGCGGCTCCACTTCGATGGTTACCCAGAATGTTACGACTTCTGGGCCAACGCCGACTCGTGGGACCTGAAACCAGGTGGCTGGTGTGAGAAATATGGACACAAGTTACTGCTGCCGAAAGGTGAGTACAAACACAACGATCAACAAAAATTAACAAACAAATCTTATAAATAAGCTACAACTCTGAGACTTTACTTGTGAGGGAACATTGGCCACAACTGTCCTGTCTGCATTTGTTTCGGTGAAGGTTGTAAAGACGGCGAGTTTAATTGGAGCATGTATGTGAAGAACTGCAGAGGCCAGCTGGCCCCAAAACATCTCTTCAAGAGCCTTAACACAGTGAGTAGTTTGTTCACTGCACTGCTGTTTATCCTGCTTCTATCCAATCATCCTTCAATCAGGGACGTCATCATTAGAACTGATCTCAATGTGTGCTGTTTGTTTGTTTGTTAAATTCTTCTTTCAGTCTGTGACTCCATCTGGATTCAGAGCGGGAATGAAACTGGAGGCTGTCAACAGGAAGAACCCTTTGTTGATCTGTGTTGCAACAATTGCTGCAGTTGTTGACAATCGTTTACTCATTCATTTTGACGACTGGGACGACACATACGATTATTGGTAAGAAATCATCTTTCCAGCTATAAGACATAACACCCAAAATATCCCCTATTTAACGTGATCTTTAAACTCTTGTGAAACATCAGCTGTATGTGCCTGTGTGTTGAGTATCGTGGAAGATGGATCTTTAGCAGAGTTTCACAAACACTCAATTGATGAATTTCATTTGTCTGTTTGTCTTCAGGTGTGATGCGAGCTGTCCGTACATCCATCCGGTGGGCTTCTGTAAAGAGACCAAGCTCTCTCTGACCACCCCAGCTGGTAAGAAAGAGAAGCAGATTCATGAAGAACCAACTGTTGAACGCTGCAACATGATCACAGGAAAAACCAAAGCGCTCGCTATCTGCCATCAAAGATGTGTTTTTGTTCTGTGTAATTCTGTAAACATATTGATGGATTCTTTTCATTCGACTACAGAAGTGTCTGTGTTTATGTGCTGTCTTTGGTTTTCTTCCCTCAGAGTATAAAGAACCTCCAAGTTTCTCTTGGGAGAAATACTTGGAAGAGACGGGGTCACAGGCAGCTCCAGCACGAGCTTTCAAACCCGTGAGTTTCAAAAATGCACTCAAATGTTTACGATGCTGTTTGTGGGCCGGTGGTCTGCATGCAGGTGTGTGAATTGTTTTCTTTCCCCTCCGTGTTCACAGAGACCACCTCATGGCTTCCAGTCGGGGATGAAAGTCGAAGCTGTTGATAAGAGGAACCCGATGCTCATACGTGTCGGTACAATAGCCGACTCGGACGACCACAGAGTGAAGGTGGCTGATGACTCTTCATTCATCAAGAGTCTTTTTTTCTTCTTTTCTTTGTTTGCTCAGCTTGTGGTAACTCTCTCCTTTTCTTTTCTTTCAGATCCACTTTGATGGCTGGAATTCAGAGTATGACTACTGGGTGGAGACAGACTGTCCAGATCTCCACCCTGTCGGCTGGTGTCAGAAAACTGGACACCCGCTCCAGTACCCCAACGGTGAGACCCTCTCCATCGGCCTCGCTCACACTTTGTCCTTGTTCCTCTCAGTGTTCAGGTCTGTTCATCTCTGCCTCCAGTTAACTTGTGGATTCGATGTTTGGGAGGAGGCTGTAATTAATTCAAAATGCTCCGGCAGTTGTTTGTATACTTGGAGTAACAATCCGCTGTTTGTATATTTCAGGTACGGGTGATTTGTTGACTGCCCCAGGACAAGGATGCCCCACGCCAGGATGCAACGGGGTGGGACACATCAGGGGACCTCGCCATGGGACCCACTACACGTACGTTGCACACGCTTAGTTTCATGCTCTCACACACCGTTTGCTCCTTCTCTGTTCCTAATTAATGATCATTTTGTTTTCCAACCACCGTTCACCTCACTGAGTATATTCCCATCATTGCTACTTTGTGATCCTCTCTTAGAAGTACATCCTAATCCCAGAATACTGCAGTTTTATCATGATTTACAAGGTTCTAATTTCAGTTTCCACTTCTGACGTATCCACGTCACTCAGTTTTGGCATTTCCTCCACTCACATCAGTCAAATGATATGCTCCCCTGTTGAAATCTATTAGCTGCATATATAATGAATAAGGAATTTCTCTGTGCTGTCTTCTGTCATTTCCACTTGTGTGGGCCGCCAGCAGTCTCAATGTGTTGCTTGTGTTTGTGTGTGTGTGGGGGAAGTTCACGCGTTTTTTAGCCTCTGTGTGTTCCTACATGTTTGAACCTGTTCATCCCTTTAACAGCACCAGTAAGACGTGAATTTGCACCTCACTGGTGGTGTTAAGTGACTGTTGTTCTGCCCACAGTCAGGTGAGCTGCCCCTACTCAGAGATGAATCTGAACAAAGAGGGTCTGCTGCCCGACCGTCTCAGCGGAGAGAAGCCTCTCACCCTCAGCGGGCCTCAACCTCGCGGGCGACGCCTCGACTCTCAAACCAACTTTACAGCACAGACACCAGAGCAGCCTGAAGGAGCCGAGGACACCCAGAACAGGTCTGCTGCTGATCACAGGCCAGCCTCTCAGTCCATCACTCGCAATGTGGACACACTTAATCACCGACACTCATATCAGGTTTTTTTAATGCAAGGCTATGTACCGGGTTTGCAAGCAAGTGATGGATGACTGTGTTGCTAGGAAACCAGTGAACGTGGAGAGCGATCGTTCAGGGCGCAACAGCCAACTGGAGCCACTGGGGGGAGCCAGTGAACAAAACCAGAATGGGACCAGGCCTAAACGGTAGCTGTCAATCATGAATGACTCACTTGAAGATGTAACTTCAACACAAGCGATGTTGTGAGTTGTATGTTGTTGTTTCTGTCAGGTCGGCTCCAGTTCCCAAATACCTGAAAATGCACTACGTTAAAGAAGAGATCGGAGACAGTAAAGGTGAACAGGGAAAAAAAAATGGCAGCATAATTCCTCATGTAAATCAGACTTTCATCCTCCTGACCGCTGCGTTCTCCTCCTCCTCTTCCTGGCTTTCATCAGCCTCTCCAGACGCCATCTCTCTCCAGCAGGCCCTTCACGAGTCCGTCTTCTCCCCTGGCATCTCGGCCTCTCCTCCCCACCGGGTGGCTCTCTGCTGGGACAAACACTGCCAGCTGCTGCCGGAGGTCCTGGGGCTGACGGCCAAGAGAGTGGCCACTTGGAGCGCCGAGGAGGTCCGACATGCCTGCACACACACTCTGTGTCAGCACATTAAAAGCAGACATACTCCTCATTCACTCATCCAACATGAAGGGAACCTGTTGTTCACTGCATGAATATTCAAGGCCTGCTTTTACTTGCGGGCGAAAGGAAGCCGGTGCCTTTTTTTTAACTCCCTTTCAGGTTAACAACTGTGGTTCAATTAAACCACGTGAGGCGCTTTGATTACTAGATAAACATTTATCGATCGACGCTCTGTGTTTGTTCATCAGGTGGCCAGTTTTGTCAAAGGACTCCCAGGATGTAAAGAACACGCTGCTACGTTCAAAACAGAGGTGAGCACTTTACCGGGACAGGGGAGCTTCCCCCGACACCTGCAGGCTGTTAGGATCGAAGCTATTCTGAGTTTAAAAAAACAAAAAAACACGTAGTTTCCGAGCTACTTTTAAAGATAATCAAGTCTTTCTTGACTCTGAAATTTGACTCACTGTCCAACCCTGTGTGTAATCCTATACAACATCGTGCGTTTCCCTGCCGATATGAAAGAGTTTCCTCTCTAACTGTGCTCGAAGGACTCGCTCAGATTGCCAGTTTTCTTTTGTCAGGGACTTGTCAGAAAACTCTCACTCATTCTCTTCACAGGAAATGAGTGAGAGGCACTTATTTTGCATTTGACAACAAGCGAAGAAAGCCCACGGCTCCTTCCCTTGTGTGAATCGCACTGGTGCTGGAACCTGCAAAATGATGCATAAAGCACTAATACATACAGATGGCAGCAATAAATAAGCATTGACTCAATCAATTCAGTATTTATGTGTTGCTGCCGGCTGTGTGGCGTCTGGAATCGGGCATAACTTAGACTTGAAATATATGCACATTAAATAATATTTTATTCACCAGTCACAGGGTGCCGACTTCTCAGATACCTTGTTATTGCAACTGTTTTTGCAGTTTTGAGCGTGAGAATCGCATACATTTTCATCTCATTACTGAATCAAAGGGAAATGTGGCTGAACGGCAGTCTGGATATCGTGTTGGTTAAACTACTCATGTTTAATTGTGTTTGAGTCTGAGTAGACGCACTGCTCAAACGAAGCCAATGAAGTCTCAGGCTGCACGCCCATCAGCAGCAAATCAGCTCCTAATAATGACTCGTGTAGTTTGATTTGTGAGACCCCGAGAGACGCACGAGTGTGCTGCTGTCCTCACCGAGTCCCTCTGAGTGTCTGACTGCAGTCACACAAAGCTCAGTGTGTTCAGAGATGTTTATTTAAAGTTACTGACAAGAAAACTGAAGTTATGGAGCATTCATGTACTCAGGAAGTAACTTTTTTCACCTAAAAAGTGATTCTAAGGTGTTTAAAATTAAACTTCTATTCCTGAACAGCTGATTAAAGTAATAAAATGGAGTGTGTGAACCAAAACAAACCAAATGCAGCTACAGAACGAGTTCTATCTGACAGTCTTTTATTCTCTCCAGCAAATCGACGGCGAGGCGTTCCTCCTGCTCACCCAGGCCGACATCGTCAAGATCCTGTCCATCAAGCTGGGACCCGCCCTGAAGATCTACAACTCCATCCTCATGCTGAAGAACGCTGACGAAGAGTGAGGCCTCGTCCGGCGAGGGGCCTCCTCTCCCTCCTCACGGGTCCCTGGAGCTCCGGCTCCATCAACACTCAACTGAGGACATCGGAGAGAGTCTGTGTGGAGCTCCGTGATAGTGCAGCGATCTGAAAAAAAGAGGAAGCCATCATTTTTTTAAAAAAAACAACACGTCAATGGTTTCGTCCTGAAGAACTGGGTTCTCCATGATGGACAGCACCGGTCATCCTGAGGGGAGGTCTTCATCATACCATAGAACTAAATTAACTTATATTGTATTTGTTTACTGAATCATTTGAAACACACAAGCACCTTCAAGGCTTCTTAACATTGTACAGGCTATGAATCGGAACAAGCGTCATTTTTTTTCCTGTTGCATTTTTTTTTTCTTTGGTGTTTTTGCTTTCTGACCTGTAATGAAATGGTGCTCGAGCGGAGTGTCGATGGAACAAGTGCGGCTGCGTTGCTATTAACCTGATAGCAGTCCTTCTTTTGTTGATTTTTTTAAAGCTGCAAAATACAATCGTGAGGTGGTGCAAGACGTTTTTAAATGTGAAACACGGAGGAGCAGGGCGCGATGTCGTCCACCTCGCCTCCCGTGGATGGAAAGATGGGGCGGCTCCACGGGCCGAAAGGGCGAGAGTGTTCGGTTAATTTGGAGTTGGCAGAAGCTTCGATCGAACGGGGAGCTGGGTTAAACTTTCTGTGTGTGCAAATGTGTGTGAGTGTGTGTGAGAGACGAGGACGTGGCTTCCTCCCCATCCCGTGAGTGTTTGTTCAGGACGGAGAATTGTTTTGTGGCGAGCAGGGCGAAGGGCTACTCGTTAAATCAAGGAAACTTGCAGTCTTTAAGGTGGAACGAGACGACGAACCATCTCCACTCCTCTGTCTGCGTTCTCTCTCTCTTGGGAAAGAGGAGGAACGACCCACGAATGTCAAACAGATTTCGGTGGTTTTGCCGATATTGATCATCTTGTTCTTGGTCCAGGCAGCCTCACAGTGTAAATAGTCCACAGCTACAAAAAAAAAAAAAAAGGACGGCCCCGCTGCTGACCAGAGTCTGGTCCTGCTTGGTTATGCAAAGGTCTGACGTCTGCCCACAGGGAAGGACTTTGTGGCAGTGAACTGAAAAATAAATGAGCCTCGATCCACCGATTTTGAGAAAAAAACACCCCAACCCAAACATTGTTAGTGTCTTTGTAAATCCTTGTGTACTTCAGCAAGTTGGAATGTGTACATCAGCAACTGTTTATATGCAAACAGCTTTTATTTATGTATTGTAACTTAAGGGGCAACGGTACGCTGGGGGGGCTCGGAGGTAGCTGTGGCTGTTTGATGGAACGTGTGAATGGGTGGAAATAAACGAGATGCACACTGTCTGCTGTCCTCATTTGACCTCGGCTGTTTCTAACAGACACAATGAAGCTGCTGTCTGTAAAGAGAGAGTTCTAGAAAACCAAATCTGTCGGGTTTTTTTAGGAACTTTTACAGAAGATTGTGAACGAACAAGTGTTTTTACTCGAGAGCTCAGTTGTGAGAACTGATTCAGTTTTAAAGTGAGCCGGAAAGTAACTCGGAACTTCTACTCGAGCATCACATCTGAAAACTGGAACTGCTGCAGTGCATTAAAAATGCAGAGTTTAGTTGGAGCTCCAACGTGTGCGGCAGTCTTGACAATAATTCTGTTGCTGTTATGTGTTTTTCCCCCAAGACTTTTTGTACACAGAGTACCACTAATAACTGTATTTGGAAACCCTACTCGCTGTATTTTCTCGTGTCATGCAGTCGCTGGCTTCCATTAAACTTGTTGATAATGAAAATTAGACCACGGGAACAGCACATGTTGGAAACACGACAGTAAACATCAAGTCTGCATTACAGTCGGAGTTGCATCATTTCTGTGAGCTAATTATTTACAGACTATTTTAATGCAATCATGAAAGTTTAACTCCAGATCAGTCAGGAAAAAGGAAAATGGCCCGAAGCGTTTAGCTTGGAGGACAACTTTCACATCAAAAGCTGGAAACACGCGCGAGGCTTTTAGCCTATATTTTATGTAAAGTAGCAGAACTATAAGCAGCGAGCTGCAGTTGGGTCACAGCTCCCCCTCAAACCCAGAACTGACTTGTTATGTATCGCCCACATATGGCCCACATGAGCGCTCACCCACTAACCAGTATGCAGCAAGCCAAATCCGGTTCAGACGCAGCGCGCACAACCGTACATGAAGCCACCTTTCTGGAGAAAGGAAGCAGCCAGGAATGTTTCTTCAAGGAC
>JAUESE010000010.1:2722316-2735504 GCA_032274725.1 Malacoctenus triangulatus
GGGGCCCCCCCGCCCCCCCCCCCCCCCCCCCCCGACTACATTTAACCTCCAGTTTGATCATTTTCAGAAGCCCCCTTTGTGGGTATCAAGCGTTTGATCCTCTGAGCGCAGCTTCTCTTCTAAGAAGCGTCACATCTAACTCTTAAACTCTCTCATTCACAGAGCGACTCTGAAGCACCGAAAACAAACCTTTCACTTTTCTTTTGGGAGAAAAAAAAAAGCTGACTGAGAATATTGTTGTCGGTCGCCTAGCGACAACCGTCTCAATACTGAGGCACCGATAACGTGGATTGGACTTGAGTCACGCTTGAATGCGGTGTGACGTGTGGGTTCTTTGTGGTTTTTTAGTTTTTTTTATTACTTTCAAATCATCTTTACGAACACTCTGCTCAGTAAACGTGATTATCTTCAAAGTTCAAGATCACGTGTGGACATTTTTCATGAGGTGACTGTTGGAAAACAGGTGGAGATGATGAGATATTTGCAGTTTGATCTAAATTAATGGATTCATGAAAGTGTGGAGCAATTAAATTAAAATGTTTGAGTTTCGCTTTTTTTCTTTTTGCTTTCCGTTACAGGAAGCTTACGCAGCCCGTGGTTACCTTGCTGCTTAGCAACCAGGGGGAGTGGGAGAAGCAGTGTGAGATGTGAAGTCAGATTATTTGTTTTGATATTAGGCGCTGCAGACAGTTTGGCTGGACACACACACACACACACACACACACACACACACACACACACACACACACGCGCACACACTGTGGCCTTGTCCATTATCTTTCCTTCCTGTGTTATGAGCTGAAATCAGATTAGGCCGTTGCGATTGCGGCTGGCACATTGTGGCTGGTTTGATTGCTGGAGATTAATCAAAGCTTATTAAACCTGCTCAGACTGTGCGTTCAATCTTGTCGCATTGTAAGTGATGAACTTTCATTTTTCTCCCTTCACTGAGCTGCACATAAACAGGAGTCCTGCAGTATTGTGACGTAGGTCCACTGTGTGCGTCTCCTGCCGTCCTCAGGTTTTCAGTGAAGACTCTGCTGGACCGCTCGTGTTTCGAGACGATCGACGACACTTCGCCCGAGTTTGTCAACTTTGTTTCCATCCTGGAGCACATTCTCAGTCACCGACTCAAAGGTGAGCAAACCACAGTGGAAGATCAGGAAAAGAAACACGAGTATTCTTGTTTTGGTTGTTTTTGCTACATAAAGCTTGACAACAGTATAGGAGCAGCCGTACATTTGTCTTGATGCTTGTGTTTGTCGTCTCCCTGCAGGTCAGACGACGTGGTTTGGCTACGAGAGTCCTCGAAGTTTCTGGGATTACGTCAAAGCCGCTTGCAGCAAAGTACCTCATAATTGCATTCGAAGCATCGAGAGCATGGAAAATGTGAGGTCATCGAGGGCGAAGGTGAGGCTGAAGCCAAGTTTGGAACTGATTCATACAACAGCGAATGGAAAAACAAACCCTGTATCAAAGAGCTTATGATAACAAAAGCAGAATTATTTACCCCACAACTACAAGATATTAGCCAATCCTGAACGACTTCTGAGATGATTAGAAAGTATCACAACTGACTGAACTCCCATGATGCAGAATAAGACATACGTGATTTTGGATGTTGCGCCATAAGAACAAAAGAAGCTCAGCTTCAGATAGACGGAGCGTCGCTGCTCTGCAGAGACGCTGTACATTCTCTCTGCTTTTAAGAGTCCGTGTTGATGAAACATCATCCTCCAGCAGCAGCTGAGTGTTGCCTGCGTGTCTCCCTGCAGGGCAGAGCGTGGATCAGAGTCGTCCTGATGGAGAAAAGACTGTCGGAGTACATCTCCTTCGCACTGAGGGACTTCAAAATCACCAGGTATCCGAGTTGCATTCTTATAAACATGAAGGTAAAACATGTCGCCTACACTTTCCATTAAAACAGGTGGACCTGTCGGAGCTAACTCGGACCTCTCCGGCCCACAAACAGCTCACATGAGCCTGAGCCTCCAACTCTCACCTGCACCAGTTTACTCTGATCCGAGTGAAAAACATTAACGTGTGACTTTGTGTTTATTGTAGGAGGTTTTATGAGGACGGGGCGATCATCCTGGCAGAGGAGGCCGGGCTGTTAGCAGACACACTCATTGGACTCAATACCATCGACTTCAGGTACTGATCGCAATCTGTGATTTCTCCTTTATCTCCCTGTCACTTTGAAAAATGAACTTCGGAGCAGCAGCGGTCCTCTCAGAGACTGCAAGAGAGGCTCCGGAGCAACTTTATCACAACATGGAATCAAAGGGGAACGTGGAGCGACTAACAAGTGTCTCTGACGTCTCCTTGTAACTCAATTAGAAATACAGACCCGTGATGACAAGGAGCAGAAGCACAATGAAACATTCAAACCTCACGCTTCCTTGGTGTTTGGTTTTTGCGTAGTTTAACTTTGCCACAAACGTAATGAGATTTCAGTCAGTTCTGATGGAAGTCTATGGTGAATCTATAATGCTGATAGGTTGAAATCACACAAAGCACCTGAGCCGTCTGATTGAATGTGTTGTCATCTCTGTGAAGCTTCTGTCTGAAGGGGGAGGGGCTGGACGGCAGCTGCCCCGCTGTGATCGATTACACGCCGTACCTGAAGTTTACACAAAAGTAAGCATCCTGCATGTCAACATCAGTGAACCGTGGGCTTCGTTTTTGTAGCGTCTCAGACATACTTAATGTCATGGGATGTTAAGATATTAACAAAATGCTACAACATACAAAGATTGCCACACCTGAACAGAAACACACCAAATCCCCTTGTAAAGTCTGAGTCGTGGGTTCACACAAGAAGCATGTTTATGAATCTTTTAGAGGATTCAGAGTAGCTGCACACAGACACAAGATGAACCTGTAAACTCCTCGCAAAATGGTGCCGCAGAACATCAAGTTTGAACCAGGAACCACATCAGTGTGAGGAGACGGTGCAAACCACTGCAGCGCTGCACCACTTCACAGCACTGAATTGTTTTCTCGATTCTGAAACGAATGAAAGGAGTGTTGGTGTCACAAATGAGTTCGGATACGGCAAATACTCCTCGTCGTAGTGAGGTTTGATCTCAGTGCCACTCGTCAAACAACGCACCTGTTTGTATCTGCTGCAGACTCACGAGTGATGGTTTTTTTTTCAAAAAGAGAAGCTGTCATTTGGGATCAGACGCTTGCCTGCTCTCTGAGTAGCAGCTGTGCAGTAACCTGCTGCTCACTCTGGTTCCCTGCGCAGCGCAGACAGCATCAGCAGCGACGAGGAGGAGATGAGGACGCTGGGGAGCAGCGGCAGCGAGGGCAGCACCCCCGACAAAACGGCCACCGCCGCCTCCATCTTCACCGAGCAGAGCAACCTGGTCAGCAAGTGCAAGCGCTTCGAGCAGAAGTACCGCATGGCGCTGGAGCAGAAGGTAGCGTCCACGTACTCTGAAGAGGGATGGAGTAGTAGTAGCCAGGGTGACGTTCTCCTCAGCGTTTGCACGTTAACTTGGAGAGCAGTTTGTGGAATAGAAGGAGGAGATTAGTATTGTGAAGAGCTCTTTGTAGACACAAACTTCCAGCGTGCTGTAATAACGTGGCTTTGCTTTTTTCTGCCCCTGTGCGTGTTTGCTTTGCCTGAAAAACAAAGACTTCAGAGGTGCACTCATGCAGCGATGCCTTTGCGGCCCTGCGCAAACAACAGATTAAAAAAACCAACAACAAAGGCGTGTTTGTGAGGCCTGCCTGTGTTTGTTTGCCTCAGGGTTACCTGGAAGAGCTGGTCCGTCTCCGGGAGGCCCAGCTGTCGGAGGCTGCGGCGCATAACAAGGCTCTTCAGCAGAGCCTGGCAGACGCACACCTCTCCCACACGCTGGAGAAGGAGCAGCTCGAGTACATCATCCTGGAACTGCAGGACCAACTGTGAGTCCTGCCGTGGCGCCGCGGTGCACGCCGGGTCACGGGTGGCGAGCTGTGGAGACGTCTGTACGTCTGCAGCAGCTCCTGCTGTGAATCTGACATTTGAGACGCAGCGAGCGGCCTGAAGGTTGCAGGTGGTTTGTTATTTGTCGGTCAGTTTTTAGCCAAAGAGAAGAGATGCAGCAGTGTTTTTCATTCACTAATCTGTCCGTAAGATTTCCTTCTTAAAAGTATCTGGAGGATTTCTGTCAAGCTCCCAGAAATGCAACTCTTTTGTAGGTTGGAGAGTGTTTACACGTGAACGGCGTTTCCATCTCGTGTTGGATCGGACACAGTCTTCTCTGCGGTCTCTGTTTCGTGTCGGAGAGGAAGCCCTGCTGACTCTGTGACCGTCGTGTGTTTTTCAGAACAGTATTGAAGAACAACGATTTGCGGTCCAGACAAGAGCTCACGGCTCATCTGACCAATCAGTGGCCATCCCCTGACGCCTTGGATACTAACGCCGTCGCCCTGGATACGCTGCTCTACAGGAAGCGTGCTGGACAGTGGGAGGAGTAAGTCGATGTTTTTGGAACAGTTAAAGAAAAGGGAACAGATTGATTCTTTATGCAACACAGGAAACAATTTGGGCAACAGAAAGTTACAGATGAAACCAAAGGAGAACAATAAATTATGTAAGAACATTCTGGCTTCAGTTCACAATAACAGTGCAGTTGTTTTGGCCTATTTTGTCTGTTTTTGTCTTGAACAGATAAAGTTTGTGCACAGTTAAAGACTATTTAATTTTTTACAAAACTGCTGAGTTGATGAACTAAAACTTGTTTTTTCTCTGACACAAATGAAAAGATTTCCAATCTCTTAAATGAGACTCATCACACGCTGCTGTTGATTCTCCCTCTGTTCCTGCCAGCTGTGATTCTGTGTGTTTGGTCTTGATTGATCCCGTTCTTCCTCATCGCAGTAAGAGTTTCCAGAGTCTGGAGCTGCTGTCTGCAGACATGAGCCTCTCCCAGACTTCTCTGGAGCCGTCGCACACCCTGAGCCTGGAGGCCCGGCCAGCGGGCACTCGTTGGCCCCACCAAGGTATGTCACGTGACCAAGCGCTCCCTCTGTACCTCTACACACACCCCCTCCCCCCCATTCACTGTCCGCGCCGTGTCTTCCAGCTAAGGAGGAGACTCCGTCTCTGAGGGGCCTGTGCGGCTCTCTGACCTCGGTCGCCAGCTACAAGTCTTTGGCCAGCTTGAAGTCCAGCGAGTGTTTGGCCAGTCCCGCGACGGAGATCAGCAGCCCGGGCATCACCCCCTCCTAGGTAGCTGAAGACCCCCTCCCACTGCCGGGAGCCAGACAATCCAGGAATTATCTCCACGTAGGCGAAACTGGTTTTGTGTTCACAGAGCTTTACGTTCTTTGTGCGGAGTCGAGAGCTTTACGGGAAGGAGATGGGGGGGGGGGGGGACACTGCGGCGCGGCATGCTGCCCGACCAGCTGCGTCAGGCTCCACCGTCAACTCTGACTCTTCTCCACATGTAACTCCATTCGTGTGTATTTATCCTGTTTTTGTCAGTGTTTTTTATCCGCAGACTTTATTTCATTTCATTTCTTAGAAATGAATTAAAACAATAGACAGTTGATCTGTGAATTTTCAATGAACTTCTACGTGTTACAAAGGCAGTCCGTGAGTCTGTGTTCCCTGTTAATGTTTTACGGATCATATCGCACTGAAACAACAAAATGCTGCTCGTCAGTGTCACGATGATTTCTGCACTTACAATGATTCCTTCATATCTTTTGTTCTGCCTTCACTGAATCCTTCTAATTGTTGATAGACGGTGAATGTAGCTTGGTTTTTTTGCAGTAATTAGAATAATGTCATCTTTTGTTGTCTTTTCTTTCTCAGGTCTTAAAGTTTTGTGTCCTCAGTGATATTTTTTTTCACTGTTTTTGCATCCAGCAGTTCAGTTTTGTTCTCAGGAAAGGTCACTGCAGTTCGTATTCACCGTTCGGTTCTGGGATTACTTTCAAGCTCCAGCTTCAGTCCCTTTAAATATCAAAATGCAGTATTTCCCAGCAAAAGCCAGTGATCCTAAACCCTGTACGATGATCTGTGTTTGGACTCGGCCTTCAGTATCACGTTGTTTGTGTTGTTGACAGGCTGCGGGCCTCAACACCGAACTCATTACTTTACTCTTTGCCTTCAGCTTGTTCCAGCGGTTGTTTGCACAGACACACAGCAATTGTTTTATTGTATTTAATTTGTTTTTTTTAAATGATATTCATTTTGAATAAACCTCACTTGCCAAAACATTGACAGTTATATTGTGACATTTCAGTTCGTCAACGGTCACTCGCGTGAAAAAAACAAAAAAAACAAATCAGTCACACATTGAACGTTTGTGAAATCACTTCAGTGTCAGTTTTCTGGTGTCAAGCTGGAAAAAAAAAGCTTTGCTTTTGTGTCAGAGCGCCAGCAGCTCTACAGCATCTCCCTCTCCTCACATGAGCAGTCTCACTGCAGTCAGACACACGTGGAAAAAAAATATGAAGCTCCTCACAGTCTGGAGAAGAGGGAGACATGGTGACGCACAGGGAAGTAAAATAAAGACTAATCTGCATCTCCCGTCAGAGGTCTGCTAGCACAGAGCACGTGATCGCAGTGATTTGGACAGACGTGATAAATGAACTGAAAATGTGACATATTTAGCATGAAACACTGTCTGCCTTCTGTCGGCTGTTTAAAACATGTCTTCGGATTTGAACTTGTGGGCATTCCTGTTGAAGCTCAACATAATATATTAAATTTGATTATAAATACTGTAATAAAAACAAATTCTTAAAAAATTAGATTTTCATTATCTCACAGTGCTGAGAAATGTAGAGTGATTTCTGCTTATTTGTCTAGTTTGGCAATATTTTTTTCTGACCAGAGTTTGTTCGTAGAGCCGGATGAAATCCATCAGCTCTGCAGCGTCCCACTGATCCTCTCCTGGTTGTGCTTACGGAAGAAGGCTTTTCCAAACTCGTAGGTGCTGATCATGATGGCGCAGGCCGGGGCCACTTTAATCAGCCTGGGGAGAAAACCTGGGAGCAGCAGATAAGAGGCCATAAATCATTTGACTTTTAATGGAACCATCGTTCAGGGGGCGTCGGGAGAGCGCTTGCCTGCGAACAGAGCACTAAAGCCGTCCTGAGCCACCATCCTGCTCATCACGCTGAAGGTGGACGACGGCAGCTGACTCGACACTGAGGAGGCCAAAAACAGCAACAAAGGGACAATTTGGTTCCACTCAACATAAATACAACAGATGTGAAATCATGTTTCAGTTTCAAAACCTGGATGCAGAATAAATTCAGTCTCTTTCTGCCAGTTCCTAAAAGAAAAAAACAGGAGTTGAATCATCTTAATTAAAAGTGGCGCCATAATTACGTTTCTGTGCTTGCAGCTCTCCAAGCTCCACTTGTCTCCGTGTTTTGACCACATCAAATGGTAAAGTTACAATGGATGCAATCTGAAAGTAAAAGATCATGAATTGATTACTGCAGTTTGATAGGTTATGGGTTCATTTATTAAGTTTCTGTTTGCAGGCTAATAAATGTGCTTATTTTCAGAATGCAAGATGAACACGAGGACTTACAGATCCAGACACGGCTCCAGATATGAAGGTGATGGCGAACGTGGGCTCCCTGGTGTTGTACCATTCGCACAGCCAGCTCTTGCCCCTCTCGTAGTTGTACCAGTACATGGCTGAGAAGGGGACGTCTCGGAGCAGCGTGGGGCCCAAACCCCTCCACAGCGACAGCCAGCCTTCGGCCTCCACCGACGAGCGGATGAGGCTGGTCAGCTCCCTGTACGACTGTTTCTGGGACTGCAGCTTGGTGCGGATCAGCTCCAGAGGGCTGATCACAGTCGCTGAACCCACTGACACAGGGAGACAAAATGGTAACGCAATCCTGAAGCCTGAGATTTACAGAGAACTACAATCAAATCAATTAAAAAATAGATAAAACAACTGATAGGTGAAAGCTTGCAAATAAAACTGGAAACCAACTCTGCAGTTCATTTCTATCTTCTGCTTGAATTAACACACTAAGACGCTGATGTCTCTAAACAAGCTCGTTTGTCTCTTTGAAAGATGTATTGAATAAACAGCTGAAATCAGGTTCTGGGAGAGCTGAAAACAGTGTGAGGAGACGGGTCCGCTCACCTCTGGCGATGGCTCCTGCGAGGAGGGGCGCCTCCTGACTGCGGCCCCCCATTCTGAGCCGGAGCGCTGCACACAGCTGGTCGTAACAGGTGAAGTAGATGACTGTGGCTGGGACCGCCATCACTCTGAGAGAGAGCACAGTTCCTAACAAATGAGTTCGTAGCAAGTACACGTCGAACACGAGAACACCAACTAACGAATGCTGTGATGAACTGAAGACTATTTAGCTTCATAGCACTTTAAAGAATAACTGACAGATCACCGATGCTCAACAGTGTTATGAACCTGAGAGACCTCTAAAAGTTCCCACTCACAGAGTTGGAGGCAGACCGCTCCACAACGACTTGATTCCTTCATGTCGCACAATCTGGACGAAAGCGTCCTGCAGAGACACACAACTCAGAGTGAGCGTCGGATAAACGTGCTGTGAATAAAACTTTGCAGCTCTACTTTGTGATAACAAACAATAATCAGATGGTCTGTGAGCACACTGAACTCTCGTTGTGCATCAGTGTTTTGCAGCAGATGGTGGACTGCAAGTTTAGAGATTCTTACCAGTGTGCCGCTGAAGTGACCCGGCACTTTGTACCAGGCCCTGGAGCTGCCGTTTTCACAAACACATATGTGGTCCATGAGTCCATTGCAGTAGACAAAACATCGGCCTGAAAGAGGAAGAACAGGCACGAGCCACAATTTATACAATCACCACGTCCAGTTAAAACATGAGAATGACCACGAGGACTTGGAACTGATGATACCTTTAGGGAAAGGGTTTTTCTGTGCTTGAAGCCTGATCTTCACAACATCCAGAGGAGTGACTGAAAAAAGGCACAAGTCATCAAGAGCGTGTCGAAAACAATCAGGTTACCTGGTGATCCAAAATAAACAAAACAAACGTGTCTGTGGCGTTACTGGAGTGCTGGCCCCTTAGAGAGCGCAGTGTGCAAGAAGTTGAGGAAGGAAAGGGAAACAAGCATTTTGACGGATGTTTGCACTCATTTCTGGATGTCGTACAAGTTTATATTATGCATTTGATCTTTGGAGGAAAAGCATGAAGTCACAGCATGATATGCAGGCAACTAAACTGAAAGGGTTTGTAGAAAAGAGAAGAAATGCATGCTCTCAGGTGACTTAGGCTGCTCATGAATGGCAGCTCGTTATCCATGTAAAACTGCGTTAAACTTCTCTTTTTATCAACTGTAAAAGTGTCACCCGAGGCTACTTAGGACCACCAGGTTTCTACTGCACGTCACACTGGACCGCCGATCTCGGGACGTGCGTGTACGTGCGTGTGTGTTACCAAACAGCGACGTGAGGATGGCTCCGGAGCAGGACGCCACCATCTGTTGGACAGGAGTGATGCCCTCAGTGGGAGAGCACGCAGGACTTTGACCGCTCATATTGCTCTTGAAATACACTGTAAATACACCATGACATCACGTGTACATTACTCTGTGCAGTAGTTTATTTACATTCAAAAGGTTGCTTTGTGAAGCGATGTAATTGGGAGCTGCAGGAACGCCGTTTCGCTTGTTGCGTTGTTACATGATGTAAACAGACATGCTAACATTGGTTAGCGCGCTGGTTTAGCACTTCTCCTACCTGGCAACCGTCAACGGTTTCTTTGGCAGACTCGCACATCCATCCCAGGGTTGGTGGTGTCCTTGCGGCACGGCCGTTCGTGCTGTCCCCGGGCTTTAAAACGGCATAACCTAAACACGTGTGTAACTTCGGGGGAACGTAACCCGAGCTAGCAGCTCAGTTTACACGGCGAGCCGCACCGAGTTGCATTCAGCCGAGCACATTCTCAGATATTTCTTTAAAAATGTAAATCTCGGTGATACAACAGCTAAACCTTCTGAATTCAACCAGCTGATTATTTGAACAAAAATATGTGTACGAGAATTTTATTTTACAGGCTGTATCGAATTTAAAGTTCACATATTATGGAAACAGCCGCTCTGAAACACAGGCGTATATTTACTTATTTGGCAAGTTGCCATGTTTCATAGTTTCCATGTAAAAGAATGAATCTTTTTTCCAGCGTTATCTGTGAGTCCAATCAGGCACAAAAATACTTACAAAGACAACTACTGAAGCTTGGTGCGTTTTTAAAGCTCAACAAGGATTCACAATTTGAGATTTCACAGAGAGTTTAATCGTATTTGTTAAGATTGAATTTCCGGAAAAGTGTCAAACCTGGCAGCTCAAACCCTCTTTTCATTGGATTTGAAGCGGGAAAGAGACGTTGGCGATAGAGGTGGAAAGTTTACTGCTGAGAGGTAAACACTGAATTTATCGGCCAGTCTGCGTTTAGGATGCTGTAACAAGCGGACAAGGACAGAACTGAGGCCGTTTAACGACGGCGTTTCAGTTAATAACGCAAATATAGCGAACAACCCGGAAAAGTTACCGGACGGCCTCGAAACAAAATCGCTCACGTACGTAAAACTACTTTGTCTACATTTATTTGAACCAATTCACCCAGACTGGGCACCTTGGCTTTGACGACAGTGACGTACAACAACAAAAACATTAACTACGTGGTTGTTACAGACGTTATTTTGTTTATCGCCGTTTCCGGCTTTCTGTGTTTACTTTCAGGGGCATGTGAGGACTTTATGGGGGGCGCTGGCTCCGGAGAGAAAAGCATCGATGCTCGTCATGAAGCCGAAACGCACCCAGAGGAGCGCAGGACCGAGCTGGCATGGTACCAACGTTTCTGACTGTCTTCTACACGTTTACTATTAACATATAACTCAGCATCCTCAACCAATAGTAAACTTTGATGTTATAGCTCATGAACAGCTGTCACTTCATACTAATCACTTGTGTGTGCTTCATTCTTTACACCATATTGTTTATCTTTCATCTTTGCTTTGATCAAATTGTTATTTAGGATGTTATTAGTACAAACAATATTATTTTTTTGGTATTTTTCTTTATAGCTTTTTAGTGTTTTTTGTGCAATAGTATTTTCCATTGTTTGCTTTACTGTCTTTCTAATGGAGTAAAAAGTAACTTTATTTTTGTTTTTGCTTTTTGAAAGTTCATGAATGGTTGGTTTAGTTAGAAGGGGGTTTAATTTCATTGTTTTGCTGTTTTCCTAAATAAGCAGATGGTCTGTGAGTAAAGCAAACGGGATATTTTACAGAGGTTTTATTAACTGAAGCACATGAACAGATGATAACGTTGGACTTTCCCTTTCTTTCATCATGTGTCTGTTATTGCTGTATTTCAGGAAAAGGTGCAGGTGATAAGCCGTCGCTCAGCCAGGCAAAGCAGGCGTCGCTCGTGTCTCCTCCTGCACGAGTCAAACCGTTTGCTGGGAAAGTGTTTTACCTCGATCTGCCGTCAAACAGAGTCGCCGAGACACTGGAGAGAGACATTAAAGAGCTGGGAGGGGTGAGAACTAAAGATGTCTCATTTCTTTACTCTTATTGAGAGGCTCTGTGAATTCTTATGTAACAATTTTAACAATATAGGACTTGGTATGTACAAAAGCCAAGAGTTCCCCTCAGTCCTCCACATAATTGTTTTTTGAATTTTGTAATTTTTTGTCATAAACAATGAAGAGATCATTCACAAACGTTCCCCCTGCTGTTCTGTCTCACTCCATTCAGACTGTGGAGAAGTTCTTCAGTAAAGAGATCAAGTACCTGGTGTCCAACAAGCGAGAGGCCAGATACGTGCACTGCCTCAGACACGACTCCCCCGTTCCCAGCCCCGAGTCCGGACCCAGCTCTCCACACCCTCGCTCCAACCCGCATCGGCCCGGCAGCCACGGCGACGCGAAAACCAAGTCCCAGGGCCAAGCAGAGACGGTGAGTGAGACGGAGCGTCCCCTCAGCCGGAGCGCACGTCTCACTTTCAGCTCTGTCTCTTCAGTAATTCAGACTGTGTGATTGCAGAGCGATCTACTCATCATGAATATGATTTTGTTTTGTTTCTCTGTTGTTGAACAGTTTGTCACAAGCCGGGGGAAATCTTTGGTGGAGAGAGTAGTAAGAGAGCAGGTTTGAGTCTACTCGATGCTATTTACAAGCACTTTTAATGACCACGTCTCTCCTGTGTGCTGATGCTCCGTTGTTTGTTCTCAGGAGAGGCTGCAAATGAACAAGATCCTGTCGAATGCCTTAGAGTGGGGTGTGAAAATCCTTTACATAGATGGTACGTCACACAGGTTTGACCTTTAATGTGTTGAATTGCTTCAACCGTTCTTTGGAGTATCATGAATTTTGCCCTAATTCACAGTAACTTCTTTATTCATGTCTTTGTCATTCCAGATGTCATCGCGTACGTTCACAAGAAGAAAGCGCTGACCAACAGTCAGGCTCCCATGACCACTGCTGCTAAAACAAGTGTGAGTTTACAAGTTTGAACCATTAAATTTGTCATTTATCAAAGAAAAAAAACTTTTGGCTTTTTTGTTTTAAAGTGTTTGATTTGATGTTAAAACGTGTATGCATATTTCTTTTTCTGTCCTTCTCGATAGGTGAAATCTGGTTCATCAGCAAAACACGGCCTGCAGAGATACAGAGGTGAGAGGTTGTTTTTATTTTCTCAGTACAGAAAACTGTTTCATTTTTAATTTCAGTTCTGATGATAGTCTGCCAACATTTTCAGGAGGGCTCATCGGTAAATCTTTCATCAAGGTTGAAGATTCAAGCAGGTCAGAGACGAGTGACATTAAAAAAACTTAATAAACCAAAACTCTTTGTAAACGTTTAAACGTACGGAATGAAAACCTTTTCGTCACCCTCTCAGACACTATCGTCCAAACTTCCTCACGCTGCCCAAAAGGCCGGAGTTCAACTGGAAGACTGTTGCTCCCTGGAGTCCGTTCTGTCCGGAGGATCCTCCTGGAAACAAGCAGCGTGGACACAGGTACCGTGTCGCATCGTCTGTGTTTTTCTTTAATTTTAGGTTTTCTAGCAGGCTCAGATCTGAAATGATCTTACAATTTACATCAGACCCAAGGACAATTTAAATTTGAATAATGAAAAATGTGTCACTGAGCAGAAATTCAGAGTTGTTTTCATGTTGTGGGAGCAGAGGTGCGAATGCT
>JAUESE010000010.1:2788214-2802440 GCA_032274725.1 Malacoctenus triangulatus
CCTCTAAACGTAGTTTTGAGGTATTATTTTTTGAAAAATATAGCTTTTACTAAAAATCCTACATATAGCACCTTTAATAGAATAAAAAAAACATTTTATAAGACAAATGAAGAAGAAAAAAGAGAAAGATAAATTTGGAGATATATAGATTACATGTGCTGAAAAGTGTCTTTGTGTCCACTGATGTGCAGGTGTGCAGTAGTGAGCTGAAGTGTGTGTGCCACCTGGGCTGGATGGGGGAGGACTGCAGCTCCATGGCTCCGTTCAGCTACCTGGTGGTCGGACCCACCGCGCCCATTTCAGGTAAACCTTCAGTCAGCGTCTCAGCGTCTCTGCTTCCTCCCGTCATCACGCAGCAACACACTCGCAGCTCTCCACGCTTCCCAACACACTTCATCTCTCTTTTCGTTTCTTTATTCTCTTTTCCTTCGACCACCCCACAAATATTTTCAAAAGTTACTTTTGTTTTGTGTTGTTTTGTTTGTTTTACTGCATTTTAAGCTTATTTCAACGCCTGTGTTGTGGGCTCATGAAAACCAGCTGCGTCTGTATTCTCTGAACTTCATGCACGCCATTCTTTTCGTTTGTCATCATTTTCACGCTCATTCTTTGTCGACAGGCTGATGTCTTTGACGGAGTGACTTGAGGTCAGATTTGAGTTTCTTTTTCATTGTATCTGTCCTGTCGTTGATGTCATCTCCTGCTACTCCTCCTCCTACTCCTCCTCTTCCTCCTCCTCCTCTTTCTCACCAACTTCAGCTCACCTCGGTCGGTTACTTGTGACTCTCGATCAACCAAAATAACCAGTTTTGATAGTTTACTTGACCTTGAATCTAACCCACCTGTGAGTTCCCCCTCAGAGTGAAATGTGGCAGCCTTGCGGTGGTTTTTGTTTTTTTCTCCGATTTGTTCCCCTTGATACTCCTTTTGAACTTCTCCTGCTGGATGTACTGTGATTTGTGTTCAGCTGCTGTGTCCTGTGGCTTGTGTATCCCCATGTGTCTTCATCACTCAGGACAGGAAGACACCGCTCGTCCACTTAACACACATTTGGCTGCCTGTCTTCCTCTGTCTCAGGTATCACCAGTACTAACATCATCATCGGGGCCATCGCCGGCTCCATCCTCTTCCTCGCCCTGGTAATGGCTCTCACCGCCTGGTGCTACAAGTGAGTGCACACGCAGCTCCTCACGTGGGAGGTCTGAATGTTGTGCAGCTGAAACGATGGGAGAGATGCTGGCAGACTGTGAAAGGGATTTTGTTCTCTGCTTCAGGAGCTACAAGCAGAGACGCTACACGGAGTCGGAGGTTCACCGAAGATTCTGCCGGTTTGCTCCCGTTTACTGTTTTCATGTATCGCAGTTTGTAGCCGTCAGTCCTAAAATCCTGGTGGAGCCTGTGAACACCAGTCAGCCCTACAAGCTGGCTGCTGCTCTTCAATGTACAGTTTTAGATGATTAGAATGATTTTATTTTGTGTTTTATTCATGATTTTTGTCAGTTTTACAGAGAGTTGTCTCTGGGTGTTTGTTTTTAAGCTACTGTGGGGCATGAATACATTTCAGAATAACTTTGTCAGGAATTAAACTCAATATATTCGTCCCCTCTGATTCTGATTTGCATCGTTGATGTCGTTCATTTCTGCAGCACCTAAACGCCCCCCTCTGTATTTGCAGGCAAATGCCCCCAGGCGACTACGTCACAAAGCCTGGGGACGCAGACTCTTTTTACAGCGACATGCCACCAGGCGTCAGCACCAACTCGGGCTGCAGCTCCAAGAAGAGGTCAGCCTGCCTGTCCCACCTGCAGAATTGCACCCTGTCCTTCACTCCCTCCATCCCATCCATTTCTCAGAACATCTCAGTGTTTGGCTTCAGGTGTGCCATCTCATCATCACTCCTCTGTTTGCTGGCAGCTGTTTGTGTGTCTGTTGTTGTAGAGCAGCTCAGTGTGTGTCGATATCACGCTCTGTTCCTGTCATGGCTTTCATTGAACATTTTCATGCTCCCAGTAATCATGAAAAATATCCAAAATGTCCACATTTGTGAACATTTTGGTGAACGGTGCAGGATTCAGTTTTTGAAATTAGAAATGTTACATCATCTGTTACGATACTGCATCCGTTCATCCTGCTCTACATGAAGGAAATGAAGTAAATGGTTGGAAGATGAATCACAGCACATGGTGTCGTCGTGGCATCTTCAGCCTTTCATTCATTTATCACGTCTCCCTTTGTTACCAGGATGTGACTGGTTTGTTTACAGGTGTTTACAGTTGGCTTTCACACGAACATCGTGAGAAGGTTTTCTTCTAATCTTTCTGTGTGTGTGTGTGTAGATCTAACGGTCTGTCCCACTCATGGAGTGAGAGAATTCCAGATGCCAAACACATCGCTGACATCTGTGAAAACGGGCGTCCGAGGAGCAACTCATGGCAAGGTAACCTTCAAACCGTGGCGCCATGTTCGCACTCAGACTCTGTTCATTGGTCAGCTGGAGAGTTTGTGACTTTGCCTCAAGTTCCTAAATGTTGTGCATGTAACTGCAGCTGTTTGTTTTTTAAAGACGTGTGATCACGATGTGTTTCTCTGCAGGAAATCTGAGCGGTAATCGTAAGAAACTGAAAGGAAAGAAGTTCCGTGCTCGCTCGAACTCCACCGAGTAAGTTCACCGAGGGCGGCTGGTTGTGTTGTGAGGTTCCTAAACAGTGTTGACTCCAGATAAACATCTGTGTCAGTGAAAATCACACTCTGCAGCTCTGACTATGATGTATCTCCAACAAATTTCACCAAAATAAGACCAAAGAGGCATTTTAGCAGCCGTTCAACACTGTTTGTTTTCATCCTGTTTCGACTCTCAGGTTGTTTCTTCTGTCAGTCAGATGAATGTTTTGATTTTTATGTAACAGCCGGACACGGTTACAACACGGACAACTTGAGCGAATGCTCAAACTATTTTTACCGGGTGATTCATGGATATTTGATGAGGTAAAGAGCATTTATTACGTCAGCAGGAGAAGACTCAAAATAAACTCTGTCTCTGTGTTGACTGTAACAGTGAAACAGAGAACCAGCGTGTTTCTGAGTCTCCATTTAAAGCTGAAAACCGGTGACTGATAAACTGTACTGTGGTGTTCAGAAGAACTTTGGACACTTCACAAATTTCTGTGAAAAGAAAAGCACATTGATAACATGTAAATATCATGAAGAGACAGCAACAAAAATGACACAGATCTCAAAGTTTGAACCAGGCATTAAAACTGCTAAAGAGTGAACACTGAAACAGAGATCTGGCTACGGATATCTTGTAGGTTTCTGGTTCTTCTTCTAGTCTCTTTTTTAAACGTTGACAATCGGGAAGACGAAATATTACCGGAGGTTCTTTAAAAGTAAAGTATTGCCATAAAACACAGGAGAAAATATCAAAGTATTAGGCAACAGGAAAGAAACATGAGCTGCATGGAGCCTTGTAAATCATAAAACGGTGGGATTGTGTTGACTTTTTAACAGTACGAAGCTTTTGTCTGCGCTGTGAGGCTGCTGAAACACCAGTGATTCCCAAAGCGTGGGCTGCGGCCCCGTGGAGGCCCCTGACGACGCTGAAGGAGGTCCATGAAGCACGTCAAAAAGTTTCTAATCCTCAATTTTTGTAGCTGAGTTTGGAATCACCCAGTGAGGGATTCAAACAGGGATAAAAACTGGTAACAGAAAAATTCGAAGGCATTCACTTGTTTCTGAAATACACTCAGCTGGTTTCCACTCAGTGATCCATTCCTTCATCCAAACTTATGACAGAGAGGCAGACTTCTACACCTGACTGTTCGTCTGAATGAGAGGACTCACTGATGATGAGTTCAGCAGTGATCATTGTGAAACATGGAGCGATGGATCGGACGCTCGGTTTGGTTTCTCACCGTCGGTGGCGTTCTTCAGTTTGGGAATGGCTGCTCCACATCGTTTAAACTTCCCTTTGAGCCTGTGAAGGATAAAACCAGAGTGATGCTTGTGAACGAACGGCGTGCACAGAGCATCGGCTGCCTCCCGGCCCGGCCAGGCCCGGCCCGGCCCGGCGCGCTGGCTTGTGCCGCTTCCTGTCGCGCCCCTGTCCCCATTACGAGCATGAAACTGACTTGATTGGCGAGAAGCTGCCTGCTTGGAATGGCGTGGCGTGTGACCGCTGTGCAGCCGGCCGTTGTTTGTGATCTTCACGGTGCTGTTTGTCATCTGAAACCACCCGCAGGTCTGTCCGCCATCTTCTCACCATGTTCTCGGTCGCATCTTGTTCAGAATATCTTTGCTCTGCTCTGCTTTCCTAAAATATTTCCTCTCCCTCTCTCCCCCTCCCCCTCTCCCCCACACTCACTTGTTTGTGGAGATTTTCTGTCCTTTTTATTTCCTCCTTTCCTTTTCTCTCTTTCTCCCCCTCTCTCCCTGTGTTGTGTTTATCAACCCCCCCCTCCCCTCCCTCCTCCCCTGCCCCCTCCCACAGGTATTTAACCCCTCGCCTCAAAACTGAGTTTTATGATGTAACTAAGTGGGTAGAAGATGTGAATAAAAACACTCAAGGACCTTACCTTAGGTATTACCTCTGAACATGTCCTCTCCCCCCACACGCTTGTGTAAAGCTCCCTCACTTTTGGTTTGATTTGTGGTTCAGAGAGGTCACTTAGTGCCAATCTGGTGTTCTTGTAGAGAAGCATCATCTCAGGGGAAAAAAAGGGTGTTATGGACAGCTGGCATGGAGATCATAACAGGAGTTTCCTTGTGGCATCAGTTAAAAAAAAATGACAACATGTTTTCCTTCTTTTCCCACCAGATTCATTAAAGTTGCAGTTTGATTTGCGGACTTTTGTTTTCTGCTTCACTGTATTGATGCAAAATAAACTGCCTGTGCTCGTCTTCCAGCTCTGTTACGGACCCTCCATTCCTAATTTCTCCTTTTATCCCTTCTTTGCTCCCCCGCCCCCTCCCCCGCCCGCCCCCCCACTTCAGTCTCTTGTTCCGTCTGCATGCTCAGTGTTGTCCTGTCAGTAAGTGTCGCGTGTCGGCCCTGCCTCGCTGCCGCTGACCTCTCCCGCCTCGGCGCCAGTGTGATGTCACTGCCGGGCCGCTTGTTCACGGCGCCGCTCTGCCATCATCACTGAGCTGCGGTGACAAACTGTCGGTCGACTCTCCGATCGTGTCCAAGGTCTATAGATCATCACAGACGCAGCGGCTCCCTCAGAGCGCCTGCTGTCACCGCTGCCAACCAAACGTCCACCAGCGAGCGCTGGAATCTATAGACCTTCACCGTGTCCACCTGCTGTTCTTTACCCTCCCAGTGTTCCCACTAGAACCGAAGGACAGAAACAGCCTGAAGGAAATGGAGAGAGGTGGAGACGGACAGCACGTCTCAGCAGCGCTGAATACGTAGCAAAAGTTTAGATTAGTTTGAGATAAGAGCACAGAGCAAACTAAACATAAACCTTGACTTAGCATGCAGAGTTATCAGTAATGATTGATTCAACATTCTCTGTGTTTTTGCCTCAATAAAATCCAGTATTCTGTTAATTTGGCATCCGAAAAATTTGATATCTTCTAAATTGCTCGTCATTTGTCCACATTTTGTCCTCAGTTCTGCTGTTCAGCCACTAAAAACTAAAAACTTTAAAAAATTGCGAGCAGGAACTTCTGCAGTAACTCTGAGGAGCTTCGTTTGCACACTGAGTAGTTTCTTCAGGGTGAACCAGAGCAATGAGACCTCGTCGTCTCTTCACTCGTGTTCCTCACGATTTGACTGAACACTTTCAAACAATCACAAATAACATCAAGCCCTTCTGGACCCCGCGGCCCCTCCGGCTCCACTCTCTCCATGACTTTGACCGAACCAGGACTGTGTGCTCAGCGCCGTGCAGCGGTGAGAACGGGCTGCTGGTCGTTGGGACGGGCTTTCTGCGGCTGATCGGCTGATCGGCTGAACGGGACGCCTCCCTCTGGTTCTCGGTGTGTTTGGTCTCAGCCAGCTCCGGTCTGGTTTGCTGTCTCAGTCACCTGATCGAACTCGCTGCTCTCAGCATCCAAACACACGTGCTGATCAGATTCTTTTCTGCACAGTGGCTGGTTGATGTTGTGTTGGTGAACAAACTGCGTCACGAGTTACAGGAAACTCAGACAGCACCCACACCGTAGCTGTACTACTGTGAGCAAACTGTGCACAGAGGTTGCTCTTAAAAGCTCTGCATGTTTTGCAGATGTTTGTTAACAGACGAGTCGCTCTGGCTCGTTGGTGAGCAGCTGTATGAGCTCTTAGGAGCAGCCTCTCTCTACAGGAGGCTGGAAACTGGAGCAGCTGAAGGAAGATGTTGCCCAAAGTCACAGATCTATCAATAGCTCCACTTCCTGGATGTAGCCTCATTTATTTATCTGTGTCTTTGGCCGACTTCAGCCTCCACCCACTGGGGGGAAAAAAAAAAACAGCAGGCAGTTTAATAATGTCACCTCCTTCTTTCTCCCCCCCCTCCTCAGGACGTTATCGCCTGCCAAGTCTCCCACTTCCTCCACAGGATCGATTGCATCCAGCAGGAGATACCCGTACCCCATGCCCCCCCTCCCCGACGACCAGAGGAAAGCCAACAGGCAGAGCGCCAGGGTGAGTCTCAATCAGTGGTGATCGTTGGAGGATGGACCGGACCGATAAGCTCTTCAAACTCCAGCACCCCCAGAAAAACAACACCGACGCTCAAGTCCCACTTATGTTTTGTTCACATCTTCAAAATACATGAGAGTTCCTACTCAATGGCAATCAAAGCCTCACATCAGGGCTTTTTGAGTAGTAAATTGGCCAAAATCATGGAAAATTTATTGAAAAAAGTGATTTTAAAGAGATGGGAGAATTGAAAGATGAATAATAATGAATAAACTGTCATGATAGAGGTTGTTTTTTTGTGGGTTTTTTTTTGTTCCATTCACTTTTGAACACCTGACATATTTTACACTAAACTGGAAGTAAGAAAACAATATTGCAAATTTTAGCAGATGAAAAATTGAATGTGAACAGAAATGAAGTGATTTAATGTTCCTCTTTCTTCTCTTTCCAGCTGTGGGAGACTTCAATATAACAACACTCTGCAAAGAACCCTGAGGACTACACTTGTCTCTCCTTTTCTATGAATGAAAAAACACATAAATGAAACAAAATTGACTCTAAGCAAATGAAGCAAAAGAGAGAGAGAGAGAGAGAGAGAGAGAGAGAGAGAGAGAGAGAGAGAGAGAGAGAGAGAGAGAGAGGAAGAGAGAGAGAGGAAGAGAGAGAGCCCCCACTGGACAGGAAACAGGCAACGGTGTGTTTGAGTGAGTGCGTACCAGAATCTCTGAAGCTGTCTTTCGGCGCGGCGTCTTTCAGTGGATCTCTAGAAGACGATGCAGAGCGCCGGCGGAAGAAACCAGCTCCACATCCACTGCAGAGCAGCTGGAGCTCCGACTGAGCTGTTCCTGTCTGCCCAAGCCTCACCAATGAGACTGGATCTCCCCCCTCCCCACTCCCCCTTCCTCCACCCACCCATCCCCACCTGTCCTCGTACCTCCAACCCTCCTCTCCTCCTGCAGCATCCCTTCGCATCGCCGCTTCTTTCTTTCTTTCTTTCTTTCTTTTCGGTCGGATCTTTTTGACGCACGTGACTCGCTGCAGGAACTCCGACACTGTTTGCATGTGACAGCCATTTGTCAGCCTCCTCCGCAGCAGTCTGATCGGATGGAGAGCATGTGAGGGAGGGGGCTGCGGCTCTTCACCCTCTGTCAGCAGGTGGGAACACGTCATGTATCACCAGTTATAGCTCATAGCCCCACGACATGGAGCCCCGCCTTGCCCCGCCCTGGTTCCACCCCACCCCAGCCCAACCCCACCCGAGCCCCGCCTCCTTGTGGTGTGCGTATGTGCGTGTGTAAATATGTACAGTAAAATACACACAGAGTATGTCTTTGCTTTTATTTTTGAAAGACAAAAAGACAGAGAGGGAAGTCTCTCCTCTTTCTCCTGGATCTCTCTGTAGATAAGTGTGGCGGCGCTGCGGTCTTTCCTCTGTCCGGGTTTCTAGTTCGTTTCGTCTTTATTACTCTTTCCTCTGTGAATGTGACCTCGATAGCTTTTCCTCCATCCACAGCAGAATGTAAGTGGTCCTCTTTTTGTATGATCTTAGCACCGTCCTCATCCACCTGTGTGGGACACGCGTGGACGTCCCGTCGCCCTGACTGTGGCGCAGACGAGCGTGACCGCGCTGGTTCTTGATGAGTGTCGATTCGGTTAGTTTTTCAGTGCCATTCCTGAGGGACATTAATGGACTGACGTGTTAGGTGTAGTTGAAGACATGCCACTCATCACTCGTGTGGTTTTTTTGGAAATTTCCCCAATGATAAAAATGTGTGTTGCCCCCCCGCCCCGCCCCCCTCCTTTCCCCTCCCTGTGATTCTGCATTTGGCTGTTTAGGACATGTGTGCTCCCTTTATTGCGCTCCGACAGTGGCAACACGTGAAGTCACTGAGTTCAGCTGAACATGAGCAGAAGTGAGAACTGAGGAGCCCGAAAAGTTGTGATTGAAACGTGCATTTTGGATTTAGCTGTGAAGACTGAGATATTTAGCCTTGTAAATGAATACCTATGCTGTACAGTGCTTGCTGTTTGAGCTTGTGGAGACCAACAGCATGACAGTTCTATATCAAAATTAAGTTATTTCTCCGATAGGCTATTCTGTGAGACCATAACAGGAAAACGAGCATGTCACTGAAAGCCCCGCCCCCCCCCTCCCGACTTGTCGCCTCTTCCTGCCGTCCTGCCGGCCGTGACCTCACAGCCACGCAGGGGCTCAGGAGTGAATGAAATGAGCGTGTTGTTGTGCTTGGGCTGATGTGACGCCAGTTCAGGGTGTATTTGTTTCCTCTGAAAACGCTCCCAGCTGTCCGCCCTCTGTACAGTCGGCCCGTCGCTCTACCTTGGTGTAGAAACCGTTGTCTTACAGACTCCTGTTTGTCATTTTAACGCCGTTTAGCTTTCGTTGCAGTGTGGGCACTTTTACATTTGTACTTCATGTATGCATTAGGACTGTATAGGTAATATGATCTTCACAATATTGGATTAATATTGCTACTAGTATCTTTTTTATTAAGTACCTTTGTAATGTTCACTTTTGTTCCCCTCAGCGTTATGTACAGCAATTATTCAAACAGTAATTAAGTGCATTATTGTAATTATGTGTGTTGATGAGTTTGAATGGAGACACGTTTTATTTTTAGGGGGGTCCGACCGAAGCTGTTGTTCCTCTGGCATGTGTTGATCCGAATGATGATGTGGTTCAGACACACGTTGTGAACGAGATCTGCCTTTATCAACGGAGCCTCGCCTTGCTGAGCTCCTCCTGAGGTGTTGGTCATTGACTCGGTTCTCCCTTCGAGCCTCACGGAGGGCGAGGAGAGCGCCCCCCCCCCTCCAGTGACGCTTCAGCGTCATCACACTGTGCTACAGCGAGGCCCCCGGTCCGGGTGTGCTGAGGGGCGCCACGCAGGCTGCAGCCACTCTTGGAGCTGCAGACCTTCCAAACATGCCGGCCGTGTCCGCCTCTGGCCAATCCCAACGCGACGCCTCTGGCCAACGTCCCTCGAACACGAGGCACAAGCCCCCCCCTACCGCCCCACCCCACCCCGGCTCCGTCCAGGCCAGAGACTTGAATGTATTTGTGTACTGGAGCGCGCCAACGACCCGGTGTCGGCCCCGTGCTCCCATCCTGCCATCGGCACTCGGCCCCGGGACCCTTAAAGACCCTCCTGTACCAGTTCAAATCCTGCAGATCTGTCGTTTTTTATCCTTTATTTTTTGCCTGTATGCTGTACAGACTGATGATGCAAAAATCGACGCCCATATTTTTTTCTCTTAATCTTTCAGTATTGTAATATATTTAATATAAAATAAAACTTTCATCAACACACGTGTCCGTGCCGACATCACTCAGCAGCTCAGGAAGACACGGAGGAAATAAAGAAATACTTTGTCGGCGGTCTCGTCATTACTGAGGTGGCTGTTATCCATTTCAAAAGATACTTTACATTATTTCACAATAACGCTTAATATGTTATTAAGTCCAACTTTAAATATTCACACATTTGTACAGTTCTGCTTTGGCACCATAATCCTTCTGGATACGGTCTTCAATAAACAATAAAATAACAGGTAAGTAATCATTCTGACAAAATTTAGTAACTATGTTTGAGCAAAGTAGAAGAAGAAAGTCTGTTGCAAAAACAGATGTTATTTATTATTTATTCTATTACACAACATGCAGCTGTGATCCTTCCATCCAACAGGAATCCAACTCATCCATCTTTGTATCAGATGGTTTCTGTCAGTGTCGTTACAGATTTACTCTGTAACTTCTGGCTGCACATTGCAGCAGTAATCACTCACACAGAGAGTCAGAAATACACAGAGAGAAACAGAGCTGGAACAGACTCAATACAAAGTACACACCATGACAAACGTTCAGATTATAAATACACCTCTCTCTCATCATTCAATGTGCTGCTATTCAAACCTTAAACTGACCCCCAGAATGAACAAGCGGGCATTTGTGGACCTTCATTTGGAGTCCTTTTGAGAGACGGTCCCTCCTGATGCTGGACATGTTTTAATGTCCTCAGAGTCATTCAGAAGCTCTTTTTTTACCTGTAAAACTCCAGTTTCACCCATTTGGAGCAGAGGAAACCCAGCTCGTGGGCCACTGTGTGCCGCAGGCCTCACTGGAGCTTGCGATGCTGCTGCTGCTCGTGCGGGCCGGACCTCAGCGCCTGCAGCTTTTCTCGGTGGACGTCTTTAATTTCAGTGGCTGCTTCGTTATCCAGAGACTGGCGAATGCAGCTTTTCAAATCGCTGATGCCGAAACCGGTCAGGGCGGAGACGGGCACCACGTGTCTGAAGGTCACATGCTTGTTTGGAATCATGTCATCGGGCAGCAGGTCATAAAACTCTGCAGGAGAGAAACAAAAGCAGCAAAACTGAAGCCAAAATATGATCAAAACAGAAGGTCCCAAGAAACTCCTTTCCCAGGGACACACTGCACACATCCTTGATTACACTGCCCCCTATTGCCATCACAAAGCTTTGTGTGAAACTAAATACTGACAAGATTCGACCTGGAGATAATTCTGAAGAATGGCGACTACAAAATATTGCATATTTAGAGGAATTATATCCGTTCAAATGCATTCTGCTCAGTCAGCAACCGTCAAAACTTGATAAAATCACATCTCTCACATCATTTAGTGAAAGTTGGATAACGTGACAGCTTGTGTACCTTGTGGGTTTTGGAGTTGCTCCTTCAGCTCCTCCAGTTTGTCCTCAGCGTCTGGCAGGTCCATCTTATTCACCACCAGTAATGCCGGCTTCGTCAGCAGCTCCTCCCTGTACAGCTCCAGCTCCTACAAGAAGAAACAGACAGACGACATCAACCAATCACGCTCAAGCTGCCCAGCGAGTCAACCAGGAAACGAGCGTCAACAGATGAAGGCCGATGTGGAGTAAACGTCACCGACCTTGGTGAGAAGCTGCACAGCTTCGAAGGCCGACCTGTACGGCGTTTTCGTCGCCAGTTGGAAACCGCTGACGTCGACCTGCAGCCAAGCAAAACATCCCAAACGGACTGAATGACTTCACTGATTCCTGCAGGATTTCACACTCTCACGGCGGCACACGGAGGCCTCCTGCTTGTGCGTCTGGAGTCATCACACACCACAAACAGCAGCTGCTTGGTCCTCTCCACGTGTTTCAGGAACTTGTGGCCCATTCCTTTGTTCATGTGAGCCCCCTCAATCAGGCCGGGGAGGTCAGCCACGGAGATCTGAACAAAAAGTACATCTATACATAAATGTCCAAAAAGAAAATGAGAGGCGGTGCACATGTGATGAGCGGTGGTTAAAGGGGAACAAGAGAAGCACTAATCTGCATTCACACCTGCTTGTAGTCTTCATACAAAAGTTTACCGATCTCCGGCCTCAAAGTTGTGACTGAAATGACAAAAAAAACAACAAACCACATACATTTGTTTTGTTTCTTCACAAAGTATTTCACGATTACTTTTTGTACCTATCAGATACAGAGAAAAACTAAACTTATTAATCTCACTGAAACTTTTTGTATAAGGATTAATGATTTTTAAATGTAATTTCTATCGAGACAAAACATAAACGCAACAAAATGAAAGACTTTTTGCATCCACTGACTGATTTACTCAACTCAACATTCATTACTCAAGTGTTTTAATATTCTTACAAGCGTAGTTGGCGATCTGAGGCGTGGCGTTGGACAGCGCCGTGAGGAGAGACGACTTTCCTGCATTTGGGAACCTGACGATCATTCGCCAACAAGAGAAAAAAAAGGCGTCACATAAACAGCGTTTGTGCAAATGTGAGATTGAAACCAGGATGTTGTTCTCACCCCACAAGGCCGAGGTCAGCGATCAGCTTGAGGTCCAGCCTGATGTGTTTGGCCTCGCCTTTACTGGGCTGAAAGGCAGAGTGGAAGGAGCCTCCAGACCCTCCTTTGGCCACCATCACGCGGTCGCCTGCAGCATTCAGCTCACCTTGTTGAGGGTGAACAAGTCTTAATGTGTGATACAGAACAAGTCCATACAGTGGATAGTAAACGTACCAAGTACTCTGCCTTCATCCGAGGTGACAGTGATGCCAACAGGAGCCAGGATCTCCCTGTCCTTCCCCTTCTCTCCTTTCAGAGCTCGGATGCTGTTGGCAAAGGAACAGACGAAAGCTCTTTTTACTGGATGTAAAAACACTGCAAAACATTTGAGGTTCTCTCACAAATGTGGCTTATTTAAGAAAAACAATCCACAATCATTAAAACCGGGGTGAATCTGTGGAAAAGTACCTGCTGTTTGCTCCCACTGCACCCACGAATCGTTTCTCTGGGTGTTTGTCCTTCAGCCTCTTCAGGTTCATGTCCTTCGACGCCACGACCCAAACGTGCCCGCCGTTCCCTCCCTGCCCCCCCAGACGGGGCAGACCCATGCCGCCACTGCCCCCACGGACGTACAGCCGGAGGTTATCCACCAAGTTCCCATACTGAAAGAAAAGATCATCACTCACATCAGAGCTGGGGAGTTATTCCATCATAACATCTAAATAAAACAGTGACACATTAAAACAATGGCTTAACTGCCACTTTCTTACATTTTAAGGAGTTACACTTTGATTGTTTTTGTCAACATTAAGACATGTTACTCAAAATCTACTGTGGTCAACAACATTTAACTGGGGAATGAAGCCTGAAACCTTATGACTGAATGAATACCAATGACAGCACATAAACAGTAGCTTGTGTTCACATATCTCAATACAGCAGGATGCTGACAGCTCCGTCCTGTTAGCTGAGCTCTAGTTAATGTCACTGAGATGTTGTGGCTTGTAGCGGCCGACCACCCTGCTGGTTCGCCCCCCCGCTCACTAAACGTCTCCTTCATAAGTTAGTCTTCACTGTACAAGTCTTTTTCACCTTCCGGAGACAGATCCTGCTCAGCTGGACCATCCTCAGTGGCGTTTTTTGCCACTTTCCGTGTTGTCGCCACTGCTAGCTGCTAGCACACATGTGTAACAGTGAAGGACAGGAAGCTGTGAATCCCGCTCGCTGATTGGAGGATGAGCGGGAGGGGCGGGGTTACATGGGAACGTGCTTCCGCCGCAGCGCGTGCTACCGCCTCCTCGTCTGAACACAGGAACACACACCTGGTAAATGTTGTTCCAGGCAGACGGCTTTGTGTGATATGGCCATTTTGTCCCTGTACATAGAAATAAAAGTATTTATTTCAGGATTGTTGTAGTGAAACGTTTCATCTGAACTTGTACTGAGTTGATACTAAATTAAATTATCAAGCAGAAAATGACTGAAGTGGAAATTTTTTTAGTGAGGACAATTTTAACACTGACGCAGACCCACACAAAGACTGTATGGACCAGTGTTGACCAGCTGGTCACTGAGGGGGGGGGGGTTATTGTGACCGACTGTGATCAGGTGAATTTGCTACAGTCATATTTTAGACTGTGTGGAAAACTTCTGTATGTCGTCAATAATTCCCATTCATCGTCATTTAAAGTTTCACAAATATTTTTGGTTTGTAATATATAAAAGGTGTGCTGTGTACTTGGGGGGGGGGGGGGGGGGGGGGGGGGGGGGGGGGGGGGGGGGGGGGGGGGGGGGGG
>JAUESE010000010.1:2843105-2853874 GCA_032274725.1 Malacoctenus triangulatus
CAGGCTTCTTGAATATCAATCAGCATTTGTTCTCTTTATTGTCAGTCATGCTGAACAATCACGAAAATGTTCAATTCCAGAGAAATATGGAGATTTCAACAGGACATTGTTTTCACAGAGTGGATTTTGATCTGCTAATCAATATCGAGCCAAACGTTTGTTTATCATGGCACTTTATAGGAGCGAGTAAAGTGATTGGGAGCTGAAAATACCGATTGAAAGACAGGCAGACCACCTCTACGGAGCGGCGTCTTGGTATCGTCTTGCGTGCGGAAGCGTGGGAGGAGGCACTGTTATTTTCACTGACAATTCAGAATATTTCCACCGCCGAGCGTGCCGTGTTCTCAAATTACTTCACCCCTCAGTCTTTGAAAAGTGAAACACATGCAATCTCAAACAGATGATTTGTTCTTTTCAATATCATCTCATCAGTTTTTTTTAAATATATCGACTTTGAAACCTGAAATGTTCAGAGTTTGTAAAGAAGTTTTGGTCGATGGTACTTAATGGCGCCGACTGATGAACAAACTTACACTTTGTTTTTAGAAATTGCTCCTCAGCATCATAAATAGACAAAATCTACCATCATCATCCAGAATTTCCCCACAAATCTGCGCCGTGCTGAGGGGCCTGATCCCCGGCTCTGAACCAACTCAACCTTCAGGACGTTGGCGTTTGATATTTGACGCTCAGGATCAAATGTTTGTAAATGCTCGGCTGGCTTCAGCCCCGCTGCACTGAAAACACCAACATTTACTCATTCTTGATTGAAAAAGACACTCGAGTAGGAAATAAAGGTGGTTTCTCTTCCGCTCGTGTGCACGCAGGAGGAGATGCCGGGTTGATCGGTCTCGGCCTGTGGCTGCAGATAACAAAGACGGAGTCGCTCACGGCTGCTGCTGATCGTCAGATTATATTCCTCTCGATTCTATTCAAGCCGTCAAAAGCGGAGTCATATTGTCAGTTTAGCAGTAGGAATGATTTGGGTTTTTTTTTCCAGCTGTGTTCACTTGCTGTTTATCAGAGGCGCAGAAAGGGGGTTGGTGAGAGGATCAGCGCAGGTGACGGCTGCGTGTTCTTGTGTGTGAATGGGTGCGTGAGTGAACAGTGAAAGGTTGTGGGTCACAGTGGATTTCCTGTTGTGTGAGGGTGACAGTCAGAAGGGAAATAATAGAAAAAAAAGCAGAGACCCACGATGCCCCCTCTGCTGATCCTGCACCTACGCTGGAACACAGTCACACGTTCATTCATGTCGCAAAGTTAATCCACCAGATTGACCCTGGAAAAGTAAATCTTGTTGATCTGTCGTGTTCGTTCGAATGAAGTTCAAATCCTAATCGTCTGGGTGTGATTCAGAGTGACAGCGGGGGGGGGGGGTCTGTGAACTCGCTCCATGTCATGGTGAATCTGGAGGTTCCCTCAGTTGTCTGTCTTTCGTAGGACCTGCGGCGTCGTCAGTTGTGCTGCATTCGTTTCTGCGCCCTTCTCGCTCTTCTCGATCGAACCTCAGAGCAGCTATCTCCCTCTCGAAGCTCTCCGACGATCCTCGTGGCATTAAATAAAGAGGGCACACACTGACACACTAACACACACTTGCGAAGATATCTGACACAGTTATGCACGGAAACGCAAATACGACTGTATATAAATGTCATCAATGAGCACGTGCAAGCGCCTGTCTCGCTGCACACGGTGTGAGACCTGTGGAGGGAAGCAGAAGGACGGCTGGAAGAGAAAGAGTGAGCCAGATAATTATGTGTTTAAAGAGTCTCAGAGTTTTACGCTCCCTGATTGTGGGCAACAGAGTCTGCGATAAATACGTACAGCTCCTTACTGTGAGTGTGACAAACTCTTCACTCTTCCCTTTTTCAACTTGTTTAGTGCTGGAATGAATCGACTGGTGACCAAAATCGCCGCTCAGCAAAAGGCTGAAAGGTGTGAGAGTTGACAATCAGGGGCACAGAGCTTTGGGGAGGGGGAGGGGGAGGGGAGGGGGGGGAGTTGGAGGGGGGACAGCCATTACTGGCAGTGATGAAGGAGATAGTGTATTACTGGCAGCTGTGTCCGTTATGAGCGAGATAGAGAGGGATTCACAAAGAGAGAGAAGACATGAAAGAGGGACAGTCACAGCGAAAGAGAAGCAAGGCAACCACTTGAAAGGCCTCTGAGGTTGACACCTTCATATCCTCCGCCCTTCTCCATTTGCAAATATTCCACAGCTTCAGAAGACTGTTTTTATTGCATTTGAAGTTATTTGGCTTCACTGTTTTTGAGCGAAGCAGGAGAAGTTTGAGAGGAAAACACCTTTTGGTGTGGTCACACAGCCGTCGACGCTTCAGGGGAAGTACGGCACCGTGAGCCACTTGTCACCGTGGGAATCTTTACTTCTTGGGCTGGAAATATGCAATGTCATTTTGTCCTCAGTCAGAGAGAAGCTATTAACTACAAACACTGGCAATGTACATTTTTCAGGTTTATTGTTCTTTTTTGGGGGAGCATTAAAATAGATTTGATTGAATTTGAGCAGGCTGTCACTGACGAAGATAGAATTCTGTCATCTTTATTCATTTCTTTCTCCAAAAATGTTTATTGGCTGCACATATTTGATGGACTAAAATATGGAAATAAAAGTTTGTGAAAGTGAAAAATTTGAAGGTTTACTATTGAATTCCTTCCTTATCATGACACCCTGTAGCTAAACACTGAACCTCAAGTCACTTTTATGGTCCATTTAAACCCCAGTGTGTTCAGTTAACACAGGTGAGAGTGTGTGTGTGTGTGTGTTCAGGTGGATATGAATGAAAAGTGTTTGATGTCATTATTTTTCTTGGTGTGAAGCGATTTCTGTTACCTGAGTGGAGTGACTGGTTGACAGTTTGAACACAGTAATACAAATCGTCTCACTTCTGTTTGTTTCACAGCCCAGATTGAAGTTATTCCCTGCAAGATCTGTGGTGACAAGTCGTCTGGAGTACATTATGGAGTCATCACTTGTGAGGGCTGCAAGGTAAGACACACACACACACACACACATGCCTCTTCAAGACTCATGTTGCAGCGCTCGGTGTCCTGTTAACATGAATATACATCTTAAAGCGTTTTGATTTGGTGGAGCTGGAAATAAATGTAATTAAACTTGGAGGTGATGCCCACAGAGGCTTTCGGGCCCCCGTTCATCGTAGCTCAGGAGAGAGCGAGCTGCACAGAGAACGGCCTCAAACCAGGCTCCCTTTCTCAAGAGGAAAATGATGCGAATCACTAAACCAAAGTGTGGCCTGAAACTTCCTGTCTAGTTTGTTCATATCTCAGTTCAGACCTTATTCAGTCAGTGCAGCTCGCCGCCACAGCTTGTGTTTCCTGTATATTTTCCTGGAATCATTTAAAAACAACCTTCGAATCAGGAGTGTGTAACTTGACCCGTGTCGACGGTCCTTTCAGGGATTCTTCCGGCGCAGCCAGCTGCCCACCGTGTCCTACTCCTGCTCCAGGCAGAGCAACTGTCAGATCGACCGGGCCAGCCGCAACCGCTGCCAGCACTGCCGTCTGCAGAAGTGTTTGGCTCAGGGCATGAGCAGGGACGGTGAGAAACGAGCCCACCCGCACCGGCCCACCGACTCAGCCGCGCTTTTCCTCACTGACATGATGTCTCCTCTCACAGCGGTGAAGTTCGGCCGGATGTCGAAACGTCAGCGGGACTCTCTGATCGCCGAAGTGGAGCGACACCGACAGCAGCAGCAGCAGCAGCAGCAGCAGCAGCAGCAGCTCCAGGGGAACACGCAGTCCGTGCTGTCGTATCCCACCAAGAACCGTCAAGAGCGCTCCCCGCAGCTCCTGCAGCCCATGGCTCCCGATTACGCCTACGCAGGGGACGCCGAGCTGTTGAGCTACGCCGCCGACGTTCACCCTTACCTGGTGTGTTCCCCCAACGAGTCCCAGGTGTCCAGTATGATCTACCGGAACATCGGCGTCTCTCCCACCGCGGGATCCAACAGGAGGAGCGACGGTGGCGGACACCTGGATATAAGAGGTGGGACGCCGGTGTGAGGACACACCTCACTGAATGCCAGTGTTTTATTCTCTCGGTCTCTTAAGTTGTGTCTCTTCTCTTTGTGTCACTTCAGAGTTCGACTCCAGACAGTTACCTCATGAAATGATGTCAATTCATTCCTACAACTCCCACGAGGATCCTTACAGCATCTATCCTCACTCTCTGCGCAACATAGGTGGGCAAACCCTCCTCTGCCATGAGGTGCTTGTGATGGCGTTGCAGCAAACCAAAACTGTGAACCGTTTCTTTTGCTTCTCTGCAGATGAGCTTTGTGCCAGCATCGTGCGCTCCCACAGAGACACCAGCCAGTACAGAGCCGAGGACCTGCAGGTGCTCAGGTGGAAGCTGTTCAGCAGGGAGGAGATCCAAGCCTATCAGAGCAAAGTACACCAACCTCCTCCTCCTCCTCCTCCTCCTCCTCCTCCTCCTCCTTCTCTTGCCCTTTCTCAGGCTCCTTTTCGAGTGTGTTTGATCTTTCTGAGACTCAAATCAAAACAAGTCATGTCGCATGTCTCAAGAACACAATACTTTGGTGAATCAACGTGAGAACTGAGAGAACATCTTTCATTATTCCCCCCCTCCTACTCTGTCCTCATCAAAGAGAAACAGGTGGAGGTGAACAGACTGATAGAAACCTGAGCAGTGAAATGAATGTTTGGGGATGTGTTTGTCTGAGATCGGGGGGGGAATAGTAGTCTCTTTGATTTATTGTTGCTGAGAAAGAAAAGAGGCTGTGAGAAAAAAGAAAAACTCCAGCCAACTTAAAATCCCACATTTCTTTCTCTTCGTGTCACAGTCGGTGGATGAGATGTGGCAGCACTGTGCCATCCGGCTGACTGATGCCGTGCAGTATGTGGTGGAGTTTGCGAAACGTGTTCCAGGTTTCCGAATGCTCAGCCAGAACGACCAGATTGCACTGTTGAAGACCGGTGAGTCTTCCTTCTTTTCACAGACATGAGCCATTATCCCACTTTGAAAATACTTTTTTGCCGTTCACTCTAAAACCCATGTTGGTTGTCTCTCAGGTTCCATGGAAGTGGTTCTGGTCAGGATGAGTCGCTTCTTCAACACTGAGAACAACACAGTGTTCTTCGATGGAAAGTTCGCTGGTGTCGAACTCTTTAAGTCTTTGGGTGAGGATTTGAACTAATGTCTGATAAAGGGATCGATGTGGTGACCTGTCGGCACTGACCGCTATCTTCTCTTGCAGCCTGCGGCGATTTGATCATGGCAGTGTTTGACTTTGCTCATGATATGTGTGCTCTGAAGCTCAGCGAGCAGCAGATCGCTGTCTTCAGCGCTCTGGTGCTGATCAATGCAGGTAAGCTCAACGAAAATGTGAGAGAAAGTAGGAAAAAACAAAACAATTCCTTGCACTGAGAATAAATGATTTGGATTGATTATCATGAGAAATAAAAAAAATACCTGTAATTCTAAAGCATCGTTTTCTGTTCTAAATAACCTTGTCTGCCCCCCAGTGGCTGTGAAGAGACATTGCAACTGCACGTCAACACACAAAATAAATTATGATTTTTCAAATATTCTGAGGATGCATTGGACACTAGTTCAAAAAGTAGTCATAATAAAGACCATCTTTGTTTCTGATGTGTCTGTGCTCATTGTGTGCAGATCGTCCCTGTCTGGAGGACCGAGGCAGAGTCCAGCGAGTGCAGAAAAGCGTGGAGTTGGGACTCAGACACATTTTCCATCGAGACAACCAAGAAAATCTGCTGCACAAGGTAGCGCTCGCACAATCTCACATATGATGTCGGGATGATGTCGCACTTTGCCCCCGCCCCCGCCCGGTGTGACGGCGTGTCCCTGTGCTCCCTGCAGCTGTTCCAGACGATGGCAGTGTTGCGTTCGCTGTGCAGCCTGCACATGGAGAAGCTGCGCTGGTTCAGCCAGCGGTTCCCGCTCACCGCTCACACTCTGTTCCCGCCACTCTACAAGGAGCTGTTCACGTCGGAGGCCGAGCTGCTCCCGGGGGCCCCTCACTGATCTCCACCGGGACACACAGTGGCAGTCTCATAAAGACATGCTATTTTAGATATCAATACTTCCAGACAGGAATCTATTTTTCTAATAATTATAGTAAACAAGAAGATCACAGTAATCAATATATTGCTATTAATTACATGGCCTCCAGCAGAGCTGTCTTTTTTCAGCGTGTCTAAAATAAATGTCACTATTTTAATTACTCCAAATAATTTTTCGATGTTCCATAGAGACATGTTGGAGTTTTTAAGAGTTTGTTGTTCGTGCAGAGCAAGATTTATTCTGTCTCAGCTTGTGCTCGGTGCAGTAATAGTTCCTGCGTGTCACAGCGTGTTCAGACATACCGACTCAAAGAGGCAAAACACGCGACGTTGGAAAAAACTTTCAAGCAAATGGGGAAAAATATGGTTCTCTTAGAAATCCTCATAAGGAGATCCTCTTTGAAAAAAAATAAAGTTGGTAAAATGAAGGCATATTCTAACTGGTGAAAACAGGATCACACAATAAACAAGGGGTGTGCCAGTTGGCCAAAGCAAGGCGCTTGCTGCATTATGCATGATTGAAAAATGACAATAAGAATATCAGGTTACATTCTTCTCAATCACAATATCCCAAAAATGTCCCATTTATATTTTTAAAACATGCAGAGTGACCTGCAGACATTTAATTGTCCTCCTTTGCTTTGGCACACCATAAAGCTAAAAGAAATACACTCAATGTGTCCTCCTCATAACTGATGTGAAAGAACACCTGAATGAATAACAAACAAGCCTATTTGTGTCTGTATGTCTCCAGAGAAGCATTACTCCTCAGGATGATGTCACAGATTGACCAATAGATCCTACAGGGCAGAGTTTATCTATAACATGTTCCTTTTTCTGAGTAACTCCTCACAAGTCTTTTTTTACTGTTTGAGCTTTGAAAAGATGTTGCATAATATGTAGACCCCCAATCAGGTGGAAGGGGAAATCTGGTGGAAATATCTTTCTTTGTGTGCTAATTTTCCTCTTTTTCTCTCCTGTTTGACTTCCATATGTTTTATTTTCTCAGTGTATGTTTTAATACTGCCCTGAGTGAAGAGGCAATGTTGAGTTGTTCCTGCATTAAATCCTGCACGTGATGGTGTAGTTTTTAACTTTTCCTGGAACAGTTGAGTTTTTTTTTGCAGATTATTTCATTATTTCACTCTAAATAAACAACTGAAACTGTGACACAGGAAAAAAATGTTTTTTGTCTCATTTTGTAAATTCAGTGGAGTTTAAAATAACTGTGTGTGACAACAAACTAGAAAAGAAAAAAAACATCAATAAAGAAAAAGCAGTTTAAACATTTTAGGCACGATTCACAACTCTGAAAAAGACTGAAGAATGGAGCAACATTACTGTTTTGAAGCTGCAGTAGTTAACCCAGAGGACATATTAGTCATTGTGGGTGACTTTTGGAAGTGGTGTCTGGAAAGTTGTCATCAGGTTGTCATATACAAAACCTGTTGCTAACCTAGTGACGAGGAAGCAGATGTAAAGGGTCTGACTCAATTGGATGTGGTTGCAATTTTTCCTCTAAAAACCACAGAGATAAATGCACCAAGTCTCTCTCTGCATGCAGGGTTTTTTTTTTTTTTGCTTGGAGACACTTTTATAAACATTTGGCAGCGGTTTTCGGTTTTGTGTTCGACTGTGGTTTGACGTTAGGTAAACGATCCCTGCAGTTCATGAGTTTCCTTTGAACCAAACAATAGAAAAGTACAGGACACCCTTTTCTTTATTTCATTTTTCTTTCTGAACTAGCTGCCATTCTGATAATCAACATATTTGCTGTTGACTTCTCCATTCGACAGAGACAATAAACTTGGCTGTACGTATTTACAACTTCTGAATGTGTTATTTGACCACAAAAAATAGCTTTGAAGAGTGTTTCAGATTTGCAAAACTTTTGGGTGAGACTGGATGACAAAGGTGTGAAATAAATCACATCTTAGCCTTCCCAAGTTGTCATTTCATCATCCGAGGCCCCTCTGCAGCCTCCGGACTGCCAGCACTCAACGATAAAAGCATTTCTTGCTGATATCTATTGTACACGGAACAAGATATGCTGAGAGCAGCAGAGAGACAACACAATCCTCCCAGTTTTGGCCTGCAGATAGCAAAAAGTGGAAACACTAATAACAGCAACTGGAACAGCAGGAGGGAGTTCTCCTGTTGGCCTTTGAGTGGGAGGAGATACAGATCGCAGGAGACAGGAAACACTGCAGGCAGTAACCCTGGACTCCAATTCAGTGGAAGAGAACAAGGAATTTTATACACACTGCTCGTGATGAAAAACAAACAATGAATAGCAGCAAAGTAAAACTAAGAAATGGAGTCAACTCATTTGAAATTCCATCTTTTTTTAAATGAATATAAATTGTAATGTATGTTTAGCTGAAGTCAGACTCTGCATGTTTCCAGCTGCCAACTTTTTATGGCAGAATAAAGTTGAAAAATTATATATATGAATGTGAGAACAATAATCAAACAATCAAACTTATCGTGAAAAGTGTGTTCTTGATGCCTTCTGTGTGTTCTTAAAAACATTTGTATCATCAAAATGATAAAATTTGTTGTTTTGGACTGTTTTTATTTCATTCATTTTTTTCTGAAAATGCCCTCAGCTTTAATCCAATGCCAAGAACAACCGTTCACCAGACTGTTAATGCTGTTGTCCAGGAACTAATAATAACAGTCCGACATGATTCATGTTCCTGCGCACAGCGCGCATCACGGCTCTAGTCCGGGAGCTCACGTTGAACTTCCCAGCAGCAGCAGCCAGGAGTTAAACAACTCCCCCATGACTCATGAAGAAAACTTCCTTCCTCCCCCCCTCCCTCTCTCCCTTTCCCTCCCCACTCCTCCCCCTCTCTCCCCGATATCTCCCACAAACCCCGCAACGGCCATAAACGTGTTAGTCCGCTCTCCCTCTCAGACTGACAGCACGTCGGCGCCCGCTGGACCAATAACCAGCTGCGTCAGTCCGCTGCGCCCCCGCTGAGCGTGTGTTGGTGGGCGTCCTCCGCTCCTCCTGCCGGGACAGTCCGCGGGACCCAACGGGACACGGACACGATCTACCTTCGCGATGGGCTCCACTTGGCCGCTTGTGTGCTTCACCGGGCTGCTGCTGGCTGCGGTCAGCTCGGCATCCGAAGGTTGGTCCCGTCCGCCTGCTGCTGTTGATGTTGTTGTTGTTGTTTACTCCGTGGTTGGTCACGCAGCCTGCTGCTGTTTGGTGTGTTTCTCTTTATTCTATCAGCCAGTAGACTGACGTTGGACTCCGGTTGCGTTGCGGCCTGATCCGTGTACTTCATTGTGATAGTGCGCCACACTTGCCAGCAACCAAATACAAATACTCACACGACTGCAGGCCGGGGGTCTGCAACCTGGACCACCTCAGTAGAGCTTTATGGCACGTACCAACAACCTAAAATAACTTTAAAGTGGCAAAACATTAAGCTGTTGACAACTCCACAGCTTCAAACTAATATTCAATGTTGTTTCTTATACTTTACAAACCACAGATTTTTTTTTTAATTGTCCCACATTCAAACAGCGAAAGCTCACCAATGTTTTCACATTCAAACTCCTTACTTTTGGTTGCTAACTCAGGGTCAGAAACTACACAATGATCACTTGGGGAGAGGTGCCTGTCTGGTGAAGTGAAGAGGCATCGCTGAGTTGTAAAAATGATTTTAAGAAAATGTGGCAGATAAATCCCCGTTCGTCAAACTGGAAGATAAGACTCAGTGTCCAAGATTGTCTGCTCTGCAACACAGACTGAAGACATGAATTGTGAAAGTGATTCAGAGCCACTACAGAGACACGGGAGCGAACTGGAGTCTTCTCATGCACACCTTGGTGGTGGCTGGTTTGGGGGGGGGGGGGTTGGGGGGGCCCAATGATCCTAGCTGAGTTCTGCTCATTCGGGTCACGTCAGGTTGCGTCCGTGTCAGCAGAGATGTGGATAAAATTGGGGCAACGAGCTTCTGTTGAGGGGCCCGACAGATGCAAAAGATTATCCTCTGACCCTAGAACAGGAAATGCATGTCGCACAGTCGGAGAACAATGATGTGAGAGCGACTGAAGATTTTACATAATCTTCAGAGACAGCGGAGGAAATGGAGACCACCGAGCTGGTACACGGTGTGCTGTGGGGGAGTTTACATCAGGTGACGATTGATGCTGTTTACAAACTGGTGGCACGTCTGTTCAGTGACTTACACAACATAAACAATCGAACGCTGCGATTATGGCTCCACTTTACATTGAGCAGGATCAGAGCTTCCAGTTTCCAGTGTAGAGTTCATCCCAACTTCTCCAGTTTCGTCATGTTTTTGCTGATGATTATGAAACCTTTAAAAAAGCACAATCCTTCAAGTAAAAGTACAGATTACTTTTCTTATATGTGCTCTGCAGAATGTGTTTGATTGTACCTGTCCTGGTTCGATGGAGTTACACCTGTTTATCCAATAAAGTGAGCGACACTGGTTCTCTCACAGTGTGTCTTTAATGTGTCAGGAGTTTTGGAGAAACTATTGGTGTTTAACTTGAAAGTTGTTGAGCTGTAATATTGTATTTTATGATTACTGTTTTGAAGTTGAGAACAATAAAACCCTAAATCACTGCTCTCTCTCTCTCTCTCTCTCTCTCTCTCTCTCTCTCTCTCTCTCTCTCTCTCTCTCTCTCTCTCTCTC
>JAUESE010000010.1:2907268-2922310 GCA_032274725.1 Malacoctenus triangulatus
AAAAAAAAGGCATTTTCTAAATTTAGTATTTACTACAATTAAATTAGCCCAATAACCAAAATAAGCACTGGCCAGGAGCTGGGTCTATTGTGTTGCTGATTGAACAACCTGCTCATTGTGATATCAGGCTGTTCAGTTATGAGCTGATTGCTGATGTTTCTGATTCAAATGCTTGCTGGAAGTTTTCATTTGATTGCAATACCTGAAGACTGTAAAAAGACATCTGTATCTCAGTTTTATGCTGTATTTTTTCAACAGGTGAATTACTTATTTGGGACAACCCAAACTTAACCATTTTAACTCACATCATTCTTCTGATAGCTATTTGCTGAGAAAAAAAAATTGTAATGGACAAATGAACAAAAAGCACTCGAGTGAACTTACCAATAAGACAAATGTTCCCAGGAACTCAGCCATACACTCGCGGACCAGGGCATTCCTCACTCTCAGTATGCGAAGCTTCAACATGACTGCAGTGAAATCAAGTCACTCTCATGTCACACCACCTGAGCTGAAGCGGTTGATGGTGAGGACAGAAAACCAATGCTCCTGTCACAGGTCGTCCCTGAGCATCCGTGGAGCTCAGCGCTATGTTCCTCCTCTCCTCGGCTCTGCGTCTTCTGCCTCCACAGGTGAACAAACAGTGCTGCCCCTTTACTGGGCTGTGACACCACGGGATTGGCTGGCGTGAAGAGCAGAACGTGGCTCAGCTGTTATGAACAAAGGCCATAACGGGCCAGATTATGTGTTGACTCTGATAACAGACACTAATAAACCGCAGGATTTTTTTTACACTAATTTTATATTTAACATTGAATTTTTTTTTCTGAAAATGCTTCTTCCACTTTTTTTGTCACAATTGAGCTTTTAATTGTTTACTCTTTGTTAAATGTCGTATTGTAATATTTCATTTAAATGGTGTCCTGTATTGCATTTTGTTTCATAGACACTACATCTCATTGTGCAATTTGACAAAAAGTGCAAAAAACTGAATAAACTTTAGAGAGAGAAGCCTCTCTAATCAACATGGAGTTACGTACAACCACAAGACCTCACACTGAACTCTGGACTCAGTGGACGTTACATAATTCTCATGAATGCAGTGTTGGAGTGACGAGGGAAAAAAAAGTGTTGCCGATAATTTCCTCAGAGGCACACTGACAATACACTGACACCAGATAAGATAAAAAACCAAGTGATCACTCAAAAATTCTTGTTTGTATCTTCTGCTATCTAAGAGTGAGACTGACTATCAACAGCTTTAGTGTGATGATTATCTCTCGACATCATAAAGCTTGACTTGACATGTGAAAACTATACACTGTGCTATCTTATCTACTTTAAAAGGTGCTTTGCTCTTCAGTGATGCATGAAGGGGGAGATACAGACCCTGCAGCCCCCCTGCTGGACGCAAGAACAACAAACATCAGTGAGTTAGTATTTATTAAAACGCTCTGTAAACCGTGAATGCATTTGGCGACTATTCACAATATTTACAGCATGTGTTCTCATTTACAGGTGCAACATTGTTTAACAGACGGAAATAAGTTTGGCTGACATGTTGCAAGAAAAAGCCATCAGTGCAATTTATCTTATGGCACAAACAAATGTATCTCTGGCATTGAGGTAGATGTAAACCTATTAAAAAAAAGGCAATATGATAAAAATATGCAACTCTGACCTCCAAGCTTATGTCTCTGTATACTTCAGGGTGTTGGTAATGAATAACTGTACAAACAGTGATGGTTCTAAAAAACATAAAAAATGTCTTTTCAGTTTCTCAAAGTAATACCATACTCTCTATGTCTCTGGAGGCTTGAGGGGGCGCCGGAGCACCACGTCCACGGGGCCCGAGGGAAGAGCCCTGATCAGAGTCCAGACCTCCAGACGCCTCATCGCCACCACGCTCCTGCCCTGGATCTCCAGGATCTCGTCACCAGAGCAGACCTTGTCAGTGGGACCTCCTGATGGAAAACAAAGAACGGAGTGAGCATCCAATCAATCTAAAGGTCCTCATTAAAAGAAGAATTGATGTAGAGAAGTTTTTGTTTAAAGTATATCTTTGGCCTCTGAGGTTGTCAAAGTTAGATCAGTGCCTGTTACAGAACATTAAAATAAACACGGTTTAGATGCTACAGGAAAGCCTGGGAGCAGAGATTAGAGAGAGACTCTGCAACCATTACCTGACCCTCAGATTAACACCTCGGTTTTAGAGTTGAATCCCAACAACAAAGAAAAAAACAGCGTTTCCTTCTCACCCAGGAAGACTTTCTGTACGGTGAGTGGTCTGTTTCCCTCGCTGGAGCCGACGCCCCCCTCCAGGCTGAAACCCAGATCCCTGCTGTTCTTCTGCAGCTGCACGCACACACGCTGACCTAAAAACACACACGCGTCTCGCTTTAACCTGCTGGTTTAAAACGAGCGTCGTCGCCGCGGGGAAGCCGGACCTCTCACCTGTCTCGTACTGGGGCTGAGTTGCCCCCTGACTCTTCTCCTGAACACCCCTCCGAGGGGGACCGGTGACTTCATCCCTCCTCAGGACCACCACTCCCATTTCTCGGGTCTTTGCTCTCCTGAGGACCCTCAGGGCCTCCCAGTGGGCAGTCCCTTGTAGTGCAGTGCCATTGATGGAGAGTACTCGGTCACCTTCCCTTATGGAGCCCTCCTTGGCTGCAACGCCGGAGTGGAACACTTTGTGAACCTGATGGAAGAAATATGGAGGAAAAAATCAAAGGGGAAAAAATAAAATACAGCTCAAAGATTTACAAACAAGTAGAGGAGGAGATATTTTCTCACGGTGATGGGCTTGTTTTGGTCCACGCCTCCAGCCAGGCTGAAGCCCAGCCCGACTCCCATATCCTTATGAAGGACCACCACCTGCACGTCGCTGTAGTCCTGCCAGAGACACAAGAAAGCAGCCACTTTAGGTGCTGCATGCAAAACACCTTTTGTCTTTCAAGATCATGAAAGGTTTGAAAACGTCATGTAGCTGTAAGTCTCGTCTGTAACTAGTTCAATACATGAATTTGTATCATCATGCATCTCCAGGAAGAAACAATCGAAAGAAGTGTACGTGAAGACATTTGGACTTTGGACCACGTTAGAAACACAGTGGAGCATTTTATAATTTCCAATCTTAGAGTTTGTACTTTCTCATAGAACATATTGACTTTCACTGCCATCAATAAGCACTGAAACGGCAAGTAAAGGGAAATGAAGAACACAGCATGGTGTGACCTCTCAATGAGCGCTGCATGTGACTGCATACTCTACCAATACAAACCAGATTCATGATGTTGCAACTCATAAGCAATTTAATAGTTTGTAATAATAGCTAGGTGTGATATAATGCATTCCTGTGAGCCTAATTTCAGTTAATGCTGCATAAAGAAGAGCCACTGAGATGACTGGACCAGCTGACACAGACACAGAAACAATAGCAGGCAAAAGCAGTTTAATCACTTGTAAAATCACAACAAACCATTAAGAAATAAAGAGAGGCTTGTCCAGCCGAGCCGTCTGTACCTGCAGTGGATTGTTCCCCAGACTCTTGACATCCTCCAGCAGCCGGTCGAGCTCCTCGGCCGGCATCACAGACACGTAGGACAGAGCCGACACGTCTGAGCTCAGCGAGGCGGACCGCCGGCCGCTCGACTGCCACTCGTCACTGTCGTCCGATTCGTCGTCCACTCCAGTAAAGTTACACAGGTCTGAAAGACTTTAAAGAGCAAGGAGGGGGTCGGGGGTAGGAAACGGAGGGTCACTTTCACCATTACCTTTCAACACGTTAAACTTTTGACAGCAGAAACTCACTTGACGGAGAAGCTCCTGCGATCCGACTGGCTCATGTTGCTGGTGACGGTGACGGAGGACTCCCCGGAGTCGGAGTCGTAGTTGGAGTCATCGTCCTTCTGTGTGCTTCCGTCGTCATCGTCGTCGTCTTCCTCATGGCTCCAGCCTTTGAACTCTGGGTTCAAACTGGTGATCCAAGCATCCAAGTCCCGTAGCTGCTTCCTCCCTTTTGGGGGAGCTTTTCTGACCTCTGACGAAACAAACTCTGTCAGGCTGCCGGCAGGGGAAGAGCTGAGAGGACCGAGGAGAGGTGGTGTGTCTGGATCACCACTGTTGCTCTCTTGTGTGAAGACAAAGGAGCGTTTGTTTTGGCTGTCTGCACGGGGAGTGGCGTCTTCCACTTGTGTGGCAGGTGGAAAGAAAGGCGAGTGATCGGGAGTGTTTGTCGGCGTCCTGTCATCGTCAGTAACTGATGAGCTGCTTTCAGAGTAGGTCCTCTCCTGATTTCCAGCTGAGAGTTGAATCAATGGCTTTTCAGTGACTGGCACGTTTTTCCTATTTTCTCCTTCAGGGCTCAAAGCTTTAGAGAAGTCTGTCTCATCGATGAAGAACTGTTTCCTGGTTACACCTGTTCCTTTATTTAGTGGTATTTCCAGTGTGTTTTTGAGTTTGGAATATTTCTCAAACTCAGAGTGGTTGCTTCTGCCTTCATCGACCACATCATGGCTACCCGACTCTTTCTTCTCCACTCGCAGCCCAACCACGTCCACCGACAGAGACCTTCCCGACCTGAACATCTGTCCTGTTCTCATCCTTTTCTCTTTGCCTCCGGCATCACCTCCCTGTGTCAGCCCTTCCACCCTTTTTCTCAGTCCATCGATGTCTTTCGCAGACCTGCTCTTCTTCACGCCCTCGTGGTTCCTGCCGAGTTGTGATGGCACAGAAAAGGTCCTTCTGGGCAACAGGATTTGGTTTGTTTCTGGACCTTGTCCTGTCTGTGTCAAAGCCTCAAACTGATCGATCTTGTTTCTCACACTGGCAGACTTCTCCAGAAGCTTTTTCTTCTCTCCTGCTCTCGGTGGATTCTCCATATCAATAGAAAGACTCCTAAATGTAGTTTTACCTTTCACGCCATCATCTGTCCCTTTATCCTCCTCTCGACTCCTGACCCTTCCTAGTTTTTCTTTTAACAGTCCATTTGATTGGTGAGTTTCACTCTTCACGTCACCAGAGTTGGTCCTGCTTTCGATCATACTTCCACTTGTTCTTCTTTCTCTGAATCTGTCTGAAACTCTGTAAGACACAGACGTCCCTCCTAAGACATTGTTTGGCTGCTGAGAGGAAGACATGTCCGCTGCAGCCCGAGCAGCTCGCAGCTGAGCTGCCACCGTGTTCTTGCTCCTGGCTCTATCCAGGGATCTCGTGCCTGAATCTATGAACCCCTTCCTCCACGTGACTCCGCCCCCGTCTGAATACCTGCTCCAGGCCTGCCCCTGCCACTGACTTCCTAGCGACCTCTCTCTGGCCGAGCCTCTCGAAGGCAAAGCTATAGCCTGAGAGCCTGAAGCACCGGCATCATTTTGAGTCCAGATAGACGGCGTCCACCTTTTAACGGGAGTATTAAAGTCTTCTGCTGAGAAACGCCTGGGGAGGGTCCCCCCCACAGACTTACTATAAGACTTCTGTCGAAGAGCAATAAGAGCATCCGTCGATGTTTCAGACATTGAAGAGTCCCTCCTTCTTGGATCGTCTGCTTTACCGAAACCAGCGGACCCGTAGAGTTTCTCTATTCGCTCGTGTATGCTCTGACCACCTTTGAACCCCAGTGAACCACCTGCTTCTGAGACCCGCGTCTTCGGTCCGAACCCTGACTTCCATCTGGACGGCAGAGAATTACACCAGTTGGCCTTTTCCGAAATCTGGCTCATGTGAGACACTTTTCCCGTCACACCTCCATCAAATCCTGTGTTTCTTTCTGTCAAGCTTGAAGCCTGTCGACTGATGTCGGCTCCTCTTTTGTATGACATCGAAGGTATGTCACCTCTGATCCTCCAATCAGGACTTTTCTTCTCTGTTCTCCAATCCAAACTCTTACTCCTGTATGAGAACGTGGTTCTCTTCCACGCTGTCCTTCCGCGGTCTTCTAATGCAGGGTCTTTACCTCTGTCAGAGTCACACTGAGGGGCTGTTTTCTCCTCTAAGTCGTTCAGCTTGACAGTCATTTTATAGCCGGATGCTTCCCTCTCCTCACGCTGACCTTTGACACTGCTGTGGCTGACTGTACGGCCTGTGTCCTCCTCCAGGCCGTCCCAATTTGTGACAGAAATCCTTCCATGTCTCTCCCATCCTTCAGCGGCCCCCCTCCTTCTCGTGCTTATTCTGCAACTGTTACTGTATGAGGGAGAACGAGCGGATCGGACAGTGAAGTAAGCTCCTGTCCTCTGCTTGTTGTAGTCAGCCACAGTAGCAGGAAGCCAAGACAAGTCCATTGTCTGAGAGTGAACTAAGTTAATCACCTCTTGTCAAATGCCAGATCCCAAAAAAGAGCGGGAGAGTTAACTTGATCTTCGAGCGATTCCAAGTGACGTTTTTTTTCAGACTGCACTCTGGAGGCAGTTCAGTAAAAAAAGGCCGCGTTATTCCTCTCAGAAGTTGGATTAAAACAGTCAATATTCCAGATTGTCGTCAGCCTGGTGCTTTCAGGAGGTGAGGACTCCTCTGGCTCCTGTTCTTGATTCCCGGCTGTTTGTCTCCAGAAGTCGTCAGTTCCTCAGGTCGACCTCAGTGAACGGCTGCCGCTGCCGAGCAGAAAAAAAAATGCTCAAATTTCCATTCTCAGGACGCATTGGGCTGGAATGTTGTGATATGTGGATTGTGGTCACTCTGGCTACTCAAGATGGTCAAACAGAATGACAGAGTGGTAAAGGGCCGTGAAGCCAATACGCTACAGTGAAGTCGACGCTAAGTGGAGGAGATGTAAGAACGATACAGAGCTGAGAGGGAATGAAACAGAACAAAGGTGACAAACTGAACAGACACGAGTCACTTCAAAAACCTGCCAGGTATGTCATTTTGCAACACGTTCCTGCCTTCCAAACATTCCCCCCTCGCACTGACTCAAAGAAAACATTCACTGAACGGCAGGGCTCAGATGATACTCTGTCTTGCACACAACGTATCATAACGTCTGTTTACACAGGCAACATACGCATGACTACCAGGCAGCATCACTAAACCCGAACCAAAAACTGGAAAAACTCACCGAACAGCAATCCAGTCAGCAGGACAAAAAAATGTAATAAAGTGCCGCCATCAGTCTCAGTCTCATGAGACAATCACAGGCAGCAACCGATTGAAACCTTGTGACGGTGAAGTGGAGTGTGAGGATCAGATCAGATGACCCAAAGATGAGGACTGACTTACTTTGATTTACATGAATCCAGTCAGTGGACAGAACAGAATCACTCATAAACAACTACTCAAGATGGATGTCTGAGTATAGACAGAAAAGCTGCCAATGAGTTACTGAAATCATCTCAATTATTAATTAAGTCAAGTTGATCCCATCATCTTTAATGACAATAAACAATAATACTCTCAACTTGTGTTTTACTTTGTAAAGACAAAGGAGGAGGGATTACATGTTCTGCCTGAAGGATTTATTTGACCAGTTTGCAGCATTATTTCAGTCTGTGTTCCGACGTGTAACTTTGAGAGACAGCCTCTGAAGGTGCTTTCCAGTGCATGCGAGTCTGCGTGTCGGTTTACAGAAACACCTGCTCTTCTAGGTCACCGAGCCTCCCGTCGTCTGTGCAGCCTGGGAAACATTGTCCTGCTCGCTTTAAACGCGCACTCGACAGGAAGAGAGGCACACAAGTGCATCCTGACATCGCTCAAAAACCTTACACGTGCTCGGTCACAGCCTGTCCAATAAGCTCACTGGTTCTGTCACAAACACATGTGGCTTACCTTCTCTGAGAGCCACTTCTGTGCCCGTCTCACACCATCGTGTTGGCCGCGAAGGCAGCGCCGTGTCATGACATCAGCTCCTGACCCTGCTTCTCTCTCTCTCTGTCTTCTTTGCTTTCCATCAGCTTTGCATGATGGACTGTGTACAGTGACGCAAACCTGCCACACTGGTTTATCTTCTTGTCCTCCCTCCCTCTCTCTCTCTCTCTCTCTCTCTCTCTCTCTCTCTCTCTCTCTCTCTCTCTCTCTGACAGTCTTTGTCTCTCCTCCCCCTTTCATTGTTGTTTTCTCCGTCTTTTCGTCCGCTCACAGGGTAGCATTCCAGACTACAGTTCAATGTGTCACCCACTAAAACAGCTCGATGGGGAATGCGCACGGACACAAACACACACATTTGCAAACACACCCAGCAAACACTTCAAACTCTTTGGGCCTGCAGCATGACGTCAGCATCTCATGGCTTCGGGGAGAGCAGATACTTTACCCATAATTGCGTGAAACAGTGCGAGAATGACATTTCCCACCACTGACTTATAAGATCACGCCACCTCGGGCTAAAGCTGAATCTAATCATCTGGCCTGAGCAGGTATCAAAATACATAATAACAGAGCACCTTTAATTGGGACCAGAGACTACAAAGAACCAGAAATACCAGCAGGGATAAATATTGTTAAAAGTGCCCCCCTATCGTATGACATCTGTTCAGCGAAACACAGCTCCACTGCAAACACGCTCACTGGAAATCTGTGGGACTGTAATGTTGACTGAAGGGAGCAAAGCATCTGAGATTGCTGATAAGCTTTGTCCACACAGAGGGTGAAGTGTTGTTTGTGGGATTTCTAATTCAGGGAGCTTGAACGGTCCCCAAATCAAACATGCAAAACAAACCAACAGAAGCAAACATGTGAGGATTAAAAAAAGGACACTTACAGTTCTGCATGACTCCCCGGGATCATCCTCGAACTGCTGTCTTTTTGCATGCACCTGCTGCTTGTTCTTTCCTGTGTTGACAAAGAGGAAATTGTGGTTAGAACATTTAGCTTGCTGCAGCGCTGACTGAGAGATGGCTCAATGAGAATCTGTCAAAACACAGTGAGTTACTGTTATCAGACCTGGATTAAGTATTTGGATCCTGATGGTTCCAGTCACTGATCAGCCTCACAGACAGACGGGGGGGTCAGCAGGTCGATCCGTGCCTCTCGGGACACAGATAAGAGTGTGAGTGGGGGTAAATAGCTCCGGCACGACTCCACAGACACCCACCCTTGTTCTTGACAGAATAAAGGCATCCAGTGTCTCTGCAGGATGGATGCAAACAACGGCCAGGCTCCAGCAGACACAGTGGTGCTTTAAGTTCATTCTTCAGGGAGTAGGATTCAGGGGACAGCATGTGATGCAGCAGCAGTGGGGTGGGAAAGAACAGTTCGTGACATTTAGGCAGGAAGTCAGTGTGAGTGGATGACTGACAAACTTTGGCCTGCTAATTTAAAAAAATGTTTTTTAAATTGAATCTCTGGCCGATGGTGGGACAGTCTCTACTTTTCTGCTCAGCTGTTGTCTAGAAAAAGTTCACTGATTCATTTTCAATCACTTGAAAATATGAGTAACATCACCTCTTACTAATAAGCCTTAACTACCTAATTAACTAATTCAAATTGATGTGTCAACACACATTTCAGCCTATTATTTGAAAGTTTTGAAAGTTTGTATAATACCAAAATGCATTTCAAAAAGAAGCCCTTAATTCCCTTTAAAATACACTGACATCATGTCCTCATACATGAACATAATTATTTCATACTTCTTCTCTTATTGTTAAAGGTAATGTTAAAGGGAGAATAACACTTTAGCTGTCAATTATTGGAAGCAAAAGCAAAGAAACCGTGCTGGTTTATGGTGTTTCCTCCATTTAAAATGTTCTCTCATACACAACTGAAACGTTAAAGACTCGATGTTTTAATACAAATGGAGCTGAAAGTACCAGCGGTGTGTTCACAGTGACGGCGATGCGCCTGGTTGTGTCCTACTGTTGATTTGTTTGCTGTTTGTCGTTCCGGGTCCTCTGCAGGTCAAACAGCAGGTGGCAGAAGAAGACCTCACGTCTTACGTCACTCCAGGCCGTACCGGTCACGTGACTACCGCGGAAGTCAACAAATCAGGCGTCGAGATGTCAAAAACATGAAGCACTTCTCTGTAGTTCGGGTCTGCTTTTCCTTCAACGTGAAGTTCACGTAATCTTTTTTTTTTTTGTAGTGTGACGGCGGCTCCAATGAAACCCGACGTGTTTCGCAGACGGAGCCTCAGAAGTTCATCGAACAGAGATTTTAATCTGATTGTTTGGTAGAACAAAAAAAAAACTGCCTGAAAATGCAGAACGATTCTTTTCCGTCGCGAATTAACGTGGTGCTCGTAATGGCCTACGGGAGTCTGGTGAGTCTGTTTAATGTTGTTATCAGACGTTTGTTTCACTCTTTACAAGTTAAACTAGTCAGAAAGTAAAAAACCTGCAAGTCAGCGCGACTGTCGGAAACAGGTTGAAGCTCGAACAGTTCAAAAGTGGTCCAAGTGAGTTTACTGGAACTTGTTGTTGGGCTGCAAAGAATTAAACCAGTTCTATTCACACACAGTACTATGTGAAGAAAGTACATAACTGGTTATTAAATTCAGTTTGTGTTGAAAACATTTGATAATTGACCTTTTTTTCAGCGTTGTAGCCACAAGGAAACTGAATGAATCTACTGCTGTCATTAAATCTAATCAGGAGTGTGTTTAGTTATTTATAGTCAGCCATGTTGCTAATCTTCTGAAATGCTGTTTTGTAGAGTTATAGAAGAATAAGGAATACTGTCTTTCTCCTGTCTTCCTCCTTCAGGTCTTTGTTTTGCTCTTCATCTTCGTGAAGAGACAAATTATGCGTCTTGCCATGAAGTCACGGAGGGGCCCGCATGTTCCCCTGGGCCACAACGCACCGAAGGTCCAACGCCCTGTTGCTGTCCTTTACATTCAGCCTGAGTCCGTGCCTTGCTTTGCTTTGACTCCGATGAGCTGATGGGATTCTGTGCGTGCGCTGTGTCCGTGTTGCAGGAGCTGAGACAAGAAATTGAAGCCAAACTTTGTCAAGTCCAGAAAATCCACTTTGAGCCTCGTCTGCTGTCGCCAGACGATGACCGACTGAAGCACCGCGAACAAAGTGGTCAGTAGAGTACAAACACACACACAAATGCACACACACGTCCTCAGAAAGGATCCACAGCATTGTGTTTTGTTTTTTTTCTAAATCCAGACTCTAATAAGTTTGTTTATTTTACAGCTTCTTATGACTTCCTGTACAGAATGAAAGCGCTGGACGCCATCCGAGACACTGGTGAGCTTTTTCACTCGTGGATTCGGTCTTGCTTTTGCTGCGACAGCGTGTGAAGACTTCTTTTCCTTCCTCATCATCAGATTTCCCTTTCCGTGAGCTTGGGGGAACGTCCGCCTCCGTGACGGGGAAGAGGTTTCGGACCTGGCTGCTGCAGCTGCAGAGTTCCCACTGCCTGTTCAGAGACAGCCAGAGGTCCCTCATCGACGCCGTGCTGGACGGCTACAATAGAGCACGGCACGGGTCGGAGGTCAGCGCGTTTGCACGTGTAACTGATGTTTAGGCCTTGTTAATGATATGAATTGGTCAGAGTACGTTTGAGAAAGACCTTATAAAACACTGTCCAGCTGTATTTTGTTGCATAGGCAAGTTTTCATCTGTTAAATTCATTGGAAGACACATGAGTGCTGAATGTTGTCCCCCTCTTTCTTCTTTCAGGCTTTTGGTGAAGCAGACTTTGTGAAATACCGGGAAGCTTTAACTGAACTGGCCTCGCTGTGAGTACACACACACTCCTTCCTCACACCGCTCTGCCACAGCTTTGGCTTTCTGCTAACTCCCGACCTGGAATGCCAAACATGCAGCGGGAACAATGTCTCTCTCTGCCCGCGTTCCCCCTTTCCAGCGTCAGGTCTCACTGCAGCGCCGCCGCCAGCCAGCACCACCAGTCCGCAGCCAAAGACCTGACCAGCAGCACCGAGCCGTCCGGCTCCTCCTCCCCAACCCAGACCACCTACCTCACCTCCAGCATCCAGCACCGCAGCAAGAGGCCGCGGCACTTCCTGGAGCTGAAGAGCTTCAAAGATAACTACAACACCCTGGACAGCACGCTCTGAGGGCCGTCCAACCCCGTCCGGCGAAGAGGTCAAGAACAACACCCGTGCTTCCAGTGATTACAGTGCCTATGAAGTAAAGAAAAGTAACGTTGCCTTCATATACTCACATGTATTGCCTGGTTTCCAGTATTGTGCATATCAAAGTACAGGTACCCAAGTGTTGCTTCCTTCTATATCCTGTATTACTGCATGTCTGAGTGCTATATATGGGTATACAAACAACTGTAATAAGTGCCTACAGTAAGTAGAGTTGATTTGACCAAAACAAACCCTGAGGTGTAAACCTATGCAATGGATTGAGACAATCAGTATTTATTACACGATGTACAGGCCTATGCAGAATTAACCGTCTGTACGTCATTGATCTTGGTGTGTGTGGAGTAAAACCTGAGCTGAAGATTGCTTCACACTGATCAAACAAAACACATTGCTCATTTTACTCATGTTTACATTGATGTCTGTGTTGTTTGTTTTGTCCCAACTGAATTCAACACTGTTTTTTAAGCCTTAAATATTTGTTTACCAGAGGCCATTTTTGTTTTCAGGAACTATGATGAATAAGTGCTTCTTTTTCTAAAAAAAACGGTAATCGGGTATCTCAGTGCAATGTAAGTTAACAATATTTTAGGTCAATAATGTGTTGCTAATGTGAATTGTCACTCCAGGAGAATGTCTTGTAACTCGGACTGTTTTCCAAATGTCTGAACCGTCTGATCGATGCGACAGTCTGAGGTTCCCAGGGAGGCATGTGATGCCTGAGTGACTTCAGTTTTGGGTGTTGATCACTGTGAAAGTTGTCATCCAAATAAAACTGTGACACATGGTCAGATTGTTGCGTTGCCTCCGGTGTTCAGTAGTCAGTAGTATCACCTGTGGCCATGAGAGGGCGCTCATGTACAACTTGTGGACGAGGAGTAAAACTTGAAGAGACCGTGGTGATTTTGAGCGATTTATTGTGAAAACCACAAACACAAAAAACAGATTAGACTTGACTTCATATAAAAAAAACTTTGTTTTATGAAACAGTCTGTCAAGAAGTTTTATTCCATATAAATAAATACGAAGAAGAAAGGTGTTAGAAATTAAAACATCGAAGCACATTCAATACAAATATGTACAACAAGGTGATTGTTTACACAATGACAACAGAACTGAAATGTTTTTACACAAAGTGTTGTTGGGATTGATGAAAAATTCTTCATTTTTCCTTTAAATTTCTCACAGTTTCCTTAAGTGCCACATTTAAAAGGGGGAGGGGCCAAAACATAGTTTTGCTTTGTTTTTCTAAACCTTCAAACGTGCTAACAAACAAAACCCACGATCATAGTTTCACTGCGTACATGTCCATGTCTGGTGTTGCCCGGTTTGTTCCTCAGTCCAGCAAGAAAAAAGACAGAACGATTACCAAACACAACAGAGGTTTGAGCTCTAAGACATCACTAATAACAAAGGAAGTGCTGAAACTCTGATTTTCTTACTTCTAATAAAAGCGCAGACAAATTGGACACTGCTTCAACGCTACTGCCACCCGATGGCCAAAACTGGCATCACTTCCATTTAACGTACTGCATCTTTAAGAGCAACAGTCACATAAATATATTAAATAGTTTCAAAGTTATCAGAATATAGGCTGCAGTCTGTATATACATGTTTAAGCATCGTATTGTTCACTCAGCAAGTAAACAAAGTCGTGGAGAGTTAACTAGACTAAACTAGGTTATCTACTTCATGGTTTTTATATGATCTGTCGTGACAATGGTGTCAGCTTCAGTTGATGGATGCTACAGTGCTGTTACTTTATTATATCATAAATGTCTCTGCACCCAGTTCTCCAGTTTAGTTTCGATACAACATTGAAGCTATAAACTCAAAATCCAAACAGGGCAGAGCCAGAAAAACACCTGTACAAAGTCTCCTGTGTCACAAGTTGAACATAAACTGTGTTTGTCTCTTTTATCTACATTAAAGCTGACACATACTCGTCCTTTTACTGCTCAGACACACAGCAGTGTGTGTGTGTGTGTGTGTTGCCAACTGGCTCTCTTTAGGAGTGTTTGGTTGTGTTATGTGAGTCTCCACATGTTGTGTGTGGTCGTTAGTTTGGTGGTCGGTTAGTTGGTTTCAGTCTGAAAGTTTTGGTGAGCCCTTCACAACAGTAACGGCGGCTTCTGACTGCGTTCAGCCGCTTCACGACTTGATCTCGATGACTTTGATGAACGGAAGCGGCTTGTTGGAGGAGTTGGAGGGCTTCAAAGGTTTGCTGTAAAAAACGACAGCACAAGAAATAAAACTTTTTTAATTGATGACAAGAAAACAGATGACCTGCATCTTAATCTGCAGTTTACAAACTCGTTAGTCATGTGTAACTTTGGGAAACAATGTTTGTGTGTATTGTTTGAGAACGACGGGGATTTGCAGTTCAGAAGTCTAACACAACCTGATATATTTTTGCAAATTTCAGCTGTTTAACTCACTGCGTGTAAAGGCTGGTGAGTGGATGATGCAGGATCTATCAGCATGTGAAATGTTTGCAAGCGCAGTATTAGAGGAGTTAGGAGTGGATAATAAGTTACCTGTAGACAATCTTGGGGTTGCGCTCCGATGACAGGTAGGAATTTGACCTTTGTCCTCCCAGAAAGTAGTCCATCTGGTCATGCATTTCTCGGTTCTGCATACACAGGGAGGTTTCAGAGGTCAGGCCAAGCAGAGACAACGATAATGTTTCAATAAAGGATCACAGAACAGACAGAAAATCCCTTATTCCTCATTTTATAACTCAGAACAGAACAGTTAAATGTCTTTGTTCAGACATCTACGTAGAAATTGGTGGAAAAATCTGAAGCACAGAAACATCCATGCACACATTAAACAGTCATGTAAAGGTACAAAAAGAATGGAACTGAAGATGGAAGTGTATTTTCTTTCTGCTAAATGTCCAAACATGGTAACAAATTAACCGATAACATCACTCTGCATGTCTTCTTTGCAGTGCTGCAACTCGGCTGAACTTTTTCTTCATCCTCCCCCTGATTCCCATCTTTACTGCAGCCTGCAACTTTAGATTCCTATGAAAGTTCACCGAG
>JAUESE010000010.1:2956133-2968067 GCA_032274725.1 Malacoctenus triangulatus
GTGGCTGTCAGCAGCAGGAAGAAGGAGATAGCACGAAGAGGAGAGAGAGAGAGGGAGAGAGAGAGAGAGGGAGAGAATATAGGCTGAGTCAAATCACAGAAAGATGGAATGAGTGAAAAAGTAAATGTGATGGCAGAGGGAAAAGAAGCATAAAAGTGGAAGAAAAAGGAGGAGGAGGGAGCGAGGAGTTGCGTGTTGAGTTGACGGGGTCTGAATAGAGTCCTCATTGATCCGGAGACGGAGGCTATCATTCCTGTTCAGTGAACACAGCAGCGCTACAGGGCAAGAGGGAGCGCAGGAGGAAGGTGGAGATCAGCAAGGGGGAGAAAAAGGAGGGGGAGAAAAAGGAGGGGGAGAGAAAGGAGGGGGAGGACAGAGTGTCAAAGAGGAGCTCAGAAACAAGCAGCTGATGAGAAACAGTGAAAAAGGAGCATTGTTATTATTTTTTAATTACTCTAAATTCTCATTTGCAATTGCTTTTATCCGTCTCTTCTGTTTTATCGTACTTATATAATATTCGAAAAGTCTTCTCTTGTTTGTGCCTCAATCTGAGAGGAACAGCAGCAAACCTCCACGTTGAGGGTTCTGGGATCAGTCATTGGTTCTTTTGGCCTTGTGTTCATATCCTGTATTTCAGTTGGTTCACAGGTTTTCAATAAAGGAACTAAAATCTGTGATCAATATCCAATTGTAAAACTTGTATTGAACTATCATGAAGATACACAACTGACATTTATCCTTCTTCTTCTCTCTTTACTGTGTAGAATCTATTGACGGGTTTTTTTCGGATAATGAATGAGCTTTTTAAATGAGTGATTTAAATAGCATTTGTAAATTCACTCACAGTTATCAAGGTTATTTAATTTCATCACCTTTTATTTCTCTTGTACAGTTGAACTCTTGTATTATAGTGTTTGAGTGCTGCCTTGGAAAGTGTTGATCTTTCATAGTTTCTCTTAAACCTCGATTGACTTCGAGTTGCTCCATGTTTGTTTTCCAGCACCATCCGGCCTCCAAAAGAGCATTTGTAAAAAAAAAAAACTGACAACGTTGGTACCCGGCTTTCAGGAAGCAGCCTGTGTTTATCTTCAGGGGGGAACGTGTGAGGGAATCAGAGAGAGAGGATGCAGCACAGCAGCCATGAGATGCCAGAGAGACAGCGAGCAGTGAAAAGCAGGAGAGCAGAAGAAAGGAAGGAAGAGGTGCAGGACTGTTGTTTCTGTGTGTGCATCGTCTCTCTCTGTGCGAAAGAGGGTTAAAAAAAAAATCTCCCCTCCTGCGTGTTGTGTTGTGACAGATCTGCCTAAACTCAACCACTCACACAGAATCCACTACAGCCTGCTACAGATGGAGGGACGACGGACAGGAGGGAGGGAGGGAGGGAGGGTGAGGGGAGTGAAAAATAACCCAGAGCCACGAAAGACTGGCAGTTGGGAAGGAGTGCAACACAGCAGAGGAGAATAGATGGAGACACGGCAAAGACACGAAGAGAGTGATGGAGACGGAAAGGATAGTGATAGAGACATTCAGACTGGTTGACTCACTCTTGTGATGTCAGATCTTGTGAGACGTGTGTATCAAGCTATGCTGACGTGCTGCAGCCGGCAGTGATGAGTAATGCCATGGTTCAAAGGCTTTGCATCCCCAACACACACGGATCGCCGTGTCCGACCGACAGAGGTCCGGCAGAAACTCAACAGCGCCCCCCGAGGCCCCCCCCCCCGCACTCTCGATATGATAAATGTCTTTTCAAATAACGCCGGCAGAGACACAGATGGCTGCAACTTTTCCTCTCTCACTCTCCTCATGGAGGCAGATGATGATGATAATGTGTTCTCATTACAGGCGGCCTTGGGGCAGACACGGAGGAGCGGTTGGTGGAGCATCTCCTAAATCCAGCCCACTACAACAAACTGATCCGTCCTGCGACTAATGGCTCCGAGCTGGTTACTGTGCAGCTGATGGTGTCGTTGGCGCAGCTCATCAGCGTGGTGAGTTCGCACATGGCCGGGTCTCAATCTGCGGTCACAGTTCCAGGAGGATGTTCTTCAGTTTAGGACTGAAAACAAAAGAGTCGCTGCAACGAAGTCAGTGAGTCACGGCAGGAATTTGGTTTGTTTCTGGGCATCAGACGACTTTAATCCAATTATTTCTTGATTTGATTCAAAAATAGATTCGTACCTTTGGCAACAGACGCTCAATAGTTGTTTGTCTCACTCGCAAACATCATGCGTTCCTGCAGCTGGGAGTAGGCAGCATTTGATTGTCCAAACGGTGGCTTCCTGGCTGATTTCACTCATTGTATTACGACCCATTATGTCCTGTGTGGCTTTTTGTCGTAATCGCCTGCTGAATAAGTTACTCATTCGATGAGATTTATGCGCGGCGCTCAAAGCTTGTTTCCACTCCTCCAGCGAGGTTACACAAAAGATGACATCAGTCCCCCCCCTCCCCCCTCCCCGACTAACATGTCCACTCGAGTGTGTTTGTTTATCTTTTTGAAATTAATACAATTTTCCACACAATGATCAGTTTATTTACCATGATGAGCACTACCAGGCATGAGGAAGCCATCGTATAATGTCTCCCGTGGCTCGCGAGGAGCCTGCTGAAGCTTTTTTAAAGATGAATCTGGGTTATCTCGCTCAGCGTTTCAGTACACCAGTGAGACAAAACTGAGACACGCAGTTTGCTTTGTCTGAGTCTGATTCAGAGTATGGACTACAACAAATCATTATATTGTGACAATGCTGCAGCAGTTTGAAGCCATTAAAAGAGCCGCTGGTCACACTCACATAAAACTTGTGCATAAATTGAAGCAGTGAATAAAGTGCAGTTCTTAATCCACGTGTTTTCCTTTTGCAGCATGAAAGGGAGCAGGTGATGACCACCAACGTGTGGCTGACACAGGTGAGACCCCCCCCCCCCCCAAACCACTCGATTCATCAAGAAGATAAAAATTAATATCGCAACGATTAAAATGCAGGAAAGCAACGGGTTAAATGTTTGATTTGGGGTGTTTTTATCTCAGATTTCACAGTGTCAGAGCGAGGTCAGCACAGTGAATCACAAACCGTGAGGGACTTGGATGGTAGTCATAGATGTGACTTGGACGCACACACTCACTCACACACACACACTGAATAATCCTCCCTCTACAATATACTACAGTATATGATAATTTGGCCTATATTATATAATCAGATTTCACAGTGTTATCATACCAGTAGAGCATGATGCATGCGGCTGTGCTGCACTTACTGAAGGGGAACGATGCATATCTGCGTTCCATATGTTTCGCTCGTTTCGTGGCAGGCGAAGTTTAACCCTGCTTCCTCCCAACGTGAAGCCGCAGCGCTGTGAGCCAGCGAGACGGTGCGGAGCGTCTGGCGCTGAAGGAAAGAGACAACAAACTGTACCTGTCCTCGAAAAGCTCACAGTGCGACAGGTTGAATACGGGAGAGGAGCTCAAATTTACGAGTGAGAAGTCGGCCATTTTTTTTTCACCTATAAAGCAGAAACGACAACCAAAGCGACCCGCGGGAGTGCTGTGCTCCTCAGTGGGCTTCGTGATTTTAGGTGTGATTGACTGATAAGTTATCAGAGCGAATAATGGCTTTAACTTTCTTTTTAAAATATCATCATTTTGGGTCAAGATTTTAGATCTCGTGGTCTGGATGCTTTCTTTTTTTAAGCTTACACCACAAATTGTTTTCTGTTACGGTTCATGATTCTCTACTATAATGTGAGACCAACAGCAATAAATACAAAAGTGATAAAGTGATGGCCCCAGTGTGCAGAATGTGCATCAATCGAAATGAAATCACTGTGAAAAAACATTTGGGTTATTGTTTGAACCGGCTAAAAATTGTGTAACTCTGACCGAGCTTTGCCCCGAACTACATCTGGGCCTTTATTCACTCACAGCTGAGGTCTGTAAAACACGGAGGGTCACGTAAATAGAAACATGTAGTCAGCGAAGGACACAAAATCCACCGACCCGTATAGGTACATGGTCGACGTATGCTTCGATATGAGAGCAGGTTGGAGCGAAGCCTCCAGAGGACGCGATCCTGGAAACACCTTTCTATGTGTGCATAATGTGACCGTCACGCATGGTGTGTGTTTGATCAAAGTGTTTATGTAAAGCTTCTCTCTAGTTTATGTTCGCCCGTACGCATGTGCACCAACACTCGCGCTGGAGTAAGAGCAGATTTATGACATGTAACGGAGCGTGGAATGACCATCAGTGCTCTATGGATTCCTCTCCATTGGAGGTGGGTGGTGGTGGTGGTGGAGGGGGGGGGAGCCAAGGACGACTGTCCCGAGCCAAGACAAACTGTAATGACCATAATGCATCATAGTTACTGCGGACGACCCATCATGGGCGATGCGGCCCGGAGTCGGGCAGAGCGGCTGCTGCTCCAGGTCGCAGAGGCAATGTCAACGAGCGCCCCCAACATGGGGAACAAGATAATGTTGGGCTCCTGCACACGGTCACACAGAGGACGGCGAGATGTCTGCTGACATGAGCACTCACACACACACACACACACACACATACACGCACACATTTAAAACGCCTGACGGTCGTGGCCGTTCTAATCAAGCTGATTGGTTCGTCGCTGAGGCCACACGGGGTCGACCACGACACGAGTGTGACTCCCACTTTGTCTCTGGCTCGTATTTAAAAGAGTATTTAAGTCAGAGGGGCCACCGGATGGCCCCCCCAGGCTGACGTGCACTCATACCCAGTTATTGAATGCACACTGATAGATGAGCTAATAGTTAGACAGACCTTGTCCTGTCGCTGCTGTGTGATTGGCAGACGGGTGACTGAGCGCTGTGTTTTTATTGGCCTGCAGGAGTGGCAGGACTATCGTCTGACTTGGGTCCCCGAGGAGTTTGATGGAATGCTGAAGGTCAGGCTGCCCTCGAAACACATCTGGCTGCCGGACGTGGTGCTCTACAACAAGTGAGTCACCGCACCCACACTCCTTCCCCTCACCTCAGAAAGTGTCGCATAAAGGCCCGAAATAAACACACCCGCCCTTCAGATATTCAACCAATAGCAATATATGTCACTATTTTTAGTCACATGATAAAGGTTCAAGTGTGCCGTACAAGCAGACCTGCCACACATGAATGAATACGTCCCCTGTCCTCCACTCACGCTGCTCCTGCTGCATTACTGCACCTCCGAGTCTCACGAGACACTTCAAAGATGGGATCATCTGCACCGCACACTCAGGTGGACAGGTGCATCGACCAGACGTATACGTCGATGTGTGGCGTGAGAGCAGCTCCAATGTACATTCACATGGGTGCATGTAAACAGCTCCTCTGTCACATCGGCCTGTTTAGAATGTGGCTTTTAATGTGGCGTGCGTGCGTGTGGTGGGGTGATAAATAACTGAAGGAACATTGCATTGTAGGATACAGTACTTTGTTTTAAAATATGCAGCTGCAGCTTCGTAAAGAGAGAAGTGAATGACGCGTGACTCGAAGTCCTGAATGTGGAGGCTATTTTAAGGGGTCTCAACAGTTATCCTCCTTCAATTCCTCCCGTCTGTACACGAGTCCCTTCCAACACAAATACGCTGACATGCAATTAATGCCTGGTGTGTCGATTAGTTTATGGTAATTTGATTACATGTATATTTGGGCCTCGGAGTTGTTTTGCCTGGGTGGTAATCTGTCCTTGAGTGAGCAGGGTATTATGCTGGAAATCAACCATGTGCAAATGAGCGTTCATATGCGACATGTATGTAAATTATAATAATCCAAATTGATGTTTTCATACAGCAAAAATAAGCCTCAGTGTAATGCATAACACAAAACTCTTCACATGTGCAGCACATGTTTTGTCAGCCAGAAACTCCCCGTACGTATCAGAGGGAGCTTAGCATGTTGCAGACCACTTGTCCTAATGCAATGGAAACTGGGTGTCAGCCTACAGTATGCAAATCAGCTCATCAGAGCTCGGTGAGCTGTCTGGCCTTCTCCTCTTTCCCTGCTTCAGTTCTTACTTCACTTCAAGATTTAAAGATCCCTAACCCACCTAACTGGATACAATTATCCTGATAATCCCAGGCACACCCCCCCCCTTCCTCCATAGGCTGGAATGCTATCACTCCAATCTCCAGTGATTCACACTGACAGACACATAAACCTCCGTCTCTGATTTGAACGTGTCACAATTGTTTTGTTATTGAATCTGGAGGAAAGATCGAGTTTCTTTGAGTGAAAGTTGGGTCACTTCTGTAAGAGGAGTCAGAGATGAATCATTCCTCATGTGTATGTTTTATCCTACAGTATTAGCCATCATTAGGAAGGTTTTTTTTTTCTCCCAAATCTCGGGTTAAATGGAAATTTAATCTACAGCTCCAGTGTTGTCAGCTGACTTCTGACCGAGGCGTCTAACTTGAGCTGCTTAATCCGACCCCAGTCTGACCTGTGAGCTTCTTCTCGTCTAGACTGCCGGTTAATTCGATCCCATCTCCCTCCTCCTCGCGCTGCGTGAGCAGGTGTCTGTGACCCTGCTGGCTTGAGACCCCTCACAGTTTCACCTCTGTTACCTCAACATCGACGTGGGTGCGTGTTTGCTGCCGAGCTCTAATGAAGCTGCGTTACATAATGGACTGAAACAGCCTGCGTTCAACTGTTTAACGAACTCAGAGAGAAACATGGCCTCTCATTACACAACGCACCGATGCCTGTGTGTTCACACCGATGTCTGAACTCACGTCGTTCTTCCTCTCCTCTGCTCTCATCCTCTCCTGCAGCGCTGATGGTGTATACGAGGTGTCCTTCTACTCGAACGCGGTGGTGTCGTACGATGGCAGCATTTTCTGGTTGCCGCCGGCGATCTATAAGTCGGCCTGTAAGATCGAGGTGAAGCACTTCCCCTTCGACCAGCAGAACTGCACGCTGCGCTTCCGCTCCTGGACGTACGACCGCACCGAGATCGACCTGGTGCTGCGCGCCGACGTGGCCAGCATGGACGACTTCACGCCCAGCGGCGAGTGGGACATCATCGCCCTGCCCGGCCGGCGCAACGAGAACCCGGCCGACCCGACCTACGTGGACATCACGTACGACTTCATCATCCGCAGGAAGCCTCTTTTTTACACCATCAACCTCATCATCCCGTGCGTGCTCATCACTTCGCTGGCCATCCTGGTCTTCTACCTGCCGTCCGACTGCGGCGAGAAGATGACGCTGTGCATCTCGGTGCTGCTGGCGCTCACTGTGTTCCTGCTGCTGATCTCCAAGATCGTGCCGCCCACCTCGCTGGACGTCCCTCTGGTGGGGAAGTACCTGATGTTCACCATGGTGCTGGTCACGTTCTCCATCGTCACCAGCGTGTGCGTGCTCAACGTGCACCACCGGTCGCCCACCACACACACCATGCCCCCGTGGGTGAAACTCGTGTTCCTCAACAAGCTCCCCGCTCTGCTCTTCATGCGGCAGCCGAGGAACAGCTGCGAGCGCCAGCGGCTACGTCAAAGGAGGAGAGCGCAGGAGCAGAAGGAGGGCGGGAGGAGCGGCGAGGCGGGGGCCCTGATGGTGGGGCTCGGGCTGGGCGGCGCTGGCGGCAACGGAGGGGCGACCTCCACAGCAGTGTTTGGCAAGGAGGACAGTGACCCTTGTACCTGCTACGTGAATCGGGCGTCGGTGAAACAGTTTGGAGGGGAACTTGGCGGCGCGGGAGGCGGCTCCATGGACGGTCTGAACAGGGTGAGGGAGGGCCGGGAGGGGGGCTCCGGGAACCTCCCCAGGGGGAAACAGGCAGCAGCGGGAGGTCCTGCTTTGACTCAGGCCCTGCTGGCCCAGGCCTGCCCAGGCTTTGAGGAGGCCGTGGAGGGCGTGCGCTTCATCGCCAACCACATGAAGAGTGAGGACGACGATCAGAGTGTGAGTACGACTTTACTCTTCATTTACTTCTTCATAATGCTTCAGAAACAGATGGTACACAGTGGTACTTTTACTCTGAAAACTATGTCACAATGATTTCCCAAAGTACTGTAAGAGTGAACAACTGAAAGAGAATTATTATATTTTTATGATGTGATTTTCTCAAAACAAATCTTCTGAAAAAATTAGGTTCATGAGCATTTTATTGAAGAAAGAAACTTTTTATTTTAGCTACTGTTACTATAATGCTTCAAAAGTGCTCTAACTATATATGTTGATTTTTTGTAACAACAATTTGTTGGTTGTTACGGGCTATTTAGTTTTTTTTTTTATCTCCAACTTGGTCGACGTAAACATCAGTATCGCTTGGAAATATTATGTTACTGCGTTTCAACTCAGAATAAACATAAAGACATGATCCTCCATGTCTGTCTCCATGTATAAACTCCTGCCATATATAATCTCATTTTATGCAAATGTCTTGCCAGCCATAAAACGGCGTCCTGAGCAGCGGGGCTCAGTGCCATATCATGTTATATTGACGATCCAGCCGTCCAGCTGCGCCGGTTAGCGCTGCCATTTGAAACGCAGGAGGGAACCACAACAGACCAGGAGCAACGGAGACAGATCTGGCAAACGCAGTCATAGCCCTCTGAATATTCAGCACAGACATGTAATTATAGCAGCGGCATGACGCGTGCATAGAGAAGGAGCACGGCTGAAGGAGGGCTGGGAGAGAGGAGCCAAGACGGCGGCGTGAGGGTGGCATTTTTTATTGCTTTTCCTCAAGGCGTCTCCGAGGAACAGGCTTCGCTCCTGGAATGAAAGAAACTGACACGGGAATTAACAATCCTCTGTAATTCTGTCTGTCCTTAAAAAAGCGACCACTTTGAAAGCCTCCCTCTGCTGGCACAGCTCGCAGTGTTCAGGCGCTACACACGCCTCCTCCTCCTCCTCCTCCTCCTCCTCCTCCTCCTCCTCCTCGGTCCTCTGCCCTCCTCAAGTTATCATGGACGGGGTTACAGTGTCAGAATACCCTCCGTGTCTTCCCTGACGCTCGCGTCCTCTCCGCCCTGCTACGCTGAAGTCAGACCTCATCAGAGCTGTGTGGCAGATCGAGTCTCCGTTCATATTAACCCTTCACCTCTATTAACCCTCTGCGCAGCTGCAGGCGGCGGGCTTGTTAGGCCATGTTCACACTGGGGGTCCGGTACCCTGGTCCAGAGAAAAATGTTAAAGATACAAAAAAAATGATCCTTGAGTTGTTTTCTCTAATAGAACTGCAACTCAGATGCTGCTTGGTGGGCGAAATGCAACACAACATATGTCGAGTTGTTGCGATGGGAGATTTTCCCAAATAAGATTACACTACACTTGTAACTGGGTGTCAAACCAGCAGCAGGAATTTATCCAGTCAGCACATAAATTACCACCTTCGTCTGATGTCCAACGCAACCTGTAAGTGGCCTTTGGACAGCTTTTGATTTGTGCTGCACTCACACTCCAGTCAGACCTTAATTGAATTACACAATCTTTTATTGAATTTATCTGCAGGCGGGCCCAGACAGGCTTCCTTAGTGCGTACCAGGGTGGAAATGCAGATGTTCTCACAGCCACAAACCGGCCACCTTCATTTTGCCAGTTTGTATCGCAGTGAGAAAATCAGCGTTTGCACCGGGATTCATTTTAACCAGGCTAAATTTTATGACAGCATGTTAGCGTGCCCCTCTGCTCACTGATCTTTCTCCCCACTCCCTTTTCACCCTCAGGTGAGCGAAGACTGGAAGTACGTTGCCATGGTGATCGACCGCCTCTTCCTGTGGATCTTTGTGTTTGTGTGCGTGTTCGGCACAATGGGCATGTTCCTACAGCCGCTCTTCCAGAATTACACAGCCAAGACCATCACCAGCTCGCCAGGCTGACCAATCCCCAGCCACGAACATGCTGAGAGACAGCTCCCCGACCAATCAGCACAGCAGGACCAGGGCCGGAGTTCAGGGAGGGGGGTGGGTCTGGGTTTTATTGTGTCCAAGGAACCGGAACCTGAACTGGTACCGAACAGCGATCACGTCCATTACCTTTATAGTAACGTTTTTTGCAACAAACAACTGTTTTTCTTGTATGGAAACGAAGGAAAACACTATCATACTCCTACCTGCAGTTTTTTGTCCAGATGCTTGATGGACTGACTTCCTCTTTCTGCTGGAAAGGCCCCTCCCTTCCTGCTCTCCTCTCCAGCCAGTCAGGAAGCGAGGACGCTCCGAACCTGCTCCTTGTTAACCTCAAGCCAGCCAATCACTTTCTGCCCAACACTGACTGCTTAATTGACACACAACATGCCCGCTCTCGACGACGACAGACATTATTCATACACTGTCTTGACTAATGTCGGTAAACAAAAAGAGGGAAGGGAGGTTCATCCTGAGGTCTTTTCATTTCTCTTCAGAATTCCACAACATCAGTGAACTGATTCAGTATATTTTATCATAGCATAGCAGCTTACCACAGTATAGCATTAAATATATTGACTTAAGATTTCCCTGTGTGTTGGCTCATGCAAGGAGGTAGTGTTGCTCATAGAGAGGCCATAGTGTGTTGTATGATTGTATAGATATAACAAGAATGTGATATAAGCTGTACTCCACAGCCTGTGATGTGCACAATAACACAATATGTGTCAAAGCAACAGATTGTGAAGGGGAACGCAGAGAGGAGCGCTATACTGAAGAGAGGAGCCAGGCTGCATTATTACATAAAAGTCAAAGGGATAAAGTCATAGAATATGCATGGACAGTTTTCGCTTAGAGCAAGTAGAGAGCGGCCGCAGCCGCCACTGCGCCAGAGTGCACAGCTGCACGGAGACGAGCCGAGCTCCTGAGAAATGGAGGGATCCCAGCCAAGGTGCTGCGGAGGACCTCCTCCATGATGGTGGGCCGGTCTGCTGCGTCCGAGGCGGAGCTTTCTTCGAGCTGAGATGAGACGAGGCTAAGATCAGAAGGGGACCTTTGAAATTGTGTTTGTGGCTAGACGGGCTTTTATCATGAATATTGAGCGAATATGTTTAATGATTCCATAACTATTTATTTTATTTTCTGTCATTGCTCTGAATGTTTATTCAGAGGAAGACCATGTCTCACTGTATCTCCCCTCCTCTCCTCATCCATCCATTCCTCTAACCCCCCCCCCCCCCCCCTCGCCCCCCATACCTATTTTTGCTGTGGATTCTGTTCATGTATGAAATGTTCAATGCATTTGTGTGTGTGTGTGTGCGTGTGTGTGTGTGTGTGTGTGTGTGTGTCCTTCTGTGTTGTCACAGCTGTGAAATGCAATGTTCAGAAGAGCATAATGTATGTGCCCCCCCCCCCCCTCCCTCCCTCCCTCCCCCTCTCCTCCCCCCCTCAACCGCCCACCCTTTCTATTAATCTCTGCCAACCTCGCTCCCGTCCTCCTCCCCTTATCTGGTCTTCCATGGGCGCACATTTCTGACATTTAATGCAATTAGAATAACAGTAATCACTCAGACGACTCATTAAGGATCTTCTCTTTTTTTTTTCCAACGCGGGCGGTTTCAGTCTGATCTCCATTTTCTTCCCAGGTTTGTTGAAAACCAAGCGGGACGATAAAGACCTTTTCAGGCACATATGCAGCGGGGGATGAATTAAATTTTCAATAAACAAGGGCAGCAAAATGCCAACAGGGCAAACATCGAAGCAGTCACATGTTGCAATAAGTTATGCAAAGTCTCATGCAGAAAAAGCTGAATTGAGAGGACGAATAAAGCGGGGTCTGAGGAGACAAAGGACTCTTAGTGTTGTTACTGCATCGGGAATGCACCGTAAACCTCGGGAAGAAAAAAAAAACGCTCTCTAATCCCTCGTCACTGTCATTTGCTGTGAGTTTCCCCGGCTTTTTACAGTCGCGTGGCCGAGTTTGCAGCTCAGCCCTGTTCTGGACTGGGAGCCGTCTCTCTCTCTCTCTCTCTCTCTCTCTCTCTCTCTCTCTCTCTCTCTCTCTCTC
>JAUESE010000010.1:2980697-2992990 GCA_032274725.1 Malacoctenus triangulatus
ATAAACCACATACATACAATCATCTGTACTTCTGCATTCCTGCAGTGACTTTTTTCTCACCTTGACAAAGTTTGGGAGCTCCGACGAGACCAGTTTGCAAATCTCGTCCCCGCTCAGCGTTTCAGTGGAACCTTCACCATCAGCAGACGCCTTGAACTGGGACACCAGCACATCAATGGCAGCCTCCATTATAACCTGAGAGAGAGGGCAGGGCCGGCTCAGATACGGCTGAACGATAAGAAACGCAATTGAGGACGGCGATAATGAAAAACCCAGAATCACCTAATTCTTGTCAGGGATTATATTTGACTTCAGATGCGAGACAACGATTGCCGACTCACCTCAAGTATGATTGCGATGTTAACTGCAAACGCACAGGTCTTCTTTATAGGCTGCCTGCACAGGTAAAGACAATGAATCATTCCATCCAGTTAAAGGAAAAGCATGTTTCCTCAAATTCAGATGACTTTTTTCATATTTAAAGATGCAAAAATGAGCATGTAACCAGAGAGGTGAGAGTTATGGATTCCAGCACGGTCGTCAGGAAACACTCAGACAAAGACAGGAAATAGGGGTCAGGACAGATTGAACGTATCACAGAGTTTGTGCACCGCTAGTTAGTGTTTTAAATGTTTGGCTCAGCTTAAGCCAGGCAGAGACAATGGCCCCTATTTCTCCCCCTTCCCTCCGCATGAGCGTTAAACTGTGGGTGGAAAGCTTTAGAGAGCAAAAAGAAAGCAGTAAATCAGCTTTAATTACACCGTCTGCGTTGCAAAAACTTTTGAGAACGAGGCACTTGGGTTTTACCTCAGAAAAGTCACATTATTTGAGCCGAAGCTCTGACAGGAGGAGCACAACTGGCATATTAGGGAGGCAGTTAGCGCTAACAAGCACGTTGGCTTTATCATCCCAAACATCCCTGCGCCCGGCCGGATGACGCGCGCACAAACACACATCCGTATCCCCGTGTACCTGAAACAGCACTCTGGACTCTGCTGCTCTCCCTGGGCCGTCGTTGGGGAGGCAGAGAGCTGCAACTAACACAGAATAAATGGGTCACTGGGAGGACGAAAGGAATTGTCCTGTTAGGTGCTGCGGTGTGAAACCAGGAGGGCTTTTTATGGGGCAAATTTGCTTGCGATTAATACGTGGTGACTGATGGCTCACTGTAGGTGTTTCTGTATCTAAGGACTCGTCTTGCGTTTGAAAACATGACTCATAACCTGGATTTTCTGACGGCTGACTGCGTTCGCTCATCCAGTATTTGGCCTCGGGACAAACCTTTTAACCTTTCAAGGCTTCACGCTTAAATAAAGGAACAAGGGGAATATTCAGAGTGCCTTGAAGTCACACTGCTGCTGTGCCACCGGGCCAATTTACAGCGTCTACCATCGCAGACGTGCTTAGGAAGACATTTATCACTGAGAAGTGTATGTTTAGGGATCGTAAGTGTAGGAAACTTTTACAGGGAGACAGTAATACGGATGGTGGAAGGGCTTCTGTTTTGTGTGTGTGCAGCTTTTCAACCAAAGCCACAATGCAACACTTCAACCATGTCAGGAGGAGCGATGGCTGCGTGCACATTTTATGTGAAACAGATAAATATTTAACCAGATAAGTGTTTCATTTTTCTGCAGAGGGACAATCTCTGACCGAGAGAACGAATGGTGTGACTGAACTCCGGGACATAATCCTCATCTGTTGTTTGTTTGGTTTCATCTCTCCACCGCCCGCTATCACAGAGGTTCACACATTGAGATATAAATAAAGAGAAATAAAACAAAACAAAAAGTAAGAACAGATGGATACTTTGGAAGGGGAGAGGTTGAAATCAGGTCTCCAAGGCAACCGTGGACCAGGACCAGCTGATCTCTGTTTGTAAAAATACATCACTCAGTCTGTCAGTCTGAAAATTGGTGACTTTACTGCCAAAATGTTGGTGATTCAAATGAGAGCGAGACTCTGATTTCAAAGAACGATCCGGATTCACCTTCAAAAGAAAGAGGAGCTTTGACCTCTGGACCTTTTATTTACAGTGGAGTTTGCAGGATAATTGCTGTCTTGTGCTGTCATGGTTGCAGATGTGTGTGAGTGTGTGTGTCTCTCGCTGTGCACCGAGTGATGGACTCCGTCTTCCTGTCACCCTTCTCGGATAAATCAAGACTCGAAGACGAATGGATGGAAACGAGGGTGGACTGGAGACAAAAACGTAAAAGGTCACATTAAAACAACAAGATGAGCTATTTCACGACAGGGAAGTATTACTTTTATTATTTCTCTTTTATTACAATAACAGGGGCCAAAACAAACATCCTGACATTCAAAGTTCTCCCTGCTGCCAGAAAGACCAACACAGCGTTGCAACTTGCCCTTAAACCCCTCTGAAAAAAACAGCCTCCACTTTGCTGCCGAGCCTTCAGTCTGTTTCATCTCACAAACTCATCGGCATGTAAACAAATGAAGAAAAAGACATTCCAAAACAAATCACTAACACAGAAAAAAAATCAAAACAAAAAAAAGTGTTACATTCAAAATGAAACAATTAGGGACGTTTTAGTGCACAAGCTCTGTACCTGAAAATAAATATACAGATCATTACTTTACGTGCCCAGCAGTCATTTCTCTATATTGAGCCAGACTCTAAAACAAGTTATTTATGCATTTTAAGTTTCTGCGAATTCTTAGCCACACATCTATTGCAATATGTACAAAAGTCAAAGTAAAAAAGCTGCAAAGCAGTTTGTGTGGAGGCCAATTACCACATGAATCGATGCTGAAACTGGTCCTCCAGCAGGCAGAGGCTTGAAAGAACAGAACACACTCCAGCAGTGTTGTGACAGGGGGAGGAGGGGGAGGAGGAGGAGGCGTGGCTTTAAATAAGACTTTACAGCGTGTTGTTTTAAGAAATGAGTCAATGCGTCCAATCCTGACCAACAGGTTTAAGCCCTCCTATGCGAGAGGCGACTGCAGCACGCGGTGCAGAGAATCACTTCATCGCAGCGGACGTTCACAGAAGCTGCAGGTGCTCGGTCAAAACATACAAAATAAAAAGTTACAGAAGTAAACATTAAACTAAGCCATCAACCCAGAACGACTTCGACAGTGTGGCCCGATGTAGATGCAACACGTGTGTGTGTGTGTGTGTGTGTGTGTGTGTGTGTGTGTCTGTGTGCAGGTCAGATATAGACTGGAGAAGCTAAATCAGTGCAACAAAAGTTGGGCATCATGGAGGACGGATGGAGGGAGGGAGGCGGTGCACAGGAGAGGCCGTCCTGCGAGCGGGGTGACAGCTTGATGAATGTGTACTTCTAAGTGTGGTTCAATAAGAAGTGTTCCCTTTGAGCAAACCGTCATCCGTCCCGATCCCTCTTAGCCACTTCTGACAGATCCATCAATTCCACCACTTCATCAGCCACGTCCTTGCCTGCTCTCCTTCCTCCACTCCCCCTTCGCTCTCTTCTCTTTCCCTCCAGCTCCCGCCAGAGCAAACTTTCTCAGGACCTCCAGCTCGAATCCCTCCATCTCGTCCTCGATGGCGCTGTCCGGCTCTTCCTCGGCCTCGTCCCCCTCCACCATGTCCTCCAGGATGTCGCCCAAATCTTCCACGAAGTCTTGGAAGCTCATCTGGTCGTGAACGAAGAGGCCGTCCTTGAAGAAGTCCGGCGTGAGTCTCTGGAGCTGCTCGATCTTGGCCTTGTCCACGCCCGCCTCCTCTGCCTTGGTTAGGTAGGCGTGGAGGACGGCTTCGAACTCGGCGAGGGGCACGGGCGTCAGACGCTCGGCTTTGGCGCAGGACTCCACCGAGTCACAGAGCTGGGGGGGTTTGGGGTTGTGCTGGAGGCGGTCCCTCTGGTGCAGCCAGTACTCCGGCTGTCCCACCGACGGCTTGCTGTGCGAGTGGGCCGGCTTCGGGTCGCCGTACACGTGCTCCTCTTTGTGGCCGTGATGGCCTGCGGGGGGCTTCTTGTTGGGTTTGTCTTTCTTCCCGTTCCCTCGCTTCCAGCCGTCCTCCGCATCTTTCCACTGCTGCCGTTTCTCGTCCTTCCTCTTCCATTCTTTGTCATGTTTTCCGTTCTTGCTCTTCCACTCGTCTGGTCTCTCCTTATGTTTGCCGCCTTCCCACTGCTTTCGCTCCCCTCTTCCTTCTCTGCCTCGATCTTTGCCATTTCCATTCCTCCACTCCTTCTTCTCTCCTTTCTCCTTCCACTCTTTCTTCTCTCTTCCACTTTCCCTGTACCCATCCTTGGATTTCTTCCATTCCTTCTCTCCTTTCCACTCCTCTTTGCTCTTGTGTTTCTCTCCATGGTCCTTTCCTTTCTTCCAGTCCTTGTTCTCTTCTTTACCTCTCCACTGCTTACCCTCATTCACTTTCTCAAACTTTCCCTTCTTTTTGTCCTTTGCCTCCTTCAGTTCTCTTTTGTCACTTTTCTCCTTCCACTCTTTCTTGCCGTCTCTATTCTTCCAGGGTTTCCCTTCGTCACCCCTCCTGTCTTTCTCCTTCTTCCACTCCTTGTCCTTCCAGGGTTTGGTCTCCTCACTGTGTCTCTTTTCTTTACCTTCCCTCTCTTTGTGCTTGTCAAACTCGTGTTTCTCTCTCTTCCGTTCTGTCTTTCCTCCATCTCTATGCTCACTCTTCTCAACATTTGGAGCATACTTCTCCTTTTCCTTCCAGTTCTTCTTTTCTCCTACATCATATTTATCTCTCTTCTTCTCTTTTTGTTCAGTCCACGTATGTCTGTCCGGAGTTTCCTCTGATCCAGCCGTGTCCGGCCTGCTGTCTTCTGGCTGGCCACTGGGGGGCGTGGTGGTCTTCACAGGTTCTTGATCCAACTGACCAACTGCTGGAGTGGGGGGAGATTAAAAAAAGAAGGGAAAAGTCAATGAAGTCACAAAGATGAGACGTGAGTTGAATTAGTGAAGGAGGGAAGAGAAACGAGCATGTTGCACTGTCCCTAAGTTTGTAAGGACTATCAAGCGTCTACATGTGGCTCCCTCCCCTCCACGCCTCCTCCCTCGATCCCTTTGTACCTGAGCAGAGACTTAATTCAGTCACAGTGGATCTCAGTGTTTCTACTTCCTTCAGTAGAGCCGGGACGGCCTCCAGCTCTTTCTTCATCCTCTCGTTTTCTTTCTGAAGGACAGCGAGAGAAGCCATGTCTGTCTTCAACCTACTGTTTTCCTTCTCCACCTCCTCCCACCGCAGGCGCTCCGCCGCTCCCTCTGCTGCATGTCCCATGGCTACTTTTAGCTCTTCTTTCTGGGCCTGCTTAATGCATAAAAAACAGAGCAAGAAAAGAGCGCCCGGTGAGAATTTCAACACACAGACACACATTTTCGTGGATGTCTAATGTGCGCACAGTTTAAAAGATGAGGGACAGAATGGAGTCGCACCTGAAGTTGGGCTTGTAGCACAGAAATTTGCTCGTTTCCTTCGGCTAACTTGTTTAGGAGTTCGGAGTTGTCGGCCGCTACCGACGGCGGGGGAACCTCTGGATTAAGCCACTCCTGTCGACACAAAGCAGGATTTCAGACGACTTTTTCACAGTTGCCCACGCAACACAGGGGGAAGTAAAAGAGTCGAATGCGTTGATGGGAATGGAAAAATGTAAAAAAAAAAAAAAAAGCCAAAGTTGGGGGACGAAAGCAGTAACGCTGCTGCCAGTGTAGCAGTGTAGTGGGTGGCGTCCTACCAGGCATATCACACTTAAAATTCATGTTGTGATTCGCACCGTGCAGTAAATTTGTTACACAAAAGGCCACGTACAATGAACAGGAATAAATCGAGGAAAAAAAAGCCATCAGACTGACCTGCTTTCCTGGTGCCGCAGCATCTTTCAGCTCCCTTGGACTATAGTCGCTCTCTGCAAACGATTATGCAGAGCTCAGTGTTGCTGTTTTTTTAATGCACTGTCACAGAGCGCACAAAAGCTTTGTACCCGCGTCGCGCGTTATTAAAATTGTAGCAATTATCCAGCGACGGTGTCGCGAAGGTTCTCACATTAAAATATGGCCTCTAAAGCTGAGCAGATAAGGAGCATTTGTACTGCAAATTTTCATTTTGAAACGAAGTACAACAAAAGGTTAGAGACAATTAAACAATTGCAGGCTGGAAACCTTGTATGTCATGTTGGACTGGTGGTATTCTCCTTCGTGTTTGAGGGTTTTTAAATCATTAATTTTCAAAATCCTAAAATCAGGCGACTACAACCAAAACCTGAGGGGAAGTTTTACAGGAAGCAGTTTGTAGATCCTTCATTATTTACAGAAAGGCAACATTATGCAAGGTTTTGTTCTCAGAGCAACGAATACTCCTCACTGCAAAACTGCATAAATCACGCTCACCTTCTCTCTCAGCTGCAAACGCCTCAAACCAAGGAGAGGGTTTAAAATAGCTACACAGATGCAAAATCACAGATGCAGAGTGGGTTTTTTTTCTGCATGCACACACATGCGAAAACATGCCGTGTCCAGGAAAAAAAGTCATCCATCTCCCCACAGACCTGTGCACACGACAACACAGTGAAAGCACCTACCCTCATCCAGGTCCATGAAGACACCTGCAGGTATAACACACCTCAGTCGCAGAGCATCTCATCCAATTTCATCTTTAATCTAGTCTCACTTTAAATGAGACCCAGCCCGATTCAAATTTGGACAGCGGGCCGCCTTCCCTCACAAACAGACGCTCACCCGAGAAAAAGATGGTGCCGAGGCCCAGCAGAATCAGCGCGCCCAGGATGCACTTATTGACGGAGAAGCCGCTGTCGTCTCGCTCTGGCAGCTGAAACTCTTCCTCCACCTCTTCTTCGTCCCTCCTTCCGATCTGCTCCAGCGCCGCGAGGAGAGACCTTCGCCTCCTCGCATCTGGGTCTTCCTCCTCTGGCGTTTTCCCGGACCCCTCATCTCCCACCTCTGACTCTGCGGTGGGCTCTACAGCAAAGAAAGGAAACGGGATGAGGGTTGTTATTGGGCAATGTTTTGACTTGATTTCCAGGTTTCACCAGTGAAACTGGAATCCCTTTAAGGCAGTAGACAGGAAGTTGAAAGAATGCGTTAGACAGAGCTGTAAACTAAAAACTAAGCTGCAGCATATGATTAGGTTCACTTGAATTCTTGCTCTTGATGTTAGATAACCCGAAGCTGAGCAAAACGGAAACTCGTGGTTAAACTGGCGGTTCTGCTTCTTGCTTCTTTGTTGGCTCTGCTGTGCATGGAGAGGCTCATTTCATGGCTATTTTCTTTAAAACAACACCAAATAAATCCAGAGCTTTGGAGAAAATGATCCAGGAAATCAGACAAATTCTTTACTTTTGAAATCTTCCATTAATATTCTCATCATTTTTACAACTGATGAGCATCGGTTAAATAAAAGGGCACCTGAAAGAACTCGCTGATGCTGGACTGTAGTCCTTTAAAACTAACTGCAGGGAAGAAATGCAGAACAGAGCAAAAGAAGACGAATGTTTTGATGCTGTAGCGATATATATATATATAAAGTGCCGCAGGCCAAAACCACCACGCTGCAAAAAAAAACAAAAACTTTGGAGGTCTCGGTCCCTCTGAAGCCAATTTGCTTCTGCAGGATGTCATGCAGCTGAAAGTCCCTCCGTCACATCATGCTGCCTTCCTCATACCAACCACAGCCTGTCCAGACAACCTCCTGGCCCAGATACTGAGCAAGTCCATAACCAGCTGGTCCACCAAGTACACTTCAAACACAAACGGTAAACATGGCTTAGTCTCCGCAGAAAAACTGAAAGGATACAGACATGCCATCTGCTCATCTGTGTCACATATATAACGACAGACACATCGGGGAAAAAGAAGAAGTCCCGTTTTTATTCAAAATGACCCGACACCGACCTTTTTGTTCATACCTGCCTGTTTTCCTTCCTCAGTGGTCCTTAAATAATAATCAGACTCCTCTTCTTCCTGCTGCAGCTTCTCCCCGTTGAGTGGAGGCTGCGTTCCCTCCTGTGAAAGCTTCTCCTCCTCCAGTGAGGACTCAGCGCCTCCGAGGGTCTCCGGGCTCAGCGCTGCGAGCGGGGGCTCGTCGGGGGAGGGAGTTACGTGGGTGTAGGAGTCAGAGAACGAATCGGGGTCAGCGCTGAACTGTGCCGGCTCCTCAGGTAGGACCTGCGTCTGGCCGGCTTCATCCGCGCTCTGGACGGCGCCGGCGGTGACTTCTGGAGACGATGTAATGGGGTCATCGGTGACAGCGGTGGGCTCGGAGGTATGCTGATCGGTGCTGGGGTCTCCATTCAGCACTGCTGTTTGTTCCTCCGGTACCTGCATGTAAAAATCAGGTCAATAAAAAGAGTATCATGCAGTCACTCGAAGGTGTCTGGCATAAAAGTGTTTTATTTTGAAGCACTGGAGGGAAATCTTGTGCGCTCCTGCTTCCTGTGGGTCCCAATCCTGCATGTCTTTAATGTGTTGCTGCTCTAACAGACCAGAATCGGATGATTGTGCGACCATGAAGCTCTGCGCAAAGCCTGATAACACGACACTCATTACACTGGAGCGTGGTCAAGCATGGAAGCATGGAAACCAAGCAGGACGGAGGCCCTGCAGGACCAGCAGTGCTCCCCTCTGCTGGAATTACGTCCTTCTTGTATTTTCACTCCTTTAAATGTAGAGTTCAACAGATTCCTAATAAACCTGACATCAATTTCAAGACCTAAATACATAAAAAGGTCCTTCTGCTGAGAAAAAGTTGTGAGAGCTGAGAATGTTTGGATTGCATGAGCCGACATCAGTCTGCAAGGATTTGTTCTTTATTGGTGTGGTCACTGAGGGTGAATTATGAGACAGCATATTTTTGTGAAGAGCAATCATTTCTGAATTGATAAAGCTAAAAAAAGGGCCCTTTGTTTTGAATGCACTGCATGCATAATACTGAAATAGTGTGTTGGCATTATCTTCACCAAAAGTACGACTGAGTCAACGAGCTCTGGAGGAGTAACAGCTGAATAAAGTCACTGTCCAAATAAGGACGGAAAGCTTAAATCGAATATCCTCCTCGACCACGATAACCATGAATACTCCTCCTATGGTAATTTGAAAATGTCAATTTGAAAATCCTGCAGACGATGGCAAAATGCTTTCAGCGGCTGATCATAAATGCATGTTCACATGGCGTTATTGTGTAATGGAGCGTGATAAAGATGTTTTACTGGATGGTCCTCTGCGTGGGGCGCATCTGCAGCCTCTGCACCATTCACAGGCGGGTGGTTCTCCCCTGGACCTGTCATACACACACACACACACACAGAAAGACCCTTTTACAGAGGCAGGTTCACATTTACAGCCGCAGCTCTGCCTGGTTACCCGACAACCAGTGGTGATGTGGTGTGACTGCTGAAATCGTTTCGTTTGTGTCAATGTTGGAGATAGAAGATAGGCAAAAGTAACAGTGTTATTAACTGTGTAACTTAGACCTTTGTAGGTTCACGAACAGCAAAAGTAAAACCTTCCTGAAGACCACAGAATTCTACGTATGCTGTGAACACACCTGTTGCTGAAGTTTGGCTTTCTTCATTGTGGTCTGCTCCACCTGTCAGAGGCTTCAGAGTTTCAGCAACTGTCTCCTTACAAAGCAGAACAACAAAGAACAAACAGGCAGTAAATATTTAGACAATATGGCAAAAATCTGAGGATTACGTGATCATACTGCACTTCTTTGATTAAATTTGATCAACATTAGCATCTGAGCATCGCCTTACTTTAGCTCAGCTAAAAATTGGTGTCATTGAAGCCACTTTATCATTTTAGAATTGAATGACTGTAAAAAAAAACCACATTAACACTTGTTTTTTTTGGGGACCCCCCCATCTGTTTCTGATTACATTACTACAGAGGTGATACACAGAACCTCCATATGTTCTAATTGTTCTTCCCACAGTGTTGCTACCTCAGAGGTGAGGATCGTCCAGCTGCTGTTAGCGTTGCCTCCACCAGACATGGCCCCCCCGAGAGGCTTCGTCTGTCTCCTGCAACACAAGAACAACACCAGCGAATGAAAAAGTGACTCAAGAACAAGAAATCAAATAAGACGGTCCAATCCTCCAGTGTCACCACACACCTCAGAACAAAACATAACAGAATGTCTCAATGTATTGCAGACAAGACAGTGGAAAACAATGGTTTGACTTGGCTGTACACTAATACGCTGATGGAAGAGAGAGCAAAGAATGCACCACTCGTTCACGGTAGAAGTAACACTGTGGAACCTGCAGCTTTGAGAAATTTACATCCTCTATGTACACAGGATTTGAATACAGGCCTCTGCTATTCAGCCTCGCCCAGTCTCCCAATAAAAAGAGCTACAGTAATGTTTTATTAACGTCTTGCGTGTACGTGTGTGCGACGTGTTAGTAGGCAGGAAGTCTCATTTCCCCGGGAGCATTCAGGTCTTCATTAGTAGTTTGGGTGTGTTGCGAGCCTTTTGGGCACCCTGGCTTTTGACTGGCTGAGAAATGTTTTGGCAGAGACACGGGTAACTAGGGCACCTCCGCACGACTCGGGAGACACGGACAGCAAAACGGATCGTCCGACTTGAATGCATCCGCACTCGGCCGTGCTTTTTATTGTTTTTCCTTTTCATTGCACAACACTTTCACCAGCGACGCAGCTTAAACCTCCATCGCCTCGAAACTTTGAAACAAAGCTGCTTGAGCGCAGAGCCACAATTCAATTCCGCCACCTTGTCAGAGACGAGTGTCGGCCGTTACACCACTTGGAAACCTGCTTCTTGTTATTGTTTCCTGGAAAGATAACATAACAGAGATGCACACTTATGAGGTGCAGTCTGGTTAAACCCTACAAAACACATGGAGGACTAGACACTTAGGTTAATACCACATTGTGTGGGTAATGACACACTTCACTCCCCAAATTCAATTCTCTCCCAGCTCGGCAATTTAGGTCTCCTAATCGACTGGCTCCCAGGAGAGGTCTACTGAATCCAGCCTGGGGCCCGAGGAGCATTGTGGAGCATATAGTGGAATGGTTTAAATAGATGCCAGCTAAATATAGCCACCATGAGATTGACTAGAGACAGAGAGGGAGGCAGCGTGCAGGAGATGGGGGGAGGGGGGGGAGCACAGCAGAGGCAGCAATGTGTTCTGAGGACAGTTTTTTAAAGGATTATACCACAAGCACTACAAAGCCGGTGGCTTTTAGTGGAGAAAAGGCGGGTTTTTTTTATAGAGCTTAGTGTGGTCGTAAATTAACCTCTTTCCTCTTTTAGGAGTCAGGCCTGCACACTGACACAGCTTTGCATATTTACAGACACCTGACACCCAGTCTCACATCTCTTCAAACAAAACAATAATCTGCTGTACGTTTATTTTTCCTCTAAATCTCGTTGAAAAAGGAGCATTAGCGACCCTGTGGGTGCTCCCCTCGTCCAAAGCTGCAGCAGCAGTTCTTATCTTTTGGTCTTGGTTTTTTTTCTGCAAGGGAAAACTGACCAAAAAAGGTCAGGGGGATAAACTGCGGGCCGCCGGGCTCGGACAGCGACGTGGGGCTTCCAGCGGCGGCGCGACGACGGAGATTACGCACAGCATCACCTACAAAGCCCCCCACTTTATCACAATTACCATGCGCAGAGATTGCTTTGGTTTGAAGCACCGAGGAGGCTGTAACAGGAAATGTCATATGGCGATGGGCTCAGTAGCAAAATAAACTCAGAAAAAGGGCAACAACAAGCATTTCCTCTGCGTCACAGAGGTCAGCCCGGGACCTCAATGTACCGAGGACTCCACTTTAATGTAAACGGAGCTCATTATTCAGTATAAAACTGCATTTTCCGCCGATACTTCACTCAGTTGAGCAACCAGGAAAACGTTAAACATACGGAAAAGCAAACAGCGACGGCGCAGACGTACTTTTTACTTCGCGGTAAACAGACACCTGTAGCCTGACCGACGCTCTCTTTCAGGGGATTCTTACCGAGGTCGGTGACTGTAGTTCGGTCCTCCGAGGGTGTCACGGTTAAAGCGGCCACTTGTCTCTGACTCGTCCCATCCAAGTTAAGAACTTAGAACAAGCCTCCCGAACTTCAGAAACTACGCGCCTCTCATCCAATCACAGACGGTCTTCAGACGAGTCCCGCCCAGTATCGTTCTGCGTAGCCAATCGCAGCCCGGTGCCCCGTCCTACGCTTCTATTCGTATTGACAGCGTGTGACTGGCACACGCAGCTGACGGACATCATGTGAAACGTACATGTGAAACGTAATGTATATGTTACACGCGTTTGATATTTCCAAAAACTGCATGAGCCGCGAT
>JAUESE010000010.1:2993832-3015272 GCA_032274725.1 Malacoctenus triangulatus
TCTCTCTCTCTCTCTCTCTCTCTCTCTCTCTCTCTCTCTCTCTCTCTCTCTCTCTCTCTCTCTCTCTCTCTCACATATGCTCCACTGGGAGCAAATTAGGTCAAAGTGGCTTGCTCAAGGACACTGTGCCATGAAAGGGGGCAGGATGAGGAATCAAACCACCAACCCTTGGATTAAAGGCCAGCCTGCTCCACCAGCCAACAGTGTCTCCTTCTAAACTTACGTTTCAGTATTGTTCCAATGCTGTAGAGTAAAAAAAACAACAAAGTAAAACCAAACTCAGATTGTTTTTTCTACTTAATCTTTATTCATCAACACCATTTTGCGTTATACAGCGCTCAGATGATCGGGGTGGCCACAGGGCAGTCAACCCTGTAAACACCCAGCTGTAAACATCAGTTGCATTGTGAAGTATGGAGACACGCTTCCTGGATCCTCGAAGGAGCAGCCTATAGACAGAACACAAGGTGAATAAAACATGCTTTTAACTTTCCGAACAGAAAGTTGCTATAACTGGCAAAGATCTAAGTCTGTTGGGAAATATGTCAAGTAAAAACAAGACTCATACCTTGTAGTTCTTTGCCCGAAACTGTGATCAAACACTCTATTTTCAATGAAAAGGAGTGATCTGAAATGAAACAGTTGGAGGCAAGAAGGAACGCAGTGTTGTTCAACTCGTCCTGTTCTCTCAGTCCAGGATCTCCTTGATGCACCAGCAGCAGAGAAGAAAGTAGAGGCACTCCTTCACCGACTGGATGAAGCCGTAGGCGAAGTTTCCACCCAGGAAGTTCTTGCCTCGCCCGAGCCCCATGGCCATGTCCCGCAGGTGCTGTCCCAGCGAGGAGGAGGGCATGGCCTGGGGAAGAGGTCGTTGGGGGTGCATGGCTCCAGCGAGGGAAGGGAGTGACCAGGCAGAGGCGACGAGCTGGGCGAGTGGATGAGGAGACGTCGACGCTGAGGCGTGACAAACGGGGTCTGACCGCGCCCGTGCAAAAGCTGGGGTCTGCTCCGTGCTCCTGCCACAGTTCGGCCCCCTACTTATGACCTCCGATTCCAACTGCGAGCTGCCTCCTTTCACGTCCTGCATTTTCTTGACTCTTCCATGGTGTGTGAACCTCCACTGATCGATTACAGCTCTTGTTTACCTTCGCTGTGCACTGGCCCTCCGCGCTGTATGGTGCCCCCCACGCACACGCGCTCTGCCTCAGCCCTAATAATCCCTGAATAAGCCCCCTACAGTCAGAGCCTCATCTGTTCACAAACGCGAGCGTTCCAGTAGCTCCCCCATTACATCCCACTCTTTGTTCAGGACAGTATGTGACAAGCGATCATACCTTCTGGCAGTGTGTACTTTGTTGTTACATTTCCCCCCGCAGTGCTTTGGAGGATTAAAATGAGTCTATATAAGCTTGTTAAGCGAGTCATCCAACCCTCAGAGATCACGGCAAAGTTCAAACTCACAAGCACATGAATGATATAGATATTTATATATGCAATCTAGATTTTTAGATACAGGTGTAAACAGACATGTTTCCCTAAAAACAACAAAGTATTAAAACAGGAACATATAAAGTAAAAATCCATATCTGTGCACGCTAATCAAAAGAAACCTTTGGCTTTCAAAAACACAAATGAAAAAGTACAACAGCATCAATCAACACTATCACCATCACCAACCACAAACGACAACGTTTTTTTTCTTGAACATGCAACAAAGGCAACTGTGATGAGCGATAACACAGGACCAGTTCACTAATGATACAGAAGGTCAAGTGAGGTTCTTTTTTCTTCTTCTTCTTTTTTTTTTCCCCCGGCACACAAACACAGCGGGCACACACAGTAATGGCAGAGCTTCCAGATTTCCTATTTATAAGCGACAAAGATTCGAACAGGCTGGGGTGCGAGCATCCAGCCGCCTCGGCTGTCCCACCGATGTGTCTGTGTGCACGTTGGACTATACGCAAGCTCACTCGAGGGTCTGAGCACGATTTGGTAGCTACGCTCGACAGATCCCTTCTCGTATTTTAATGTCGTTGGCTTCGAGTATCTTTGACGGTCATTTGGTTTGGAATGACGTCGCTGCTGTGGCTTCTGGCTCCGTGTTACTTATCAAGTAGGTCACTAAATATACAACAATGGAGACGGTGATCCAATATTTAGCAGATCGATCGAAATGTTATTTACAGATGATCAGGAAACACCTGTCCCCGCCCCAAAGGTGACATCAAGTATCTGTGACTAGAAGCTGAATGCAAAGTGTGTGCATCCGAGGAGATTGCCATCACTGGATCTGTTTTCTGTGTGTTTACTGGAGTGTCATTTTTTGCAGAGTCTTTGTAAAACTGAAGAGACTCGTGTCATGAGTCCCCTGCAGTTCACTACATTTGAGTTAAGTACATAAGGTGACTGCATTGGAGTGACGTGACTGCATTGAAGAAACAAGGCACGATTAAAAAGGATTAAAAACCAAATAAACAAAAATAAAAACCTCCAACTCATCATGAAAGAAAGGAAGAGGGGAAGAGGAAACCAGAGTGCGCAATTCTCCTTCCAGATTGAGAAAAACAGCGCTGAAAGGAGCAACATTTGGCTGAATTATTTTCCCCATCACAAGCAACTCTCCAAAAAGCATTAACGACGTCATTTTTTCACTTCCATTTCACATCAGTTTGGAACTTTTTCCCTCTAATGATGCAGAAAACCAAGCAACATCACAATAGACAAAAATTACTGAACCAGTTACTATGACAGACTTTGCATTATTTTTGCAGAGGGAAAATTCATTGCTTTGAATGTTCAACATGTCTCATTGGCCACCATTCAAACAGATCTCCTCTCACTCTCAGGCTGAATACTAAAGATTAAACCCAGAGATTGTCAAGGCAAACACATACAAAGGTGTTTATGAAAAGCAATCGGTCTAAAGGATCTGAACTGTGCCTCTCAAAAAGTACTGGTTACCGTGTTTGTTGGTGACATCAGTGTACTTGAAAAAAGTCCCCCATTATAGCTCATGTATTCAGGCACGATCACCTTGTTTCCTCCTCTGTCAGGTCCATTTCATCCACCCTTTCATTTCACCTAAATTCATTCCAATGCTTTAAGCACACTAGATAGACAGCTGTTGATAATTGTCATGGCTTCATTTGTTTTTTGCCATAATAAACTCAAGTTCGTGTTCTTTGGCATGACATGTGGTGCAGACTGTGTGTTGAATGAAGGTTTCGCGCATTTGTGTCAACAAATGGATTTGGGGGATACAGCTGTACTCAGAGTGTCCAGTTGGCGATGTTACATGAAAAACAGGCCTTACAAAAAACAAACAATAAAAAAAACAACATACACCATACATACACAATGGTCATTGGTATAGCAGTCCCAGTTTTGCATACAGGCTTTCCTCTATGGGTCAAAGTCCGACGACAGGGAGTGGATAGGGGTGGGGTGGCCCTCCTGATTAGATTGGAAGCAAACTTGTAGATGCATATTGGCCTGCCAGGCTGCTGTCAAAGTCATCGTTACTTCTGAAGTGCTCCAGTGATGTTCGAGGGGAGAGTTTATGCTCCAGGTTCCTGGTTCAGTCTCTGATACAAAGAACTCTTCTCTTTCAGTTTGTTTTTGCCTCGAATCCTCCAGCGGCGATCCGGACTGGGAGTTACAACCACCGCACCTCCGTTCACTTTCATTCCTACACTTCAGCCCGACAGTTACATGATGCCATGTATAAGCTATATGCAGGTATTCTCTTTTTAAAATTACCTTTTACAATAAGGTGTTAATATTTTTTTCCTTAAAAAAATTTGCATTTTTTTTTCTGCACCATTCTGAAATTAGTGAAGGGCTCCTCCCTGGTTCACAGTAAGGTGAGCGAATGCAGCAGTGCTTCTTCTCTTTGGAAGGACGCGACTGATTGTTGGTAAAGCTGCTGAGGGAAGATCTGCAGGTCACAGTTTGGCTTTCAGAAAGGGCGCGAAAATGTGGCAACAGCAGCAAGTGAATTTTGCAAAGAAATTGATCTTTTTTTTTGCCTTTTTTTTTTCTTTGCGATATGTATGTATGTACAGTATGTTCTCTCCTGCAAGTGTGTAAAGTGTAAGGTCGCTGTGTGCGTGAGAACATGTGTGTCTGTGTTGTGTCGTACTGGTTTAGGAGTGTGTGGGTGTGTGAGTGTGTGAGTATGTGGGTGTGTGTGTGATGTCAGGCTCTGCGCTCCACTGGCTGTTGCAGACACACTTCACTCCCAGCCGACACGATGGGAAGTCTGTTGTCCATGTGGTAGCTGATCAGGTGACTAACGCTTCCAAACCGATGGTCTTTCGTACGCACCTAGAAGGAAAGAAGAAAAAAAAGAAAAGAAATCAGTGACTTTTATCAAAAATACACAATTAAAACTGTGCTTGGCGCATGCTGGCTTGTCTCCTCCCACTGCGACTCACCACTCCTTCGGGGTCGACGAGCAGCAGGTGTTTGGGCTGACCCCCCTGCTGTCCCGTGAGGACGTACTGTCCAGGCGTGGTCCCCGACTCCCTCACCAAGAAGTCCCCGTCTCGGGTCAACAGCCTCTCTGCTTCCCTGCGACTCAAGCTACCGTGGAACCAGGTCTCGCACTGCAGCTGCTGCACCAGAGAGGGCGCTGCTGCCACTGAGCTTGGCCCGCCGTGTCCAGAGAATCCCAGCGCATCGTCGAGCGGTTCTTGGAAGAGAAAGAAGACATATGTGAGGCATTATGTTACTCTGTGTAAGTCTCTGCTTCTCAGAACTGAAATAATGCTGAGAGTTCGCCATCTGTTCTCTGACCGGAGCTGTACATCGACTGAAGGCTGCGTTTCTAATTTAAAAAGCTTTATGCAGTCAACCAGTGTGGTTATATAAAATGACTTTGTAATGAACAAAGACACTGTGATTTCCTTATCTTCCTCCGAGGCTGCCCTCTGTTGACAGCTCCAGCCTTCAATTAGCATCAGTCATGTGGAATGTAAAGTACAAACTACTCTGCACATCTTCCAGGCCAATGATTGTTATTGTTTCCACGCTGCCACTCCAAGTGATCTCCACCAGTTACAAGAAAACCACAATAATAATGAACTTTTACAAGCAAACCGCAGCTTTTCTGGAAAGCTGGAAAGCTTGTTAGAAGGCTAAAATAAGATGCCTGAATTGAGACACTGTGGAGCTTTTCAACCAGCACCTATTCAGCCTCACAGACTTGGAGTTTTCAGGCATTTCCATAACATATTCATGCCTTCATTCACATGAATCAATTCGTTCATATTTTTATGATCTCTCTCACACTTTGGGTTGAAGATTACACAATCTTAATCGGATGACTATCCCACCAGAGCTGTTGTGGCACGTGGCTGGTGTGGAAAATGACCTAAAATGTGAAGAGTTGAGCCCTGTAGGTGCTGGAAAATGGCTATTTGTTAACCCTTTGATGCTTACTCATGTCAAACGCATCTCTGTGAGCATTTCCATTGGCTGCAGCTGGAGGACGGGGTTTGTCCACGTTGACATACGAAGGGTCATCAAACATTTCTCGGGCCCCTTCTTTAGCACCCACTGAAAAAACACCCAAACAAAAACAAGAAAAATTAGTGACCTTGACAAAAGTTCTTGTAAATATGGAGGAAAGTTGAGAAAAATGACAAACTGAAAAATCGTGAAAGTTGATCTTTGGGTTTGAATATGAAATGCCACTTCTTGTTGAGTTGTTCAACCATCAAAGATTACAGGGAAATGATGAAAACCCATGAAAGTGACTCCATGCTGAGAGAAATGACAATGAAAAGTGCAAAGTAAAAGAGAGAGAGAGTAGCAATCTCCCCGTTTTTGGCTTGAGTGACACCCACTGGTTTATTTCCTGTCGGACTCCCGGTGGGAAGTGCGAGTGTGCAGAAAATGCAGATTTGTGACAGAGCTCACCTGGTAGAGGTGGCAGAGGCTGCTTGTGAATGTCATTTTGACCTGGTTGTCCATAAGGCTGCAAACAGAAAGACACGAGGACAGAAATAAATCGCTCCATCACTTTCACATCCAAAAGGAAACGCGTGTGTTGTGACCTCTAAAGACAACAAAGACATTCATCATAAAGTTCAGCCCTCTCTGCTCTGAGAGCACCTTTACTTCACTTCACAAGACTAAAATGCTTGAAAGAGGACTGACATTGTCTAACTGCAACCGTGCCAGAGTGTGGATATGTCGAAGCACGTCTATGAGAACGTCTCTACTGCTGTTTTCTGTTTACATGCCCTCTCCTTACCAGCGTGGCACCAGGGCGTGTCCTCATGTCAATCAGTCCACCAGGGGGAGGCTGTTTACCAGGAAAATTATTGTAGTACGGGACCTCAGGAGGTGGAGCCGTCTCATCATCTTCTTCCTCCCATGCAGAGCCGTCGAATGGAGCCATTCTGGGAGAGATAGAGGGGCGTTACACACATCAGACGCATCTCGGTGACCAAACATGAAGGAGCTCTTTGTTTTATGTCGTTCACGAGTGCCTTTATTTTTCCTTCATCGTCATTTGTACCTGTCGTGAGGTGTGACCAGTTTAGGGGGGGTCTTTAGGTACTGCTTAAAGCGCAGTTCGAAGGCCTGACCAATGGTGCTGATGACTTCCTGGGCCAAACCCTCCGAGCACTCCAGGATGTGACATGCTGCAAGAGAGGGGGCGTGAACAGCTGATAGGGCGGCTGCAGCAACATGTCTGTGACTTCGTATGTGGTCCAACACGAAGCAGGCGAAGAAAAGCAAAGTGTCGTGGACATTTTTTTTTTTTTAATCAACTGAGTATCGAGGAAAAATTAAGTCTAGCATTTCCTTCACTTACTGATGTTCTTATTAAAAAAAAATACTTAATATATAGCAAGCGTGACATAGTTATTGAAATGTGTCTTAGGTTTTGTAAATTGATGCAGAACCTTAAATTAACTATAGGCCAAATTCTGATAAAACGGAAGACATTTTATCATTACACAGATTTTGTGGTGAATGATCTGCTTCTGTTGCTGCGCTTGCTGGGTTTGTTCTGCCTCTGCACTGGTGGGTGGTGTGTCACTTTAAGAGGAATCTGTAAAAACAGCCTTTCAGATTAAGATGAACTCATTTTTGAGGAAACTGCTTGGTCAGTTATCCATGTTTGTTTAAAATACTTCTTAAAGAGCTTCATCACTGTTCAAAGAATGTTAACTCAACACAAAGGCAACAGACTCTTGATTTCTGAGTGTATTGATGTTGGCAGACGTAACTTAAGTGCAGGTGTCATTTTTCTGTTTTTACTCACCTCTCTGGTTGACTGGATCTTTGGCCACATATGCTACGTACTCAGCCGTGTCCTGAGGGAGCGAGATGGGCAGAAGACAGTTAGGGGAGGAGGGATAAGGGAAAAATCGATAGGAAGGAAAAAAATTGAAGGGCAGGTTCAAGATAGAAAGGTTGAGAAGAGGAAGACGGAGAAGAAGAAAAACACAAAGCAAAGCTCGAGTCTTTGAGACACAACAGAAGTTAAAAGACACACACAAGGCTGAAAAAGAGATGAGAGGAAGAAATTAGATCAGTTTCGGAAGAGCGGAACTGCAAACCAGTGAGGCAGCAATGAAGTGAGTGGTATTCATAAGAATAGACAATGACGGAAGACAGGAAGGAAGGACGCACAAGCTGAAGAAAGATGGAAAAAGACCAGAGTGAGATTTGAGCTGAGAGCGCGAGAGAGGGCTGGGTGACTCACTGGGTCTCCTCCAGAGGCAAAGGAGATGGACTGCATGTGATGATTGGCGATTATCTGTGGAGAAAAAGAATGAAAGAGAGAGAAGGAGAGAGAGAGAGAGAGAGAGAGAGAGAGAGAGAGAGAGAGAGAGAGAGAGAGAGAGAGAGAGAGAGAGAGAGAGGAAGTGGAGAAACGACAGCGAGAGCAAGGAGAGAACATGGGTGACATGAAGTATGTGGGGAGTGAAATGGAAGCATGTAAATGGAGAGACAAATGTGGCATCATTACTGAGAAAAGTGCTTTTTCTTCCAGTGAGCACCATCGACAGCAGCCCAGATAAACACTAGGCAGGGACAATGGATGGAACACCTTTTTAACAGTCTGCAACAACCACCCATGTTGGATCAATATCAGCATCAACACTTGCTAATGTGCCGTGCACAGCGTGTGGTCTGTCTCCGGCTCGTTATTGGTGAATAAGAGTATGTCCAGCACGACATGTTTCTTAATAACGTGAATGCACTACAGCACTGGACGCCATCTCCCCAAAGATAAACATCATTCAGTAGCTATTAACTCATTAGAGGTCTGAGAGCAGCATCACATCCTGTCCTGTGGTGGAGCAGCAACAGAGACTATAAGAGGGATTTGTGCAGCATTTGAAGTAAATGAGGCAAACAAAGTGGAGTAATTTTAAATTTGGTTGGGTTATTCCCTGAATGGTCCAAATGATCCCAACTCACACACACTGCTGGAAGCCACAAAAACAAAGTACAAAACACACTGTAAAACAAACTACTTGATGTACTAATCAACTTCTGTAAAATATCCACTTTTTCATACTGTTCATACTGGTTCATACTGGTTCATACTGTTTTCTGTCATTTCGAAATATTAATACAGAAACTCCCAACCTCTGATACGGGACCCAAAGGGGGAGTTGGTGAGAGGGGAGTTGGTAGCTGGGGTGGGATCTGTTTGCTCTGAGGTCGAAATTATTAGTTGCTCTTATTTTGAAAGATCCTGTTCTTTTATCTTGATGAAAGTGGGAGTAGGGTGAAAGAAGGTTGGGGGCCACTGTATTACTGAGTGAAATCAGGGGAGCAGTTCTTACAATACAGGTTGACAAACAGATAAAGATTAAACACTGAATAGAAAATAAGAGAAGAAATGGAAAAGCATCAAACATCAAAAATCTTTATGATTTATACTTCGCCGTTGCTCCAGGAAAGTCAATAAATAAATGAATCTCTCACTAAAAAGTCTCCATGTTTACTCTGCTCCAGTAAAAACTAAGTGCACAGTGGAAACACAACCGATCTCCAGCTATAATAGGCAGCTCTGACAATCAGATACATGGCAGACTCAGAGTCAGATTGTGTGCTTTATAGGGGACACAGCTACGACACAGGGGCAGAGTTTAATATAAAGTGTTCACTGATTTCAGTCTAACCTGTTTGCAGTCGGAGGCCAGCAGATTGAGGCTGCTGGTGGAGATGGTGAGGCTGATTGTCATGCCTGCGAACTGCAAGTTACTCTTTCCCAGGATGGACGTCAGACAGCGAGAGGAAGGCTGGAAAAGAACATGATGCAGTCAATGAGGACTGAAGGTGTACAAACATAATGAAAAAGGTTAGGATCCCCCCCCCCCCCCCTGCCGGAGGAATGGTAGTGTGCTCAGGGCTTCCTGTCTATGCATGAGTCAGTGGGCGTCTGTGTAGAAATGCCTGTGTGTGTGGGAGTGGGAGAACAGCTGCAATTGTGAAAGTGATCCTGTCTCCAAGGCCAACTGTGACCAATGGGGAATAGGCAGGACAGTTCTCATACTGTAGGCTGGGCCAAGAGCATCGCACAGAGCAGGCCAGCAATGCTGTGCCAGCCCGCTTTTCCTCCATCGTCTTGCTCTCATGGCTTTCATCCATCTTTGCTCCAGAAAGTGTTGAGCGTACTGGGCAAAAATGCCGGATAGGACAGGATACACAAGCACAGCCACATCAACCTCAGTCCAGCCAAATCAGAGGGCCTAGACTAGTTTAATCTATTCTAGTTTACATCCTATAACTGTATTTTGTCTGGTGCACAGCGCTGCCAGACATTCCTCGGTTAAAGCCTGCGATAGCAGCAGGCAACTGGATTTAGCCACCTGTTTTATGGACTGTTTGGGTGGATGTTTTTCAGTTTTACAGGAACACTGCGCACAGACACAAGAGGTCTTTAAACAGCAGACTGCCGACTAATCTGTAGTGCTCCTTTAGCCCGATGCTGGCTCCATACAAGCTTCTGCCCCACCTCTTCAGTCTCCCTTGTGACAGGATGGAGGGGAAAAAGAGACCAGAGAGTGATTGGTAATTACCTGCGAGTAGCTCGCTAACCACAAAAGTGTACAATCAGCCTAAATCAAGATCTGTGTGAGTGTGCGTTTGTGCATGCGTGTGACAGGTGGAGAGAGAAAGAGAGAGAAAGAAAGAGAGAGAGAGGGAAGAGCTAAATAGCCAACTGACCACAGGCTGGACAATCAAGCTAAATCTAGCTCTTATCCAGAAAACCCTCCCCTCTGCTGTCCACTTAAGGGTTATAAATAAATAATGCTCTGTTAGGGCGTGTGCTGGTGTGTGTAGCGTGTACCTTTCTCCTGCGTTGGGCTCCCTTGGCTCCGGGTACTGCCTCGCACACCACAGAGATAGCTTCCCTGAAACCATAAAAACAGGCCTGATTGGCAATAGCAGGTGATTAACCCTCACACCTTCCCGGATTCACATTAATGTGGAGTAAATGAGATCTGGCAGTGGGTGATAGAATTTATGGTCCCTGGTGACGAGACAGGCCTCTGCCACAGAGACAAACATCACTACGGAAACCAGAAGGAAACCACCAGGATTCCAGGACATTCTTAATTTAGGGTCTCGAGGAGCGCCAGGCGTGCACACATGCACACACATGCATCCATGAGCAGAGGCAGTCAGACGCTACGAAAGAACGATGCAAGTGGGTGAGCGAAAGAAGAGCGGAAGCAGGAGCGAAAGTGAGCGAGCTGACAGACAAACATATGTGAGGCGAGCTGTGCGTGCAGGACTGCTTCTTTCAACTCTAACCACAGTCTTACCATCTCGCCTACTCATGTACAAAAGCAGAAATGAAATAAGACGAACGACAAGTGAAGAGCAGACGAGCAGCGTGTGAACTTACCTGGTGACCTGAGTTCTTGTGTTGAAGTCGAGTGCTCGCATTGACTGTAGCACCTCTACGCAACCCATGTACTGCCCAGGGAACAGGAAGGCAACATGTTAATATCTGAAGTTAGAGATGTAGATATATTTTAACTGTAGGGTTAGGGAGAAGGGGGGACGTACCCGTACAGTATAGGAAACACCAGTGGTGCTGACCACATTGTCAGAGTGCAGCCAGCCACGAGTGGGCTTGTTGACAAAAGAGCCATGACGCGTCCACTCGTCTCCTCCAAGCTGCCCTCCTTCCACCCGTGCCCTCCTGGACACCCCTCCCAGCCGGTTCATGTCCTGCAGGGGAGGTCGGGGAGGGGGAGAGGGAGCAGTTAGAAGGGGGACAGGGTGATGGAGTGGAGGGGAGGAGCTGGAGTTGCTCCGATCATCCCCTGAAGACTCGAGGGGCGCCTGAGGTGGATGCGTCCTGCTCGAGGCCTTGAGTCCTGGGAGAAGAGTGGCAGAGACGCCCAGGCGAAGCGACCCCATCCTGGGGAAGAAGGAGCAGAGGGTGGTGGGGCTGTTCTCAGCTGGCCGGGGGGAGGTGGGGGGCAAGATGGGAGTGAGAGACGAGGAAGACAGAGAAGAAGGTAAGCCAGGAGAGGGAGTGAGCGGAGTTGCGGGGCTTGAAGGAGGGAACGACGATGGGTTGGAGTTTGTTTCATCAGTTGAGCTCAGCGATTCACTCCGAAAGTGGGTGTACTTGGTTTTCGGAACAAGCTCCATAATGAATCTGCAGTGTCAGTTTTATATCCGCTCAAGTCCACACAGGCTCTAGTGATTCAATCAAAGTCTCTTTGTCTCACGATTCAAAGTTTCTCTCGAAAAGGACACACAGCCATCTGTCTGTCTCGCTCGGTATGAGAGCCGTATCCATCTGTCCGGCTGTCTGTCCTCCACTCATTACGAGGCAGCCAAAACCAAACTGCTTCAAAAACGGCTTTATCCACGATGAAAGCGAAATGTGAAAAGGCGCGCAGGAAAAGTGCTGTGTCCCAGTTACCGGTAGAATGCAGAGGAAAAAAGTTTCGTGCGGCAGCACAGCTCATGTTGTCATCAGTTCAATTCGAAATTTGCATCAGTGTTCATTGAGTTCCCAGGAACCGGTGAAAACATCATTCTGAGGTCTCCCCAGAGCGTTCGTCTTGGTGTTTTGCCATTATGTAAAACGATATTGGTGAGTATCTTGTCTGGACTAAATAGTCTCTGAGAGCGAGCCAGTTATTCAGCTGTTGCCAGCACCTTGGAGAATCAACACAAGTGATTGTCTCTCTGAACGCCCCCTCACATGTGGCTGACTGCACTGAGGGGTGCGCACTTGTACGTGATGTGTCAACATGCATGAGGCAGTATAAACCTTTCCCTGCCCACAATGCTTCTTTGATTATCTGCGTTTGCGTGTGTTGGCGTGCACATGCGCGCGTGCACATGTGAAACAGCTCCCCCTGGCAGCTCTATCCTCGTTGACACTGGCCCATAAAAATCCTATTAGCGGCCGACGAGGGGGCTGCGAGGGGGGCTGTGCACGCTCGCGCGGCAGCAACACACACACATAATACACAGCTTCAACTGGTCGATAGTACAGCAAGCACCTGCAGAGCCCAAAGAAGCACCGAACTGCTAAAGAAGAGAGAGGAGGCTTACTGATGTATGGCTAGACTCCAACTCTTGGTGACGGCACACTTTCTTTAATACCTACTCGTCATGTGGACGGCGATTCTGTCCCTGGGTCCCTTTTTACTCCCTTTCTCTCTTCCTCCAGATGTTCTCATGTCCACTCTGTATGGCTATCGCTCTGTCTCTCCCTGCGTCTCCCTCTTCGTCTCGCCTCTTCCAGATCACCTCTGGCGCAGCCTCTTTCTCTTTCTCAGCACTCTTTCTGCCCTTCTCTCTGTCCACTCTCTTATCCTGGAAGTCCTCTCTCTTCCTCCACACAATGTACTCCGCCAACCTCTGCCTCTCCAGTGCCTCCGCCCTCTCTCGCGCCACCACTTCCTCTCTCCTCTTCCAGATGATCTCTCTCTCCCCCTCTCCCCCTCCCACGTCTGCTCGACCGTTCTCCAGGCTGCCCTGTTTAACAGTCCCACAGTCTGATGAATGAAGGGTGAGCCCTGTGTCTCTCGCGCGCGCCGGTGTGAGGACTGTGGATGGCTAAAGGCCAGGCTTGGTCAACCCGAGACACCAACAGTACAGTGAAAGAAAGGAAGTTAGGTGTTAAGACTGGGCTGACAGATTTGTGCCCGTTCCTGACTGAGGTTCCTGATATGGCTAGAACAAGTGCGCCTGCCTTAGTTCAAGTGTGTTCCCTAAACTCGGTCACCTCGGTAAGGATGTTTTTTTTTATATTTCTTTAGAGCACCATTAGATAGTACAAGGTTGAGTCTGAGATGCTGTCTGTGTCTGGTACAGTGACACACTGCAGTAGCACGGTGGTGATGTAACACTGGAGAATGTAGGTCATTGGCTGATGACGACTACCGGTGGGCTTGTTGTGATGGTAATAAGATCTGATTGGTCAGGTTTGAACTTCCAACCAAGGGTTCCCTGAATGGTGCTGGAGGCTCATCAATGATGAACATGAACTCAGTCACCCAGCTAGCAAAGCTCAGTCAGAGCCAGCGCTGTGATGTTATGCAGATTTTCGCCACGCACAACTGTTCTTACCCTGTAAATGTATCACTGCCTGGTTCAAATAACAAGCCCAGATTAAAGACATTTACCTGAGAGAAGAGTGTTGACACAGGCGCGTTTGATATGATCAAGCCAAGTGTTATATTCCAGGACAGCTTTCCTTCCTTATCTAAGGCAGGGCTTATCGAGCAGCAGGTTAGCTCTCAGTTCGACGGCACCGACACCTTTTAATGTTTCATCTTCTGCATAGTCCGGCCGCAAAGGCAAACAACAGTCTGTTCACATTAACAGTCTCTTGCAAACCACAAACCTCAAATAAAACAGTCTGCAACAATCTGACTTCTGTAGGAGGCAAATCAACACCTACAGTTCCGCAGCAAGCTGGCTGGCCTACAACTCAGTGGTGTGGAGGCACAAGAAATATTTACAATCTGCTGACCTTTATTCCCTCAAAGGAGAACAAGGTGCAGACACTCCTTGCCTAGACCACTTATACAAGGTTATACATTTGGCACCAATATCACGCCAAGCAGAAGTTGATTTTTTTAATTTCACACAGTAATATTTCACAACTTAACTGTGCCTAAAGTACAGCGCATAATCTTGTAGTGGGCGCTGGTTGCATGGCAGAGGAACAGTCGCCTACACCAGTCTAGCACCACAGAAGGATTGTCTAGCAAATCTAGCTAGTCATCCATCTGGACTTGGCCAAAAAGCACCATTGATGATCCAGTCTTACTCACACACTGCCAGACAGGCTGGGAGGATCTCCAGAAAGCTGTAAAGAAGTATGGCTGGAAAAAGTCACAAAAGACAGCAGGTATTTGAAGAATTAAAGAATATGCATATAAGACCGAACAGTCGAATATCTGACAAAACCAGGAATAAGTCAAGAGTTTTAGCACTTAAAAAAGGCAAAAGATCCCACATAAATGCTGTAGTTAACACGAGAAATGAGAATCCAGGTGTTTCCTCTAACAAAGGGCTGCTGAAATGCTCTGTGAACTGAGATGACCCTGGCTCAGCTCAGTCCAGACTCGTTATAGTGCACAGAACACAGTGTAGGTCAGGTGACTGCAGAGGAGATGATTCTCTACATTAGGAGAAATCCTGAGTCACCTACAGGCAAACAATGAAAGTAATAGACTTTCACAAACACAGTACAGCTAATCAACAGATAATGAGTTGTAATTAGAGTCTCTAGAACTGAGCAGCTGCACAGAGTGAGACGTACAACAGAAATCAGTGCGATAACCTAATTTATCCAGTGATTCCTGAAAATGTCACATCAGCTTGACTGATGAAAATGGTACTTGCTTGCTATTGATAAAGGTGATTTCAGGACAAAGCAGTCTGAGCTGAATCGCACAATGCGAACGCACAGAATGGGGAGGGGGGGGTGGGAGACAGGTGACCTGAAACAACCCTGATACACGGAGACTGTCGAGCTCCGCAGAGACAAAGACTGTCTAGTAAAGTGAGAGCAAACAAAGAAAGTTCCAAAACAGTACAGATTTACAAACAATCAGTCTACAGTGTCCTATCTAGGAAATATATACAAGTACCTAATGAAACAGCACCAGTTTTTAAAGATAATAAACAGGAACAACTTTACATCTTGTTAGGTCTGCAGCTGCCTCCCGTTGCTATAGCAACAGACATTATAAGAGATGCCTGCGGAGGAGATCTACTGGAAAAGTCCTGACAACAACAGAAATCTTTAGACAAAGAGATAACTGCTTTGTCAAATCAAAAGGCAAGCAATTAGCTGCTGCATCAGAGATTCCACATTAGTTTTTTTTTCTTTTTTTTGTCCAACACAAAGGAAAAAAAAAACTAGACTCAGAGAAAGATCGATATGCTTCAGGAAATGATCAAAGTTTGACCGGCATCGCACCAGCCATTAGAACCCAATCAATGTTGACATCCCACAATCGGCTGCATGCACTGACTCCAAGTAAGACATGTAAAACTGCAGTTACTATAAGGAACAACAAAGAACTGAACAAAGAACTACGACTACTTCTACACTACATGTGTACATCTAAAAGTCAAGTGACGTTTAGAAAAACTTGCATAAGAAAACCTGAATTTTCTGCAGAGTACAATGTATACTCTGAAGGAATAGAAATCAGAGGACACAAAGAAAGTCTCTATTCACAAGAAACACAAAGGTATGTCAAACAGCTTTGTAAAAAGTAAGTCTGAACACTTTTACTAAGTGTCCTCGTTTTTAATGAATGGCAAAACATAAAAAGTTCCTCTTTTAGTTTCAGAAAGCATGCAGTTGAAAAATCAATGGTAACTCATCTAAAGCTGGATTCCATATTCACATGAGAACCACATTAATTTTTAAACAGCCACAGACTGTCCGATGGTCCGTCCTCTCCTTCCTCTCTCTGGCTTTCCCTCCGTCCACTCCCCGAAAAGCGTGCTTCTCCTCTGATCCGCTCTTCCGCTCGATTAATTCACAAAGTCACTGCCGGCAGCTCTACTCCATCTATGCTCTCCTCCGTTTGGCTGCCTCCTCTTGTTGTCCCTCCTCTGTCTCCCTCTTCTCTCTCTCTCTCTCACTTTCTCTCTCTCTCTCTCTCTCTCTCTCTCTCTCTGTTTCTCTTTCAGCAGATGGTGAGATGGCAGTGCTGCCAGGATGGACAATGGCACTCCTTCATTGTGCACCTCTTCTCCCCTCACGTCTGTCTCTCATCCCCACTTTCCCTCCACCTCTGTCTGTTAGAGGGACGCGCACGCTGTCTGTCCTCCCCTCCTCCCAGTCTGGGTGGGTGATGCTGCCTCCCATTTTCTCTCTTACTCTCTCTGTCTCTCTCTCTTTCTCTCTCTCCCTCTCACTCACACACACATTTGCGCTGCTGCCTGCTCCCTCCCCACCTCGCTTTTCTCCCATGTTACCTCCTTCCTGTTTCCTCCCCTTCCCCCCATCTCCTCTCTGCAGCCAGTCATTTAGCAGGGTACATGTGTATGCACAGCAAGATGCTGCACTTCTGCAGATTAACACACAAAAAAGGGAAATAGGAGACATAGAAATGGGTGAGGAGGGAAGAGGACGCTGCATGCGAGTGTTTATTGTGAACATGTGCCGGGAGGGCGGGCTGTTCATGACAGCCATTCAGGACTCCTCCTGTATTCATGTTTGGTAACCTGAGAAAGAGAGTTCAAGAGTGAAAGACAGAGAGGGGGAGAGAGGATGCGGACGGGTAGCGACAGAGGATTCACCCTCCTTCGGGTGCTGTGCAGAGGGTGACATGAGGTCACTCTGTGCACCCTTGATAAAATTGGGCATGCTTAAAAATGTTCATATAACAAATATTTGCTGTTTCTACCGGACTACAGGTCTCAAGAGGGAAACGGAAAGGAAGACAGAAAGCAGAAATCCATCTTGACATTCAAGCGTATCTGATGAGAAGGCAGCGTTGCGTAAAGCGGAGGAAACCACCCATACTGTGCCACATGAACTCAGCAGAGAGGAGAGAAAGGAGTCCTTAAATGACACCCCACCAAAATGTCCCTGCAGTACCTTGTTTGACCACTGTGTCCTCATAATGTGGGTTAGTAGTGCACTCAGGGATACGAGAGACCAAAATCAGACGACTGCAAGCAGCGAGAGCATCACTCAGCAGAAAATCTGTCCAGTGACGGGATTGAGGTGATTAGTTAAAAACAGCGCCCTCCACCAGCAGCCTGCACCATGCCCATCACCAGTGAAACACATAACACACTGTGGCTTAGGATTGACAGAATTATAACCTAAATATATTTTAGTCAATTAATTATTTATGTACCAAGTTGAATTCATATTGAAAACACTGGTGAACACAATGAGATGATAGCATTCAACTAAAACTGATGCAGCCTTTTACATTAATCCTGTAGATAATTCCATCGTCTCACTTTAGAAGTGATCATTTTCATTTATGGGGGTCATTTCAGGACATCAGGACCACAGGCTGCAGCCCCCTAAACAGCCACACAGTGTAACACAAAAGTCTTTAAAATAGTGTCAAACAAAACCCGATGATAATTCTGATTTGCACAGCAGGGTTGTTATTAACTGCATGCATTTTATCCAAGTGGTTCTTGAAGAAGTGGCAAGGGCATGAAAATAACGACATCTGATTCAAATCGATTTGGTCAAACAGGGAATATGTGAATTTTAAGTCAATACAAAAAAACTGCAGTGATGCTCACACTAAGTAGGAAAACTATTCTTTGCATTTTTGCTGTAAACATGCTGCCATACTTCAATAAAAAAGTATTTGTAATGATTAATTAGTTTGAATTTTTTTTAAAGCCTCAAATGTCACTAATCGCTCTTTTCGCCCCTGCTTTCTCAGACCTTCCTTGTGTCTAGGTTTACAGTAACATATAGCGTGAGTCCTTTGCCACTGTGGCACGATGTGTTTTTGATTGGGTTGGGATATCATTTGAATGTCTTACCATATAATCCATCGGCCTGTGAGTCTGTAACCCTAAAAACACCAAAATGCACATAAGCAGACGTTCGAGGCGCACATAAACAGATGCATACAAAACTCCAGGAGCCAATCACAGCGTGCTCTGGCATTGCTGCCCTGCAGCGATGCAGCATGCACTGCTCCCAGGATCAGCGACGGAGACGGTCATGAGACCTCGATGATATACACAGCCGGGTTGATCAAGCTCGCAGAGGCAAAAAATATTGACATAGGAGGGAGATAAAAACAAGCTGAATGTGGGAAAGTAACGGAAAGAGGGAGAAAGAAAGAATCAAGTGATAGGAGAAGGACAATAATCCAGGTTGCATGTTGAAACATACCCTGTGGAATGAAAGGAATTAACTGAAAGGACCGCATGTGTAGGATGTTTGTGTCTGAGCTTGCCCAGAAGACGATATCAGGCATGTTTTGTTTCTATCGAAGCAGCTGAAGCCTGTGGAAGCTGCGAAGAGTCTGTGTTTATTAGATAAAACAGACAGAGAGGGACTGAGGCAGAGTTCTGGGTATGATGACACAGGCTGCAGGGTCACATCTGTTCTTCTACTGTATGTATGTGTGTGTGTAATCTCATTTGACCTGCCTTACTCAGCCCCTCATGGACACTCAGCTAAAAAAAAGGGCCTATATTAGTGAACAGGTCAAGACAGTGACCTTTTCCTTCCAAACTATTGCCAGACAGAGACACAGTGGAACTTCAGTCCTCATTAGGATGACAAGACAAACAATGACAATGATGAAAAGTGTTAAAGAAAAGAGTGGAACGAACAAAGGAAAATCTTCTAAGCAAATATCTACACAGGGGGTGAAAAAAAAAAGTAATTAAAAAGAAAACAGGGTGAGTGTGAACATTAGATTAGCCAGACATTAAACGGGACCTCTGTGGGTTTCATAGCTAACCACGCACACAGCAAACATGTGAGCTGGCTATTTTGGGCTGGCCAGCCCCCCTTCCACCACCCCCTCTAACCACACTCCCACATCTCTATCTCCTTCCATCATTCCCTTCCTGTTACCATGCTCTGCATTGCTCCACTTACAACTTCCACTAACAACTTCCCCCTCGCTGTAACATTCTGTCTACCATAAACACTGGTGTTTCTTCACCCTCAGTAACTTCCCATTGACACTTCAATATTTACAGAACCCCAGCTGTAACGCCTCTGCAGCAATGGGCATCAACACTCATGTGCCGAATATCTGGAATACACACATCCTTAGCGAAGGACAATCCAGTCACCAATTGACCTAATTTGCTTGTTTTGGACGGTGGGGGAAAACAGGAGAACCTTGAGGAAATCATACAAGCACACGCAGAACATGCAAACTGCATAGAAAGGCCCCAAACATGCACAAACCAGGTCTTTCTTGCTCTGAAGCAAGAACGCTACCGACTCCCCCTCTGTGTGGCCCTGGTCCCCCGATTCTTCCATTCCTATTTTAATGCAGCTCAATACTGTTTCACAAGTAGATATAAGAGGGAAAATGTTGCAAACACCCTTTACAACAAAGTACAACTTTATGTGACAGTCGTACCTCTTCATCCATTTAAATTAGGGTCTAATCTAACCCTATCTTGCAGGATCATTGCTTTCACTTACTTCCGTAAAAACAACTTTCACAGTTTCTATTCAGCTGCTTAAATAACAGCATTGATTTCAAGAGACTTTTTTTTTTCCTGAACTTTGTTTGAATCTAGTGCTTTGTGCGTTTGAAAAGGCTGTTACATTTCTCAGCATTATAATTATCTTACTGGTGATTTATAGTTGTTTGAAATCAATGAAGGGAATTCTCTGGAGCACAAAGCAGTGATAACAGTTCAGCCATAGACAGACCACGAAATGAGACTTGCTAATAACCCGATCCCAGGGTGACCTGTTTTTGGCCGAGGAACAGGATCAATCCCACACTTACAGCGCTACCCGTCCGCGGGATGCTTGAGGAGCCCTGCTCTGCAAAAAAGATGCAGCTCAGCATGGACAATAGATTCAAAGGAACTGAGGGTGACACTCAGAGACACACCTCTAATTAAAGAAGACTTAAAAACACTCATCAAAACGACAAAGCTACGGGACAATATGCAAAACCAAAACAAGTCAAGCTCCTCTCACATTTTAGTGTCGCACAGAAGGAGATTTCAAATTGCTGCTCATGCAGGATATTGAACACTGAGCATGTTGCAGCCGACTGAACACCACAGGAGGAAACACAGCTGAGACTGGGACCATTGTATGAAGGTAGAAACGGACAACCACATGCTAAGACCTCAAAAACAAACTCCTACGGTTTTGTTTCCAGGACACAAATACACCCATGTGCACACGTACACCGGGGGGCATCGCATTGACATACACTCATTTCCTGCAGACTTATCGTCAGCACAGTGACACGAGTCTTCATGAGTCAGTGTGCTATCAGTTTGGAGTCCCCACAGGTACAGAAAAACAAAGCGCCACAAACACACACCCCAGCTGTTATTCCATACGTTGTGAAGACACTGGATGACTTCACTTCCGGCAGACTTACTCTCAACTGAGCCTGAGCTGAACGCCAGTCTGACTTAGAAAACACGTCTTCGCCCACTTAGCGATTTTTCTTAATTTTCTTATGGGAACTTGACTTTTCGTCCTCACTGGAAAGACAAGTCAACATGATGCAACTGTGTATGTTGTTTCAGGACATTGCAATGAAAACAAATTGTTGTTCACACACGAGCACACCGGGACGAAAAAGCAAACACACACAAACTTACGCCTACGCCAGCAGATGGATAGATATCGGCAGTGCTCAAACACAGAGGCCGAGACAAACACATCCTCACATGGCCAGACACCCACGCAAAACTTATGTCCTGTCAACAGTCTCGCCACGTTAACAAGAGCTCAGGACCTCACTCCTGTTGTGTTATGTCAATAGTGATGCTTTACGAATCACTCAGGACTAATTCAAGGCTAATATCAGCGCAAACGTTTCACTGCTCACAAAAATCAAAGCCCATTTCTCAACTGGCTGTGTGACTGAGAGTGCGGCTATGTGCACAAGTGTTTGCACCTGTCAAAGAGAAGCGGTAACAATCAAGCGTCACACTGTCCCATCAATCAGGACGAAAGCTCTCGCCGGTGACTGATACGATTTGAGCAGAATTGGACAGATCCAATTTTAATCAAGTGGATTCTGGATTGTGGCAGTGCTGAGATAGAGAGGCAGCGGCGCTTTGACTGAGAGATTGTGTCCAACTTCTGGCTGTCCATCTGTGTGTGGTTGTGTGTGGTTGTGTGTGTGTGTGTGTGTGTATGTGGTAAATGTCTGGCTCCTGTCATGTGTACCACTTTTTAGAATCTGTAGTTGACTGGACCTCTTCCTTTTCATCAGTGGAGATAACAACCACCATATAATATC
>JAUESE010000010.1:3138573-3149368 GCA_032274725.1 Malacoctenus triangulatus
ACACACACACACACACACACACACACACACACACACACACACACACACACACACACACACACACACACCTTGTATGTCTCCTTTCACCCCTCATTCTTACAAATAAGAGCTATTCACTGACTGGAATGGGCTTTTTAGGCTGCAGTGCGAAGTAACAAGAGAGCAATGGCCATTAGCAGATTGATGCTGGATGCACCTGGGCTGACAACTTTTAGGGGAATTGGGATGGAGGAAGGAAGGGAGGGAAGGAACGGCTGAGAGGTTGAAGAGATTAGATAAAAAGCAGCGCCCGTCTTGGAGCTGTCCTGTTTGCGTGTGCTCTCGTCCCCGTCTGCATGGATGATGGAATATGACGCTGACTTAGTGTCAGACTTCTTGCTGACACGTACTGTAGTTAAAGATTAGAGAGATGTGGGAGAGAAAAGGGAGGGGATGAAGGAGGACAGATGGATAGATTTAGATATAGTGGTGCTTACCCAGTGCTAGTCGGTGTCTCACTTGTCATCCCCGCACAAACTGACTGAATGAGAATTTACTTTTCTTCCTGAGTCATCTCGATTTTCGCCCTTATGTTCCCCATTTTCTCTGCTTGTGTTTTTTCTATGCCTTCATCCCCTCTCGGCTTTGTTCCCTCTGGCGTGCTAAGTGTTCCTCTGTCTTTTCCTCTTAAATTTTGCATCTTCTCACTGTCCATTCTCGTGTCAGTCTGCCGATCCGTCCGTCCATCTTTTGGTGTTCTTTTTCCTCTTCCCTCCTGCGAGCGTCATATTAAATTTTAATTCCCTGCAGTGGATAGTCACAGAGTCTGACAGATACATGGAGAAGGGATTGTAGTGGAGAGTGACAGCTTAGAGAGGTGCCACACGATTGTCCGCGTGTGTTTGTGAAAGACATATGGTCATGTTTCTCTTTGGAAAACACAATCTCACACTCTCCCCATCCAGCAGCTGTTTGTAATGCCTTTAGATTAAGAGGTGACATTTGAAGTGACCGAACTCGCACAAATCAAAAGTCACATCTCCTCTTCCTTAAAAGCGCATGTGTGTTGGTGTGTGTGTCTTTGTGTGTCTGTGTGGCTTTGCCTGAACTTGCCTGTGCGCTGTCAGCAGAAAGTTGGCACTGAAACTGATAAACCATTATGCACGACGTGGGAGTGCATGTTTATGTGCCATTTTGTGTGTCGGTGTGTGTGCGCGCGCGCCTGTGTGTGTTGGGTTTAATGATCTTTTTGATGGTTTGGTGTAGCGGATATTGAGATGGATGGTCCATATGCTCTTTATGGTCCATGCATATTTCATATTCCAGCAGCAAAGCAGAGCAGAGCAGGCATTGCTTATATGGCCAGGATGTTGCGCTGGGACGTGGGCTGACTTTATGAGCGCTCATATACACATCCCACAGCTTTGTCCCTTTTGAATAAATGCCCGGCTACAAATAAATACAGCACATTTCTGAGAGACACCTACATATCTATAAACCTTGATGTCGGGCCGGGGCGTCACATTGTAAACGGACCCATGTGGCCACCTGCTCTGTGATCCACTGCTGCTGTTCTGGCTGCATGTTTGCATGTCATTTACCTCGAAGGACAATCCTTTAGTTAAAGTAATAACCCGCGGTATCCTTTTATGAATAAATGCTAACTTTGCTACTTTCCAGTCCCATTTATAAAACACAATAGTGATTCAGCTGATACCTTTTTCATTTCCTGTTCTCTCTTGAGAAATACCCCTGGGCGCACGAAAACTGATGTCTTTTATGCTTCCAGCAGCAGCTGCAGTTTGTTTTGGAATGAGCAGATGAAGAGCTCAATAGTTGGAACGCGAGACATAAAAAAAAAAACAGGGTGAATCCTACAGAAACCTGAAACTTGGTACAGTCGGAGACTTCCTTCTTTCTGCAATCATCAGTGAATGTCGAACACGCTCAGTCGCAGTAGAACGCAGAGGATGAAGTTTACAATGTCCAGATGTTATTTGTTTGGAGCCGTTTACTCGTTCACTCAGTTCCAGCTTTGAAAAGTTAGCAGTTGAGAGAAACTGAATCTTTTAAGATGATGAACTTTTGCAGTCCTGAAAAGCTTAAACCACACTTTGCTAAACTTTTTCTCCTGTAAAAACCACCTCTGCTGTTTGTTGAAGTCCTGCTTACTGCACAATGACAAAGGAAAATGTTTGACTTCTTTTATAATTCATGTTGGCGAGCTGTAGATTTTACCCCGGCTGCTTTTGTTGCTCGTTTTCTCCCATATAAATTGATGTCAATGTCTTCACTGTCCGAATCTCTTCCTCCTGATGTGCAATCTCCTGCAAATGAAGGGAAGCTGCTTCCTGTACTTAGCTGTTTACGATCCAATAACCTTCCTGCGGCGTAATGAACCGGTGGATCAGTCAGCATCGGACGGACCCACGGGGTGGTTGAGTAGTCGGCTGATTTGCCACCGCAGTCCAAAAATTGTGGTCATCTCAGACAAAGACTTTCCCTCTGTGACGTCACCGGTCCCTCCACGACTTTTGAACGATCCAACTTGTAACTTTAAAGATTTCTGACAATTTGGCAACTTGCTCATTTCACATGTGAATACTCACGCTACTGTACTTCTGTTGTGTATTTGCAGACCGTCCATGTGCGGCTGCCACACAAAAATGAGTGATTTAACGCAGCTGGAATCTGAGCCTATTGATGGAGCGGAGTATTTGCTGCTGTTTTGAATAGTAATCACATGGATAAACTCAGTGTGTGATTTGTAATGGGTGGTAAACGCTTCAGAAATGTCTTTGGTATGGAAACAAATCCTGGATCACAGTCTGTCTGTTGGGTTTTTCTGCAGCTTTAATATAATTTTTATGGAGGAAACAGGAACTCTTTAATAATTTGACATAAACCTCTGCACTCAAACAAAAGTTTGAACTCCATGCTGTCAAAAAATGCAGTCAAACTTCTTCCGTGCTGGGATATCCTGTCCTCTCTTTAACAATTTTACATTTTGTGAGGCATTTTTTGTAAAGGTTTGATTGTAGTTTCATTTCATCATTTCATTTCATTTTTTTCAGAACCTTTTTTTTTAAAAAAATTGGTTCAGCATTGTGTTTGATGACAACCTGAAAAACTGCTTCGAATCCAGGTCAATCTCTAACTTCGATATCTTCTCTTTCGCCATTTTTGACTCCACTTTGATGCAGAAAACCTGTGTTGATGAATTTCTGATGAAACAGCATTAGTGTGGCGTTACTGTGAGGAGAGGCAGCTTTTGTTCCTGTTAGAGATGAAACCAGGGCGGAAGCGTGAACATATATAGGCAGTAGGAAGGAAATCCACTTCCCCTTCAGCAAATCGCAGGACAAACTCTTTTCTCTGATGTTTTATTTATCACACATGTTCCTCTATGCACTCAGAGAGGCTCTCTTGAACATGAACCCGTGGAGAAGTCCACAATAATGCACATGTGGCTGGCTGTCATACGAAGATTGACAGGTTGCTGCTATTCGGTGAGGCATATTGACTTCATGCGAGAGTGAGAAAGAGAGGGAGAGGAGGCGGGGACGGCGGATTGACAGTCCGGTAGAGGAAGACAGGAGGGGAGGACAAGGTGTCGCTGGAGGAGGAGTGAGAGGACGTCAAAAAGATTGAACCTGAAATGAAAAATTGAACGAGAGACGGATGGAAGGACTCCGATAAGGATGGAGACACAGTGGAAGAGAGTGGGGCATGAGGAGAGTCAGTGGGAGGGGGAAAAAGAGAGAGAGCGAGAGAGAGAGGGGTGGAAGAAATGAGAGAGGGATGTTCCACTGATAGACTGTCGAGTCTGACACAGTCTGCTCATGTTCAGTGGAGAGAGGCAGCCACATCATCAGACACTGACACCCCCAAACACGCACGCTAACAGAGATGCATAAGCTTGTAAAATCAACTGGATCTCAGGCTTAAATCTCATAATCCTGCACAAACAGGTTGTCGCAAGCTGCACTTCACTCCATTTCTGTCCTAACTGTTCTACAGGAAAGCAACATGTTTGCTGTTACTTCTGTAGAAAAAAAAAGGTGCTTTTTCTTTCATCGATCTGCTTCAGTTGCCGTCAACTCCCACTTTATCCAGTTTGGGAGGGGGGGGGAAACAGCGTCGGCCCACCACACCTGTCCATCACAGCGCTGACACATCCCCCAGACACCAACTGACTAAATGCAAACGTTATTGTGTTGTGTGTGGGAGTCATTTCAAGAGACTACCCACAATGCAGCAGTTAGACATGCAAACCAAACAGAGGAAGACCCCGAGCCTGGAATCCAACCGCTGGTCTTATTCTTGTGAGGTGACAGAGTGAACCGCTGAACCACGACATAGCTCAGTGTTCACTCATGACTTGTGTTGACCCACTCAGCATTTCAGGCCTGGTTAGGAAGAAAGATGGAAGACCGTGAGGCGAAGTTCACTCCATACACGTGTGCATAGACATTTGTATGGACCCAGCATGTACACAGCTGCTGAAGGATTTAGAGAACCGAAAGTTATTTTGCGTTTTGGCATCAGTCGCGCGGAGATCTGCGCTGAGTTAGAATCTGGCATTGATAGATTTTTTGGCTCATTCATCACGCAACAAAATCTCTTTGTTTCTGTTATCACTTTGGCCCCGCAGAAGAAGGTCTTAACACTGAAACATCTGTGCTCCGCTCGTCTTTTATGTTTCGGCTTTGATAAGGAATAAAAATAGAAAACTCTCGAGATCAAGTGAGCCTGAACATTTGTTTTTTTTTTAGGGTGCAGGATTCTTTTATTTCGTCTCTCCTTTCATTGTTTTACTCCATTGAATCCATTTTTCCTGAGCGGGTAATTGAGCACTTACTGTTTAGATGAGTAGCGCGCCTTCAGTCCGTGTGCTTTAATTTCAGGCTTTTCTGACTGACTATATATGAATACATTTAATTAATCCTTCACGTCACAGTGCATTAATAGAAATGTTAGAGCTCAATGTCATCTTCTATCTGACAAGAATACCCAGACGCATTTAAACACTTAAAGATTTCATGCTGGCGCCAGTGTGTCCAACCAAGTCTACTGGGGCTCTCAGCACTTTTCGATGTGAGTGTGAGCGTGTGTGCCTCCGTCTATGTGTGCGTGTGCGTGTGTAAGTGTGCGAGTGCTCATGTGCACAGGTGAGTATGTCCTCGTCCTTTCTTTGAAAACCACAGCTTCCATTATCCCTAAAAACTGATGTGCTTGCTCTGTTTTGAGCCGCAATTTTCCGACTAAATTAAACGCTTTGATTGAAATTTGGAGCAGCTGTAACTATGCACACGGTTATCAGATTTTTATGAATAGTGTTCCCTTTTCAGGAAGCCCGGTCTCCTCCCCTGCTCACCTTATTTCACCTCTGGATGTCCCTCCTGTGCACAAATGAAGCCCCCTGCATATCTAACCAGTTATACAGTTCATGACCAATCCAAAGCTTTGCCTGCAGCCCTTAGTAACACCGCCTTGCTCGCACACACTGCTGCTTAGTCTTTACTTCCCTCATTTTGCAGCCAAACTGGAAAGCAGCTAAAAAAGTCCACCTGAAAACTGTGCGAAAAGAGAATCTGCTCCAGTAATAGCTGATGATTTGTGATAATGTGGAATGGTAATAAGTGGCACTTAATTAGCCATTAGAGAGACAGAAGAGAGATGGTGGATAAAGAGGGAATGGGTTTTTCACATAAAGCTATGAACCCCAGTCGTCCCCCTCTTTTCCTTTTTTTTTTCTGCTACAATAGCACCATCGCTAGGGCTTCTTCTGTCGCCATGGAGACTAATGTTGAAAGCCAGCTGTGGTTTTGTCTTGGAGGCCCATTAGGCCAGAGCTTAGTTGGCACTCCTCTCCGTCTCGCTTTTCACTCGGCCCCCGAATCACAATAGCGCGAATATTCTGTCCGTGTTTAACTCGGGTCTGTGATAGCGGCCACGGGTCAGGGACGGGTTGCGAAGTCTTCAGAGCCTTTGTTTCAACTTGTTTGAAGTGTTTGATAGGGGCTATTTTTTTTTTTTCCTTCCTCCATGAGCCCAGTTGGCCACACGCAGCCGCACAGCTGGGCACAGCGCCGTGAAAATGCTTATTCGCTTTTAAACTGGACACCTTTCAGACGGCAGACCCCCACCCACCTGGCGGTTCAAGTAGGTTAAAACAAGTGCACGCTGATAAAGAATTATTTGCTAACACCATCTGACCCAGGTCCGCTTGATGGATGGCACTACTTCTCATTCCACATTGTCCTTCTGCACGGCAAGCAGCGTTTTTTTTGGGGGCCCCGGATCCCTTATTAAGCGTGGCTCCAAAGAGGGACCTGAGTAATGTTGTTGTTGTTGTGGGGAGCGCTTTGTCCCGGCGATGGAGCCCTTTTTTCCCCGCAGCCCTGATATTCAAGCCTCCAGACCCCGACCCAAACACATCAGTCAGCGGGACGCTGGTGCCATGTGACTCGGGCAGGAAGTGGGCTGAGTGGAGAGAATGATTGTTATGCAGCAGATTGATCAGGTTTCACAGGACACTGCCAAACTATCAATCTGCAGGACTGTACACAGCGCCGGGTGTGTGTGTGTACATGTGGGTTTTTATTGTGCGGCCAGGGTCAGGACCAGTGTTGTGTGTTTGGGGCAGCAAAGGCGAGAATCAATAGCTGGGTCAGAGGGTAATGTCTCACTGAGTGCTGAGTCTATACACAGCCATCAGACAGGATCACTATCAATCATGGGAGAGCTTAGGGAACATACACTCTCTTTCTCTTCTCTGTGTGTCTCTTTGCCTCTGCTGGCCCAGTGTCTGATGGGATCACTATTGCTCATGTAAGGGCTTTGGGAACAGAGAGCAAGCCGGCTGTAGGGAAACAGAGCCGCCCCGGTAAGGATTGATGGGAGCGAAGCGACAGAACGAGAGGGGAAAAATTGGTCGGTATCGGCAGCCAGGTGGTGAATGGCACTCGGGGTTTGGGAGCTGGAAGGAGGCTTAAAGTGGAGAAACTCCTCGGAGCGTAAAATAGACTGCGTGGGTGGGATGGAGGTGAAAGCGGCGATAAATTAAAGTTGAGGCCAAAATCGATAAACACGCAAATTAAGGTAAAGACCACAAGTCCCGGTCTTATTCACAGGTTAAACAACATTTTTCTTAATTGAAGCCTTCTGTCTTTCCTCCTTCCCGTTGCTGCCATTCATCCTTTCCTCTGCCCGCCGCTCCCACCTCCTCTCCTTTCTCCTTTTGTCTCCTCCGCTCGCGTGTGTTTCTGCCTCGGCTTTTGCCGTCTGTTGTTCAGTGCCGTTTAATTTCCTCACATCCATCCATCTATGTCGTGTGTATTTGGACAAAACCCACGTAAAACACGTATGATTGATTGCAGAAATATGCATGTGGAGGAGAACATGCTTATTATGTACATAATGGTCTGTAAATGTGTTGGTTGAATGTGGGGCCGCGTGAGAGCGCGACAGCTTGGTTCAAAGGGCTAATAACGCCTGCCATTACGCTCGGTGCTGCTCTCTCTCTCTCTCTCTCGCTACACAGTCAATATCGGCAGACAAAGACAGGAAGAGAGGAGGAGTAAGGGAGATGATGATGGATGGAGGGAAGAGAGGAGCACAGGACAAAGAGAGAGAGTTTAAGAGCCCAAGAAGAGGTGAGGCGAGAGGAGGGAAAAAGGAAGCAAAACGAGGTAAAAGTTGTGAAAAAATAATGGGACCAGAAAGAGAGATCTGGAGAGCGCCGCTTTTGTTATGGGAGCGCGTCAGTGCAGGAGGACTACTTGGCGAGATGCTCTGTCAGCTATAATCCTCTGATCAATTACCTATGAAAAACTGTCACTCTGCAGCCCTGAACTGTGTGCGTCTGCTGACATGAATTTATTACTAACTGGAAGCTTTTTACGCACTCACAACATCAAGACTTGTTTTCCAGATGTGAACAAAAAATATCATTTCAATAAGATAAGGGTTTTATTTTTGAATTAAGCTTGTTTAAAGGTAAAACTAAAGTTTGATTAATGTGTGAAATAACAGCTGTAACTGAGATCAGTCTGCAGGAAAACATGCAGTTTCCGTGCGTGCATCTGTGCAGTTGCGAGCATGCGTGTGCGTGCGTGTCTGCATCCTTGCATGTGTCCTTGTTCTATACTGTTGGGTACATCGATCTGATTGCGCACTAATCAATGGCGTCTCCTTTCACTGGAAAGGAAGAAAGAAATGTCTTCCCACGAGAAAAACTCTCACGGTGTGTTCAGGTGAAGAGATGCTGAAACGTCAGGTCGAGGTTACGGTCCGGCTCTCGGGTTCGGCGAGTCGTGATTACAGTTGAGTCTTCAGGAAATGGATGTAAGACAATGAAATATCCCTAAACGGCATGTAAACAAACGGGGGTTGTGTCCATGGGTGTGTGTGGCCTTGGCAGCAGGCAGCATATTATAGTCTGTTGGACACACTCGAGACAGGTATTGATTTTATTCCAGAGAATTTAGAACCGAGTCGAGCGGTGCACCCACACATTCCTGCACACACCTACAGGTATACACACAAACACACATGTATCTCCCGGAATCCAGCGAGGTTCGATGGAGCATGAGAGATGGGGGGGGATAAAAAACAACAAAAAAAAAAAGAACCAACAGAGAAATGTTGCACTCCTATTCAGCAGCACTCACAGCTGTTCGTGCTCTCAGTTTCAGCTGAATGGGACGGCATAAATAAGAGGCATGTATACGCACGCCTCGTGTCGGCATGCTTCCTCCCAGGCGATACTGAACATCGCCAGAAAACAAAGTGAGACGGAACAATTGAAGGTGGGGACTGGGAAAAAAAAAAGGGAGGAGAGTAAGAAAGGCAGAGCGGAGGAAGAGGAAGGATACAGAGGGAAGGACTCCTGTTGCTGTTTGATGAGAGCCTCATTGATGCTACAGATCTCCGGGAGTCTCCATTCAGCGGGGGAGCCATTCAATTATACCTACCGCTCCGCCGGCTGATTGGAGTCCTCCCGCAACAATGTTAGCATCTCTGTTCAGAACTGAGACGGGATTAAGGATTCTGGCCTCAGGAGACGGAGTGGCTTTTAAGTCCTGATTGGCAATCATTTGCAACACTGCTGGGCAACTTTTAATCCAGCTCGGCCTCGTGCACATCAGCCGTGTCTGCTTTGATTTTTTTGAACCTTGATTTATCTCGACATATATATATATATATATATATATTTTTTTTATATATTTTTTTTTTCATGAAATCACTGATTCTCAAACTGTTTAACACACTCACACCCTCGCAGACCAATCAGCCACCTGTGGTCGCTCACTTTTGATCGCTGAGTACTCGGTCGTTGGAAAGATTATAGTGTAAAACTTGGTCGCCTGAATCACTCGTGTTGACACACGTGTCCAGTGGAAAAACTACTTCAGGGCCGGAACGCTCATGTCAGCGTTCACCAAGAAAAATGACAAACTGAGTCAAAGCTTTCATTTTTTAGAGTACCGGTACTTTTTTTTCCTGCGTTCTCTGGTTTCCTCTCATATTCAAAAAAATGTGAAGATTACTTTGGTGATTCTGAATCGGCTTTGGTTGTTGCTGAGCGAGTGTGTGTCAGCCTTCTAATGGACTGTTGAGCCGTACAGAAGACCCCGTCTCTCACCCCCATCGCCAGCGGGGACAGTCTCCCCCGTGAACCGCTTGATAGTTTGTGTCTGTCATTGTTTTACGGTTTGAAACAACTCTTCTTTTTTCCCCCCCACTGGACACGTTTCGACTTGTCTTAGCAGGAAAAAGCACAATTGTGACTAATAACTGTAATGATCGCCTCTCTCCATGACAGCGCGACAGTGAACCAGCAGGCTCAACGTCGGGGTCAGACAGCTAAAACATTCACATGACATCAATTTTCTGCTTTTAGTTTTTTGTTTTGCACTTCACACTTTTTTTTTGTAACCTTTCAAAATGTATAATCGGGTTTGTTTGTTTTTTTTTAGAAAAATAAACAAATAAAAACTACCCGTACCAAAAAGTTATTGATGGTTCCATGTCAACCTTTTGTCTGTCTTTGCAAAACTGTGTATTTTCTGTAGCTTTATGCTCCCTGTTGTGATTTTCATTTAAAAATTAGCTGTGGATTTTACCTCTGTTGTTGTGTATGAGACGGTTTGGGACGCGATGTGAAAAATGCGCCTTAATAAGCAACATTCCTCCCGTTGGCTGGAGCACCGCCGCACATTCACACCCCCAGTGTTTACAATACCCTGCTATGGAAGAATCTTACCCACTGTGAACATTTCCTACATTAATTACAGTCTGCCGGTACAGTATCATCGTGGAAATCTGTGTGAAGCCATAGCAGGTCGCCTACAGTGGCTTTGGCGTCTCTCGGTATGTGGTATATTGAGCCTTATGTTGTTCATACAAAGGCATTTCATATATGAGGTGACACCGTGGTATGACATTGTCATGACTTAAGCGGGGACGCGCACTCACGGGGTTAGTTGTTGAGCTTTCCACTCACCCCTCAGTCCCCCCCCCACCACCCCCACCAAAATCCCCCTATTTAACCAATGGAGAACAAGAGAGTAAGCCCCTTCTCCAAGCCCCTCTTACAAAAAGGAATGATTGCTCTTACTGTCAGAGTGTTTTATTGATGTGCGATGCTCCAACAGGCCAGGCAGATAATAGGCAGGCAGGGGGTAACTCGGTGGCATTATGTTGCCTATGACTGATTTATATAGGCAACATACTCTCCGTGTGTGTGTGTGTGTGTGTGTGTGTGTGTGTGTGTGTGTGTGTGTGTGTGTGTGTGTGTGTGTGTGTGTGT
>JAUESE010000010.1:3151603-3161614 GCA_032274725.1 Malacoctenus triangulatus
AGAGTAGGGGTGGGACATGGCCAGGACGTTGACAGCTGACGTGAGTGCAACGTTGCGCTGCAGGTTGATGTACGAGCGTTGGGGTTAGGGGACAGCGCTGCGCTGACACCAGGAGAAGGAGCTGTGGCCCTGGGGCCCCGAGTCCGTACTGAAGAGCCAGCTCCGCATTCTCTGCATGCAGCAGCGCTGCAGTCACTAATACACACAGGCACACTCACACACTCACACAGACACACTCGCTTTGTGTTATTAATAACTGGATAACTCTCAGACAAAGGTTTGTCCCACCCCCACCCCCCCACCCCCCGCCCCCACAGTGATCAGAGAGGTGATGTTGTCTTTGCTGTGATGTGTGTGACAATGAGTGCTGAATGAATGTCCAAAACATGTTTGGAAAATATCGCACAAAATCACAATGTGTATTCTCTTTCAGACGACCTGCTGTGAATAATAAGGCTTTTAGTAAAGCTTTTGGTATTTCTAAATATAATTATTTTTATTGATTCAAAGAATTTGTTGAATTTTACTTGAGGAGTTTGATGATCTGCTTTTTATTGGTTTATTTTATTTTTCTATGAATGTTTCTTTCATCCCTCTCAGCTTCATTCATTCAAACCCTGTGCAAATATTAGAAAAACTGCAAATGTTTGATTACGACTTTCATAAAAAATACTTCGAATAATATATTTAGACAACTTATATAATTGCAATTAGCATGCTTGATGTTTTACAATGTCTGATTGCAAGTGGATTGCTTTTTTTTGCCGACTTACATCTGCATTGAATTAATCCACAACTAAATTAACATCCTTTTCACACTGCACTTTTTCCCTTTTCATGGTAATCTGTTTTTGTCACAAATTACTCCCTGAATTTGGAGCCGATCCTGTAAAGACTCCAGTAGTCCAGCATCGCTTCTCACTTTCCACCCCCCCCCCTCTGCCGTCTCCAGTCTTCGTCGGGAGGGCTACACGATGCAGGTCAACGTCAACGACTACCTGGACATCTACTGCCCCCATTACAACGACACCCAGCGCATGGTGGGCGCCGGGGAGCAGTACGTCCTCTACATGGTCAGCTACCGCGGCTACAGGAACTGCGACCCCCAGATGGGCTTCAAGAGGTGGGAGTGTAACCGGCCCCACGCCCCCCACGCGCCCATCAAGTTCTCGGAGAAGTTCCAGCGCTACAGCGCCTTTTCGTTGGGCTACGAGTTCCACGTGGGCCAGGAGTATTACTACATCTGTGAGTGGGGACCCCCGAGGTGTTCACGGGGGGACTTGTGCCAGTGATGTCTGTGCGTGAAGGGTGGAGAGGAACATGAGCTCGTTGTCGCCTTTCTCCTCGAAGAGCAGCGGCTCTCAATCAGATCTCTGACAAATGCTTCACGTAAAAGATAAACAAGTTGTTGTTGTTTTTTTTTTACTGTTGCATGGATTTGATGAATACTCAGCTCAGATTAGCCGAAGTCTGTCCTCAAGTAATTTGGGCATAACAAATTGCTGCTTAATCATGTTAGCCTGCAGTCAAGCAGGCTCATCCATTTTGTTGATTGCTAATCAAATTACTCGCAGCACCTTGTGCCGGTACGGCGCTGTATAATTGATGAACTTTTAGCTTGTCATAAAACAATTCAAAAACAAATATTCCAGAGCGCCAACCGCATAATGAGAGCCGCGCTCGTTTAACCTACATTACTGGGCGGGAGGCGTCTCTCGAAAGTTTCCTCTCTGCAGCGCCAAAATAAGACGGCAGCGCCGCGCTGTCACTACAAAGAGATGCCTCCTCGTTCTCTGTGGTGCTCTGCAGGCTGGCGCCCACGAAAAATAGAAAAAAAACCCCTCAAAAGACAACTTTTAATTATCAAATCAAAACAACTTCCATTTGAAACGTGTCTGAATGTGGCGAGCTTGTTTGGTGATACGTTTCCAGTAAGTAGGCCCCGGCCTTCAAGGGAAAGTTTGGCCTATATGTTTGTATGTTAAAGAAGACATCCTGCAGTGCTTTAACAGGCCTCCTGAGCAGCAGTCGCTCTAACAAGGCACCGCAGGAAAAGCACAGGTGTCACTCACAGCATTAACAACGGCCCTGCTCTATTTGAGTGTCCCAGTAAGACGCGCGCAGCACCACCGAACCACTCAGCCACCGTCTGTTTTATTGTCACCTCCACTGTTCACGCTGCGACTTCAGGAAGTCATATCGTCAAATATACGATCTAACTGACAGAACGCACCGAACCAACTTTCTATCTGACTGAAATCATTTAGCAGTTATAAGTGGATGAATTAAACAAATTAAATGAATAAAACATTTAAATGATTAGCATATTTGACAAGTCACACAGTGTGCAGCTTTTTTTAAATGCTCTTTCTCCATCTGTGTGGTCTCCTTTCAGTGGGCCACTTGTTCCCCGCCACCCTGTAAAGGTCAGGTGGTCCTGACACATGACTCAGACCGCCCGTTAATTGTCCTTTTTTTTTAGGTTTATCAATGCAGGCCGTGACGTGTTTAGGTTTTGTCACCAATCTGCTGCGGTGGTTCAGCCTGAGCAGGTGCAAACGTCAATGCCAGAACAAGGCAATAAAGTTACTTCACCACGGACACGGCTCTCACTTTTACACTTATTTTCATAAAGTTCCAGATACTGTTTGTAACAACTGAGACCAGATCCATGAATATTTGTCATGGAGAAAACTGTTCTGAGTCACTGTGACTCCAAGGTGTTGACATATTGTACGTTATGTTCTGTGCAGCCACGCCCACCCATCACCACGGACGCAGCTGCCTGAGACTACGAGTTCACGTCTGCTGCTCCACATGTGAGTGTTTTATACTGTGTACCCACACACACACACACACACACACACACACACGCAAACAGATGCATGCACAATCTAAATAGAGCCTAAAAGAGGCAGAGCTATTAATACTCCTGCTGAGTTTCCCCTGCAGCATTTTCACTTGCAGCAAAGAACTCCCCTCTTTGCTCCTCTTTCGCAGTGTGTCTGTCTATTTGTTTCTCTTTTCCTTCGCCTCTTTTTTTCGCAGTCAACAGCAGCAAAAAGGAACAGCTCCAGCTTTGAAGGCCCCCTCCCCACCCCCCAGTCCCCTTCTCCTCTCCTCCTCCTCCTCTCTCTCACCCCTCCTCCCTCGCTCCCTGTCAGAACTCATTTATTGCCGTGTGCGGTCAGTGGGTGGCTATGTATATGTAGTGTTATCCTCTCTCACTCTTCTGCCACCCTTCAATCTCCCGCCCCTCTCTCACCCACACTCGCACACTCGCACTCTCACACACTCACACAGACTTTGATCCCTGGCCTGTCCGGTCCTTTTAACTTCCACAGCCCTGTAGTATTAACCTCTCCTCCCGCTCTCACCCCCGCAACTCCATCGCTCGCCTCTCCTTCCCTTTCACACACTGGCTCTCTTTATTTTGGTCTGCCTCAGCTCACGTTCCCTCTCCCTCTTCCCTTCCCTCTCCCTCGCTCTCACTCTCATTTGGGGCCGCTGGTGTTGTTGTGGCTTGTCAGTCGGTCCGCTCAAGGGTTTTCTTTTTTAACCTCTACACTCTTCCCCTCGCCACTCTCTTTTATGTTTCTCTCAAGATGTCAAGTTGAATATAATTGAAATCCTTTTGGTGGGAGCACTGGTTTAACCCCCACTTCCCTCTCTCTCCCCCCTCTCTCCCCCTCTTTCACTCAGCCTCTGACGTGGATGATGAGCCAGAGCCTACACAACCAGACTACACGCTTAGACCAGGCCTCAAAATTGATGACATCGGTGAGTCACATACAACCTTCAGCATTTAACACACATGAAGCTGAGTAAGTGTGACACACATCTGTCTGGATTCAAACCAACAGACACACACTCATAGAAATCATGTGATTTTTTTTCCCCGTCCTCAACACGCCCCATAAACCAGCCCTGTCCTGTTGGTGAGGATGCTTTATGCTTTTCATAACCTGTCTGTACCGAGACCCTGTCGGCTTCTGAGACGTCTTGGAAACAGCTCGCAAATATATTCTGCCGTTTCAATAAATCCCACCAAGACGTTTTTAAAGATGCTGCACTCTGTTGTTTTTATAATACTGGGTTTATTGAGGGAAACTTTCAGCCGCAGTTTGACACGCTTTTAGGCTCCAGTGAGACATTACTGGTGGAAGCGGCTCAAATTGAACCCACAGATCACGCCGACAGCACAAAGGGTGAAATGTCAAGTTTGCCCGAAGTATTGATCTGTTTTTATTTATTTTGGGTTATGAATGAAGGTGTGTGACAGAGGATTTTTCTTTAAAAAAGGGTTTAAAAGACATTTTACTCAAACACAGACAGGAACGTTTTTTACATGTAATCACTGATTTGATTTTCTGATAACAAGTTGACATGTGTTTGATATTTTAGTAGAAATGACAGGAGGAACAGGCAAATATTACTACTTACATAAATAATTAAATATTGATTTGATGAACTGTGTTGATCTTTACAGGCTCAGAATTGATTTTTAGCATCACAAGAGTAGAACTATAAGAAATACTTGATGCAAGCAACAGTCTGCAACAGTCTGTGTATCATTTCCTATCCAGGTGGGGGGTGATCGTTGGGATAGTTGTGTATTAAGACTGACGGTTCAAATGTAGAGTGAATATCCCCAAAACAGAAGCTGATCCAGTGACCTAAATGGATGTATCAACACTTTTTATTGGCTCGCTGCTCGTCTAAATTTGGCTTATTGCAGCCGGACACTGATCAGTCCTGACTCACTTAAACTGCGAAGATTGGAAATGACTCCCCGGTCGTCCGTTGGGTTTGTTGACAATCAGGCAAATGTGGAGTATGACCAGCCGTCTCCTTTTAATGTGTCAGCAAACTGATCGCTGATATCTGACAGCAGACTGACCATGCAGCAGGAGAAGTGGCGAAACCAAAGTGAAATGTGCCATTTTCAAAAATTACATTCAGTGCAGTTAACTTCACAGCACCAGCTGGCTTGGCAAGCTGCTGATCCCGCGAAACAACCGCATGAATATTCATTTCACACATTTCATGCCGTTTCCACCCGGATGAGCGTGGAACACACAGTTTCATGATCGTTTACCACAAAAAGTATCAAGATCCATTCAGAAAAACCGGCTTGTTTAGATTTCCTGTAGTAGACTGCTTCATCTCTGCAAGTGTTTCCTGTTTGTCTTGATGCCACTTTTAAAAGGAAAATAGTGCTGAATCCGTCGCACTGGAGCGGCCTGGATTTTCCCATGAAATTGAGAGAGAGACTCGGTAATAAATCAAGAAAAGTCAGTGTCTGATGCATCTGTTCATGTGATCACGAGGCAGAATGTTTGTTATGGCAACGGCTCGGCGCTACGTAGCCACCTAGCTTGGCCCAGCCAGTTGCCACAGACTGCACAGCCGCACATGCTGATATCAATCATAAACCTGTCGATCTTTGAAGATCTTCTCCAAGGTAGCTTGTAAAAAAACCCAGCGTGTTGGCGTTTCATCGGTCTGCTCGTGCACACGAAAGTTTGTGTGCTTGTGCGATAAATCATTTTGTTTCGAATGATCGCTGGCTGCAGTGAACAGCTGGAGGTCATGTTGGTTCGTTACAACGCTCTGCACTCACATGTTTTTCCTCCATTGTGTGGTTTCTCATCCTCTGCTACTTTTCCTGCATGTTCCCTTCATTCTCCATCAGTTCTTTTATCACTCATTTGAGGCCAAAACCCACCTGAATCTTTTTTATTCACCTGTGTGAAGTTAAGTTTGAGTTTTTCCTCTTTTTCACCCAAAATAAAATTCCTCTTCTTGAATTCATAATATTCATTAATGTTTGTGATGTGAGCAGCAACACAACACTAATAATTTACTACCATTCACTGATGTTTCTCCAGTTATTTTTTCTTTTTGACTTCCTATATTCTGGTAACATCGTTGTGTAACACCTTCCCTGCTTGCCACTAACCAACGATATGTATTCCCATCACACCTCCTCACCACTTGTTTTCCTCTCTTCTGTTACTTCAGCCCCTCAAAAGATGCTTCAAAGACGCTCCAAATAAGAGTGGAAAACATCACCCAATTATACCAACTCACATAGAATATGCAGCTAATTATCTTTGGCTTTACAAACAGACTGAAACGCACAAAATGTTTCCTCATAAAAAAAGGTGGTGTATGATGAACTTGGACTGACAATGGGGGGAACTAGAGAGCATGACAATACTGTTAATACATAGTGATTGGCTGACACAATAGCAGAGCACAAATTACCCCAGCTCCTGTGGGTCGTTTTCACCTGTAGTGCTGTGTTGCCAATTAAATTAATAGGATAACCCAAGTGGTGCGAGAGGAAGTGAGGGAGTCAGCGGGGAGTCGTGAAATGAATTGAAAACAAAGCAGCGGTCCGGCGTCCTGTCGGCCTCCCTCGTTCTCCGTCCTCCCGGCTGGCGATTAGATTCATCACATCATGCTTTTAATTGCTGTTATTCAAAGTTCACGTCAGCAGAGCGCACGCAAACACACGGCGGTGCCGCGCTCGCCGCTCGCTCCGGAGCCCCGCCTGATGGTTGTGTGCGAGCGTGTCGAACTCAGCCGAACGTTGCGGGCTCACACTGTTCAGCGCCGGCCCCTTTGCCCCCCTTCACTGCTCACAGTTTATTTCCTGGGTGCTGCCCCTTTCAATCAATGTCCACCGCCCAACAGAGGTTCCCCCCTGAATACGGCCTCCAGTATTAGATTTCATTTAGATCTCATTTACAACGCAGATGGAATGGTGCGAGCAGCTCCCCGTGCAGCCATGTGATTACTGATGGCTTTCTGTGGGAGGATACTCATTTAGCCGCCCTGTTGGCTCAGGTTACTGCATCTTACTATCAGGTCCGGCCATTAGTCCGACAAAAAGTCCAAAGCTTTTTTCTTTAATGGGGCTGATTGTAACAGTTACCACTCCTTTGAGCCACTGTGTGTTTGGGGTACTTTGCCAGCAACATCAGGTCGAATTTCAGCGGCAGAACGCAGCACAAGCTGTTACAGATCATTTCAGCGGGGCTGCTGTTGGTTTAGCTTTGTGTTACTGGTGTAAATGCTGAGTTCTAACTTTAACTCAACCAGTTTAACATGTTCACCAGATAACTGAAAATATGAATTGGGTCAAAGCCAAATGCTCAGACCAAATTTTGAATAAAAGTGTAAAAGATGTCCTCAGAATTAGAGCGATTTGTGTTTTTCTGATCGTGACAGAGTGACTCACTGCAACATACTGTGGCATAAAATGGTATTTCATGTCTGGTTAGGCCGTGGCTAACTCTGTTTTTGGTCCATTTCTTTTGGTATCGTTCTCATTTTTTGGCTAATTTTATTTCAAAGCCTCACACGCGGTATCTTTGAGCAGCTAGCCAGCGTGTTTTGATGTGTAAAGCACATGAAAGCAGAGTTAAATCGGAGAGGGACAGGGGGCTTAGTCGCCGTTTCCATCCTTCACTTCCAATCAAGTCACTCACTGGGAGCAGGCAGAGGTGTCTGAAAACAAAAGCTTCGGCAACACTCACTGCTGTCAACATGTAAACATCACCCCCTTGCAGGTTTTTCACACCTCCTCTCTGAAAACGAACATTTATTAATTTGGAGTAATTAACGTCCCTTTGTAGCGCCGGTGTACATGGCTGCGTGACGAATAAGATTTCTCAGGATGAGTGAATTAAAAATCTTGCGATAATTTGTCGGATTAGGAAACTACAAACCGCGGATCAGGATCGCTTAGATGCCCAATTTGTGCTTTATTTGAAATGGCATTAACACTGTTTCTTTGTTGTTGTTTGTGTTGCTGGTTTGCAAAAAACTACAACTCAATGAATGGAAACAGCTCAGAAATTACCGATATTGAAATGAGTTAAAGATTGTGTGCGTTGCTCGTTTCTTGCTTTTTATCTTCTATAATAGTCAATGAGTATCTTGATCACTGAAACACAAGTTCACAATGTGAGTCACATGGCCTCAGCAGAGTCATCCTGCCAAAACTCTACACCAATAAATATGTGTTTATCGGAGACAGTTAGCGTGAGGGGTGTGCGTGCGTGTGTGTGTGGGTGTTTATGTGTGCATGTTTAAACCAGTTGTACGAGACGTTCCTCAGACGGCTATTTGTGTGTTCCAAGCCACATTCCCCTGTCACTCAGCGGCAGAGCAACACAGTGAAGTAACAGCGCGCTGACCCCTGGGCTACATGCTCGGTTACGGCGCGGTCAAAGCATTTAACCTGAGCTCCGCCGCTGCCTAGACCTCATTAGACTGGCCAGCCGGGCATACCAGAGGAGGGCCATCTCTAAAACCAGGTGTCAGCCGGTCATTACTCCGCCGGCCGACCTGCGGAGCAGCTGGAAAATGTTCTGGAGATAGAGACGGCGCTGAGTGGAGACGCTGAGAATTATCCCCTCTTCATTTTGCTGCCGCTGGACCGTAAACACAATAGTCACTAATCAGCAGCAGCCAACTTCTGTACAGACAGAAAATTGTGCTTCTGTCTGGTCTCCAGTCTCATTAATCAAGTGACTACAGCGGGTGTGTCTGGCCGCACATGTGTCTGCCGGCGTGGAGCGAACTGTCTGCCGGCTCGTGTTTTTGCACACTAACTAGACATCAACTCCAATGTTCCATGTGTAGCCCCCGACAAATGACCGGAACTATTTTAAGATGCTTCCAGGTGTGTGAGGGGATCGGGGGGATTACAATGCACGCGGTGTGACTGGGGATGTGTCACTATATCAGAATAATAAGATCTGGGCGATAACAGCTGCAGTCTATGTGGCACTGCTGGCGTGTTATCTTTGGTGCAAACGGACCATATTCCAGTGGGTGTGAGGCTGAAAGCTGCCTTTTGTTCAGTCAGACGGTGTCGATGAAAAATCCTGTCATGCTTTAGTGAGAGTGTGACCAGAGAGAAATGCACCGAAATGCTCAGATAAACATAATTTATAATGTCTTTCCTAATGTTTTCCGAAGTGCAGAAAAATTCAATTCGAGGATTGTGACGAGTTTAAGATGTTTTATTAGCAGGACTGAAATTGGCGTGAAAACTCATCTAAGATTATACAATCAGAGAATCAGTCTGGCCACCTCAAATGTCCTTTTTGTAGCTATTTCTTTACTATTTCTAATCAAGTAATGCATATTTGGCCACAAAAGTTTGCCAATGTTTTGGCCATGAAAGGTGTAACTTTCACCAGTCTTGATTCGTCTGGTGTGAATGATTCACAGGGAAACTTGTTACGTAAACCAAAACAAAACAAAACCTGGCATCGACCAACAGATGTAGCCGAACAAACCAACTGAAACAAAACTGACATGGGAAACTGCAAAAGTGACAAACATATCACAACAAAAGTGTTGAATATTAACAAAGAGCAAGCTGGGAAACACTGGAAACAACACCAGCATCACATTGCCATAATTGACCAAATAGTTTTTCCTCACAGTAAAAGTCACAGTTGGTGATTGTATTTGGCAATTGTCTGAAACACATCCTGCTACTACGTCACCTGAACAAGAGTTTCGGAAAAATGTGGGAAGTTTCATGCGTGTGTTCCAATGTGACAGATGTGCTGAGCTAATTGTTTCCTTTGTGTGTCTGTTTTGTTTGGTTCCAGATGAATATAATCCTTTTGTCCCCAAGCTGGAGAAGAGCGTGAGTGGAAGTAGCCCGTCCAGGGATCGCCTTCTTCTCACCATCACGATGCTCTTTCTGGCCGCTCTCTTCATCTCCTAGCAACGGCCATCCCATCAGCGTCACCATGCCAACTAGCCTTGGGAGGGTGTACAGTATCAGCGGGTGGGAGAGAGGGTCGAGAGGGGTGGAGAGGAGAGGAGAGGAGAGGAAAGGAAAGGAGAGGAGAGGGAAGGAGAGGAGAGGAGCGAGACTTTGAAATCAGAGTTTTCAAACATGACTGTGTGTGTGTGTGTGTGTGTGTGTGTGTGTGTGTGTGTGTGTGTGTGTGTGTGTGTGTGTGTGTGTGTGTG
>JAUESE010000010.1:3188214-3214014 GCA_032274725.1 Malacoctenus triangulatus
TGTGTGTGTGTGTGTGTGTGTGTGTGTGTGTGTGTGTGTGTGTGTGTGTGTGTGTGTGTGTGTGTGTGTGTCACTGGAGGCAAAAGTGTGAAATTAAGCTTGCCAGAATGCAGTAAAAGCACAGTGAACTCTGGACACGATGTGTATGTGTTTGTGTGTGTTCCCAGTGCATGTGTGTGCAGTGCACTCATTAGCCCATGTCCTCTAATGAGAGCCACGGGTGGTTTAACACCTCGACCCTATAGACGGGACCTGGCTATGCCAGGCTGAATCCAGCCTGATTGTAATTATAGCAGTCAGTCAGAGCAGGCCGTGGTGCATTCACAGGCCTCTCTCTACCGAGCCCCGTTCTGTAATTAGAAATGTCAGAGATGACCTATTGTGTATCTTTAGCCAACTTGCCAGCCTTGCTACTACTGAGACACACCAAACAAAACAGCTGGTGGGACTTGAACCGTCAACCCTGTTGGCAGCGATGCGTTGTCAGGGATTTATTTCCAGTGAAGTCATGATGGAGGGGAGGCCAGCGAGGAGGTGACACAAAGCTACGGGGATTGGCCTCCTGACTGTGTGTAACAGAAGGAGAGTGTTGTGTGAGCGTACGAGTGTGAGCCTCCACCGCAGTGAGTTCACCACACCGAAGGACTGCAATTAGGAGTGTTCCGAGAATAGTGAGAAAACCGCAGTGAACCTCCACACTGACCAGCAGCTCCTGAAAACACAGAACCTTGTGGGACAGATCTGCCAAACTACATGAATTTGCTCTTTTTAATTTGAATAAAAAAGTCACATCAAGCGTGAAATACCTGGAAAAGCAGAGGAAAAGCTGTTTGCTTGCTTATGAACGAGCGCAAACACACACACACACACACACACACACACGCCACTGCAGAAGATAGCAGCCTTAAGAGGGCTCGACTCGAGAGCTTTTTCGACCCGCCAGGGTTCACTGATTCATTCTGCGTCCGTATTATCTACCAAGCTGACTTTAATGAAATCTCGAGCCTGCTACATTTTGCTTATAACCATTTTGGGGCTCCAAATAGATGCAGTGCAAAGTAAAGCCCAGCAGTGCAAATCAATTTCAGAAGTTGACTTTTCAATGAAATTTGTATTATTGTTGTTTGGTGGATCACATGAATGCAAATCGTGTCTGTGAGTCTCATGACTCGAAAATCATTTCGGGTTGAAGTGGGAGAGGGTAAACAGGCTTATTTGGCAGTGATACTTATGAGGACCGGCACGCCATTAGTTAATGGAGAGATGACATGATAAAAACACACTACAAAACAAGTAGAAACCGCTCAAAATTGTGACCAGTGGATTGTACAAAAGGTAAAGTTTTGACACACCAGTTTAGAGTCACTTTTTAGCTATCCATCGATTCTTCTCCAATATCACTTTTCAGTGTATTTCGTTCTTGTTTCCATTGAACGGAGTGGCCAGGGTCTACTTTGGATTTTCTGTTGTGTGTGTCTTTAGCAACACAACATCAGGATCTCAGTGCAAACACAGTTGTGCAAACAGACCTCCCAACAGCGTTCGATGTCGATAAGGGCGTAAACTACTTTTGTTGTTCATCATAATCATTTCCAAATCTGGCATCCTTTTTTGACTGATTGAGGCCAACACACTGACATATTCCACTGTGTCTTCAGAATGACACACAATGTAAATGGAGCTCACATACACACAGAAAACAAACACACACACACACGCACACACCCTTGTAAAAAACACAGCCTCTCTTGTTAACCCACTTACGTATAATATCCAATAATGGGATTAGCTTTTCATGCCTGTGACGAAGAGCAGGGGGCTGAAGAGAGGTGGGGTCCCCTCGTGCACAGAGATGACCATAATGAGTCCTCTGAAAGTTGCGTGATTTATCTCAACCCTCCTTTTTCTTTTTGGTCTCTCCCCTCTCGTGTTGAAGTCAAACCCACAACAGATGTGAGAGTTTGGACGTGAGCTACTGTTCAGATTAGAAGGGGGAAAATATTTGGTCTTCAGTGAAATGATCCACACTGCTTTGAAGCTTATAGTTCTTAACCTTAAGCCAGTTATACCCAGACGTAGTTTACCTCCTCCTCATGCATTATCCGCTGCCCTGTGGACGTGGATTCTCTAATGCGATTGGCTTTAATCGCGTACGAGTAACAATGCAGACGTTGAGGAGCTGACGAATAATCCCACCTTCTTCTGGTCTTTGACTATTCTTTGTGTAACCCCCTGACCTGCCCTCAGAGTGTATCCCGGCTAACGTGACCCCCGGAAACACGCTCGTATTAGATTACACGTCACTGTAAGGACATTGTGGAAGGAGGCGTACGTTTACGTCAATAAGAGTCTGTTTTTAACCTGCTAGCTAAGTTCAAATGCTCACTGTAAACCAGCGTTTCCGGCCTTTTTAGAGCCGAGGCACATTTTTCCGCTGTGAAATGATCCCGTGGCCCCTTCAAAGTTTCCAAAAAAATTGAAGTTTTGTGTTCATATCAAAACTTGTGCTTTTGTCAAGAAACAAAGTTTTAAAAATTGTTTTAATTGCGATCAATGTCATAGATGTAATGTCAATAAAATAAGATGCAAGACCACGGTGGTTCCTCAGTCACTGAGACTCATAATAGCTTTGCTTTTCAAAGTAAAAGCTGATCATTTGTGCACCAACAAATGTCAGTTCTAGTATAGGTTTCAGCAGTTTTTCGGCACTTGTTTCGCAAATAAGAACATCAGAGATGAGAGAAGCTGAATATTTTTCCTGATGGTTCCTCACGGCACAGTGATTGGAAATCACTGCTCTAATAGCTGCAGGTTTTACCGGTAATAAATACCTTGAAAGACATTCATTGTCACCTCACCTCAAACAAGCATTCACCATGGCCAAACAAAAACACATTTAATAAATTGAGACAATAAACAGTAAACATGACTGATCTAATGTGAGTAATTGAATTGGAGTGAGTGTGTGTTTTTTAAGGAAGCTCAGGAAACTGATCTGCGAGCATTTTTCCCTCTCAAATCTGAGACTTCATGTGTGAAAACAATTCCAAAACAATTTCGACAGGTTTGGCCGGCAAACGGAAGCAGATGGCAGCGATCAGAGCCAAATACAATCACAAAGTCTTCGTTTTGCCTGGAAGCACCCATCCAATTTTGATTTTGTTTGGAGTTGACTTCCAGCTTCGCCGTCTTCGTCGAAATCAAACAGGATCAGTGGAACATGTTTTCTGCAAAATTTATAACACTGCATTGCATTAATTTCCGAGGCTGCGCTGACTGTGCATCACGCCACTGTGACTAAGATATCCCGATTCTTAACATATTCCCCCCTCTGACAGCCCTACAAAAGCCCACATCAGAGCAACGTTTTCTGTGAATGATTAGAGCCCCCAATGAAAAGGCTTATCCAGAAGAACCTCCTTTTCCCTTAACAAGTGAATGATCTCTGAAACATCCGTCAGATCCCCATGAGCCTCTTCCCCTCGCCGGATCAATGTGTTTGTGCGTGTGTCTAACTGAATCACGGTACTTTATTCTATTAGCCTATTCTGGCAGAGGACACCATCTGTTGGCAGTTAAGAGCTTGAGAGGAGACCACCGCCCATCTGAACTTTTCCTCACTGCCTGTTTTTAACTCTGCCTGTAACCTCCAAAGTGTGACCCCCACCGTCCCCCAGCCCGCCGCCATAAAACTGGATGCACGGCCTGTCCACACTTTGGTGATCTGGATCATTTTTTGGTGCCAGTAAGTCAATAAATCAGTCAAGTGAATCTCCCCNNNTGTGTGTATGAATGACCCTCTACTGATCAGGTTTGGCAGCCTGGTGGAAAATCCCACAGGAACATGTTGTGCATGTGTCCATCTGCCAAGGATAAACCATCCAAACCTCCACGACATGTATGAGTGTGTGTGTGTGTGTGTGTGTTGGGGGGGGCTGCTCGAGCGCTGCCAAACCATCAAATGTGTACCAATCTCGGACAGTTTTGTCCGTAAGAACTATTTTATGATCACTACACAACCAGATAACTAGAGTTGCTGGCGTGCTAACGGGCAAATTTTTCCGAGCGACTACATCATTCACTCACTTTATTTCATTAGTTTATTATGCATCTTTATAAGGAAACTTAATGAGAACACATGAGAGTTCACCTATGTACAGTGAAGCTTGTGCTGCTTTGCTGGTCCTTCAGTGTTCCTTTAACCAGGAGAATCGAAGCCTTCAGGTTTGTGTTCTGCTGTCAGACTCCACCAAAACAAAGTCTTCATCAGAGCAGAACAATCAGTGTGTGTAGCTGCGTACATACGTGTCTGTGTGTTGTGTGATCACTTGGCGAGGCATTGCCACCACCCACTCGTGTCATTTAGAAAACCCCCGGTTCAGGAGATCACCATGGTGACCACTTTTTTATTTTTTCGCCCCGAGTTGAACACACAAACAGACTCGTATCTCCTGTTTGACTGAGGCTGCATAAATTATTAATGAACTGTGCTCGCTAAATTGATTTCCAGTCTCTCATTAGATGATCTCTTCAAGAATCACATCTGCGCTTTCATTCGGAGGGATTCCTCTCCGTGCCCTTTATCATTATCACTATTTGCACAATATGATTACAGGGGATTTGTTGCAAAGCAAGGCAAATGCAGAAAAACTTCACATAAAATCGCGCTGACACAAAAGCACAATAACTCTGGGTGTGTGGCTGAGTGTGGGTGGATCTGGCTGTGTTGCATTGTCTTTCGAGTAGCACATTAGCTTTATGCCACATTTCTTCTCAACAGGAGAGAACAAAGGTGTAGAGAGAACGGCGCCAATTATGGTAAAGATGGAGTTTGTGCATCTGATGTGCACGGGCGTGTGGCGAGGGGTATTGTGTGTCCAGAAGAATCAGGACAGGTCGCTGACACGGCTCGGACGACACTGTTCGTTCCCAGTAATCAAGCAACTGCGCAATTATGCAACGATCGTGATCATGCCAGTGACAGACAAAGGAGGAACAGAGAGACGGAACAGGAGGCAGAGAGAACAGCGTGACCGGGTAGAAAAACTTCCTGAGAAAAGGAAAAGACACAGTGGAGTGAAAGACAACCAGAAGGGAGAAGAATTAAAAGTGAAGTCTGATTTGTTTGGAGGGTCACGTTGTTTTCTGCAGTTCAACCTAAACTTGTTTTTATAGTGCGCTGAGATTTATGCTCCTTGTCAGCCTGGAGTAAACTATATTTAGAGAGGGTCAGGATTTGTGTGTATGCATTTAAAGAATGCCAACGTATCCATGACACACATACATGCACTTTGCCCTTGCACCTGTAACATTGTAACCTTAGCAGACCGTGTGTGCTCGCGCGTGTTTTCATGTGTCTGTGTGTGTGTATGTGTGGGCATCACTTAGACCCAAACTCAGTTGCCAGCAGGGTCTTAACTTCTTGCCTTCTCTAACTTGCTGATCCTTTAGGTCGATGCACGGACACATTTAGCATAGCGCGGATGTTTCGTAGTCTAAAGGGACCAATTTACAACAAATCATTTCATCGAAATAGCTGGACTCTGTCGAACAAAGGCGCCAACATTTTTCTGTACAACCCACCTCAACACAAGGTTGACTCTCTTTCGATTTTTTTTCTTGCTGGAGGTTAGAAAAAACTCAAATAATAAACACAACATGTGTAGGAATATCATTTGTGAACTAACCCAAATATTTATCCTCGAGGAGATTGTGTGCATTAAAACAGACACTGCAGGAAAATTAGGGTAAAATATTAGAAAAAAAACCCACACACATTGAAGTAAAAACCATGTCCTGCAAGTGTGCGTGGTTTCATCAAATATTGCCTACAGGTGTAGAATGAACCTTCCTATTCTGCACTTTTCTCACTTTTTGGCTGTCGTATTATCAACTCTATTGTTAGCTTTCTAAAGGAAGGGCAGCAGAGCTGCATGGCACAATAACAGAGCAATCTAAAAAACAAGCGATCTGCCTTTCTTTCTCGAAAGCTGATATGAGTACATGGACCCACACGCATGCACACATGTAGACACTCTCATGCACATATGTACAAATATGCACACTGACAGCCATGCATACCCACACACACACACACACACACATGCGCACGCACACACACACACACACAACCGCCCACACACACCCTTGGAAGAAGCCACTCACACCTCGCCCCCATAGAGTACATGTCAGTCCATCTGGGATCATTAACACTATGTTAATGAATATAGGGCTGGGGCCAGGAGCATGTGAGGGAAAGAGAGGGAGAAAGATACAGACGGAGACTGAGAGAGAGAGAGAGGGGGGGGGAGAAAGAGGACAGAGGGTGGGAGGATGGAGAAGGATAATGGATTCTCTTCTAACAAATGCACTGCTTGAGGTACTTTTGGGGGAAAAACAGGGATAAGAAAAGACTGTAAAGTGAAGGGGGGGGGCAGAGAGAGGCAAAATGGACCACACGAAAACATTAGAGTAGCAAACAAAAAAGGAGCAATAGAGCATTAATAACAGAAGGAAACAGGATGTATTTTAGCATTAGGTACATTGCTAGAATAAAAAAAATTATAATAATAATCAGGGTGCGATGTACTGGCTGCGTTGTGGCCAGAGGCTGCAGAGAGCTCCATGGAAATAAGTGAACAGATGAACAGAAGAAAAGGAAGGAAAGACAGCAGAGACAACAGATGAGCTGAGAGAACAGGCAGCGAGACAGACGAGGAGGTACAGTGTAACAAATGATGGCAGAGGCAACGCGAGCTGAGGAGTGTGGTTAAATATTTCACCGGGGCCTGTTTGTGCTTTTGTGTGCTGTGCGTGTGAGTGTGAGTGTGTGTGTGTGCGCGTGTGCCTGCGTGCATGCGTGCGTGGGCATGTGTGTAAGAGTCCCTGGGAGACAGAAAGGAGGACAGAGCCGCAGTGAGGGAGCGAACGACTGAAGTGTGCCTGTTGGCTGGGCGAGTTAATGATTCCTGTGGTCTGAATAGTGAGACAGTGTTGGTCCAGGAGGGAGGGAGGAGGCTCATTTACCCCCGACTGACACACACATGCACATTGTTTAAGTTTGTTTCTATATGTGTGTGTGTTCGCGTGTGTGTCGATGGCTTGTTGTGATACCCTGTTTGCTTATGTGATACACATTTCGAAAACAGCTCGGCCTCCATGGCGACTTTCCAGACGATGCTCGGAGCAGAAGCAGCTCCGTCTCATGAGCTTGTCACTGCAAGAAGGGGTATTTCCCCCCCCCTGCCGGGCTAAAAATAGACACATGGGCCACTATAAAGCCGAAGTGTGCCCGTCTGACTTTGAATAGAGGACCACCTGTATGCAGATGAATCGGTGTGAATAGGGAGAAATGCCTTTGTGGTGCCAGAGAAGGAGCAGCTTGTCGAAGTGTGCCGCTATGAGCCCAAGGGCCAAGGGCCGGCGGGAGGCAGGGGATAAAGGGACATAGGGCAGCAGGGTGACAAGCTGTCCATGTGTAGATGAAACAATGCCAAGTGTTAACAAGCCTAAGCTCGCTGTAATGACAGGGGATGGATGAACAAAAGGCAGCCATTTGAAATCCAATCTGTGATCAGCTAGAGTCAATACGGGCCATATTACAGTGATCTGGACCCTTTAAGCCCCCTTTAGACCCTTTTCATTGGAACATAATGTTCATTTTCCATATGAGGCTTTTTTTTTCTTCTTCTAATGCCAGCTGAGGCAACTCTCTGAGGGTGAGGTTAGGGAGGAGAAGCACAAATGGTACATTAGTAACAGCCGCAGAAGCTCGAGGGCATAACAACAAGTGATGGCGTGATAGAGTCAGAACAACGACAAAAAAAAAGATGATAGAAATGTAATCAAGAGGAAATCACTCACTTCCGAGCGCACAGCAACAATACAGGCTGCTTTTAGCAGCACGACACTCCCTTACACATTGTAAACCTCAAGTAAAAACGTGTGGTTACGTTTGCCCAGGTGTGTCACACATTAATTTAACAGGTAACAGTTTCTCTGCCGTTCCTGTTTGGTCCTTGTTATGATTCGACGCCCACTGTTTCCATGTGTCTTTTATCCCTCCGTCAAGTTTCACTCCACCTTCTTTCCATTTATTCTCTCCTCTCTATTGAACAATCCTTTTTCATATTTCTCAGTGTGTCTGAAGAAACCTCCCGAAATCTTTAGACAGAGATCCCTGGCCAGCTCTGATCCCTGCCTGAGGCCGACAGGATGAGAGAAGAGAGGAAGGAGTGGAGGATAGAGGCAAGACTGAAAATTTAATAGACTGGGGGGAATCAAGTGGAAAAAAAGAGATATGTCTCCCACATATCCTTAACCTCTCTTATCAAAACATTTATTCAATCTGAGCCAATATGTCTCTCCTTCCTCTAACACCACGTGTCTTTGTTTTATGGATTCCTTCTCTCTGCCGCATGTTTCTAATTCTTTCTTTATTTGCTTCACCTGAAACAGTCTGAAAGGGAAAAAAAAACCAAAGGAGCACAGGTAGCTCCTCAATATCTTTGTGTCAATTAAGCATGTTATGCAATTGTGGGATTTCAACACCGTGGTGAAAAAAAAAAAAGTGGCAGAAACTCGGACGCCTGGAGACAAGTCCCCAGAAAATAAACAAACCTACTTCCGCTTGTTGAGAGGTTTGTATGGCTGTCAGGTCTGTCCCTGACTTTTTTTTAATCCAATTTTAGAACTGTCGAGCTTTCCATCTTCTCAAACACATTCGCTGTGAGTTTTCTCTCGTTTTCTCTGCCATAGCCTACGATAACTGACAGAAACCCCGGCGTTCCCTGTCTGTGTGTGTCGATGTGGGCTGTGGGAGGATTAGGTCTCACTCAAGGAGTCATCTGTGGTTTCTACTGGCAACAACACTGACATGAGAGCCTGCAGACAAGACCTACATGTTTGTGTACATGCATAGTATGCAGATATTGCATGTGCGAGGGTGCAATGGGAGATCCCAACCATCTGATGGTTGGCTGCAGCAGCAAGGAGGAGGTGTGTTCGTGGGTTGTGAGTTTCTAAATCGGTGGTTCTGCCTTGCAACATGGACAGATTATGTGTTAGATGAACACATCGTGAGGAGATCCCGGGCGTGAGCAGAGGAAGTCCTGCGAGCGCTGAAGGTCACTGTATCAGACACGCTTGGTGTTGAGCCTGAGTGAGAACCGGTGAGATCTTGTTGCTGGGAGTCTGAGGCCGTGAATCACTGCCAGGATAGTAGTTGCATTTCTGCCATTCCAGAGCAGAAATGAATACAGAGACGTAAAGCAGTTTTTAATGTCACCCGAGGTAAACGCAGGACATTTGAGATTTGCAGGAATATCTGGATTTGCACATGGGGATTTCACTAGACAATGATGTTTTAATTAAACTGTCAGATATTGGTTAATTGACCTCATTTTGTGGTTCATTTTACATTTCACCTTAGTCTCTCTTTCCCCTCATTTGTGAATAAGAACGAATAAGCCCCCTGAGCTGTGATTAGCCCCCCACAGCCTACAAGACCTGCGGTCTGTGTGTGTGTGTGTGTGTGTGTGTGTGTGCATATGATCCTCTCACAGTCTCAAGACGTGTGTGTGCTTGCTCAGCCAAGCCCCAGGACAGTCAGACATCAGCCTGTCTACACATAAAACATGCACACACAGTCACATGCACCCGCCCACACACACATGCACACACATGCGCACGCACACACACACAAACACACACACAGACACACACACACAAACACACACGCGGATCATTTCCAGCTCCCTTCTGCCTGCAGCAGAGCGCTGGACCAGCTCACCCCGGCACGGCTCCATCCCAGCCTGAGGGAAGCCCTCTCCTGCTCTCCTGGCGGGGCCACAGTCCTGCTGACACTCCACGATCTGGGCTTTATCCCCTCCATCTGTGGAGTTGTTTTCTGGCGTTACCTGTCTGGGGACACAGCTAAACGGAGACCATGAGATTAGCACGTGTGATAGGGCGGTAGTAATTCTTTACTATCTGGCGTAATGTAATCAGCACACTTGCGAGCCAGGACGGCGACAACAACCTGCAAGGACTCGCACACCTTCACACACAGGGGCTGTCACATGGCTGATACACAACCACCGTATAATTGACGCTAATATAATAACGTAAACCGACCATGATAAAAATAGTTCAGCCACATATTTATACCTCAGTTTCAAAGTACACAAGATACTTCGCCAACAAATTCAATATACCTGAATATATATTTTTTAAAAAACAGCTACTCAGGGCATATCTAAACATCAACACAGACAGCATAATGCAGTCTGCTTTAACATTCAGGATGACAAAATTGAAAATAGCAACATCACAAAAGCAAAAACAAAACCAAATACACAAAATGAATAAAAAGAAATATAGCCTAGTTGACCAGCAACAGAAAAAAAACACCACATATTGTGACAATATTCAGTGGAAATCACTTCAGGATCTCATTTATTGAGGAAAACTTTTAATCTGGTAATTATGGGCCACTTTGGTTTACTAAAGATTGTCAAATCCACCCATAGCTTTTATGTTTGTTTGCTTGTTTGTGTGTGCCTGCGTGAGTGCGTTTTCAGAATAATCTTCAAATTAAAAAATAACTGTTATTAGTTTGTATTAGTTTAAACCCAATAGTTTGTAAAGTAGTTTATAAGTCTGTCAACAGCTACATCATTGGAGAAACTGCTGGAGTGACAAAGTAATCAAGTAGTCCAGCCACAAGGCAGAGGGTTAAACACACTGTCACTTTAAGTGGCTGAGGGCATTTTGTTGCCTGTATTTCAGGCAATAAATAGGCGTCATGTAATAAAGTTTTTATTTTTATAACCATCAAAGGCAGAAACAAACTGGTTTACTGGAAGTTTACTCAGTATCTAAGAGAAAAATCCAAGTGCAGAGCATTACTCTCATTTTTGTCGTGTGAGGTTTTCCTGTGACACAGTGAAATGCTTTGGTTTCTTCACTCTGTTTTTATTTCCATCTGAATTTTTCTGAGCAGTTCAGTAAATCCCTCGTAGCCTCTGTCCTGACTGATTTATACGCGGTCATTCCGTTTCTATGTTGCTATTGTGATCCCAGGAGGGCTGTTTTCTTGTTTTCTTGCGTTTGTGGTGTAAAGTGCGGGCAGCTGCGAAGCGCGCCTTCTGTGGGCAGGGTATGCAGATTGCGCGCGCTGTCATTGGCTGGAAGCGTTCCAATGGGCGGAGCTCGCCGCACACAAAACAGTCAAGTTGCGCTCCCCGTTAACCAGTCAGGAATTGCAACGGCGTTTGGAGACGTGCATCTTTTCGGTCAGCTCAGAGTCCTACACTCGCTTCCCGTTCGTTGATCTAAACTTTGCTTCACTGAAACTTTCCGTGAGGCAAGTTTGTTTTTTAATTCATCGCCGTTCACCAGTTCAAGTCGTTGAGGTCGCTGCGCAGAAGAGGAGCGATGTATTTGGCGTATCTGGTGTGTTTGGTGATGACCGTCCGTGCGTGGTTTGCCTCCGCGGAGAGACACAGCGTCTACTGGAACAGCTCGAACCCAAAGTAAGTGCTCATCTGTGCTTCCGTGTGGTTTGAAGGTTAATGTGCAGTCGGAGAAGTTATCCATGGTGTGAGTGGGTGTTTAAAGTTAATCATACACTACTGTCAGTGTGACTGGGAGCGCGCGCGCGTGTGTGTTTCTTTCCCGCTACCTCCTGAAGCGACTGCGTGCAACTTTTCTACCTTGTTACACTTCACATCCGCGCGTTTCTTATTGATCTCATCCACACGCCAATGAAATGAAAAGCTGGTGTGACGGGAAGTCATGCGTGTGTGTGTTGTCCCTTTAAACTCACCTCACACTCTTGCTGTCACAAGTGTGTTTGGCTGCACAGCAGCAGCAGCAGCAGGCGGACGCAAAAGCGGCGGATTGTGAGCGGATGCCGAGACAGATGGACAGATTCACCACTATTTTTAAACCGCAACACACAGACAGACATACCCTTATAGTAAAAAATAGACCGACGAGTATGAACTTGGCTGGTGCTGTCTGCGGGGTCTGCACCTGTGTAGACTGTGTCTGGTGTGTGTGTGTGAGTGTGTGTGTCATGGAAAACAAAAAAAAAGCAAGTCAATTAGTGATGGAAATGAATCACAAGTCATAATGAGTGTTAAACCACATTCAGAGTCTTTCAATGTGCCAAAGTGGTTTTTCATGGGGGGGGAGAGGAGCAGATAGCGGGTGTGTGAGTCACACACACACACGCACGCAGAGGGGCACATATTGCTGATGATTTTGTTTTGAGGTCAGGGATGTAACGCGACCCGGCCACTCACAGGGATCGATTGAGCTTGACATATCGCTGCGCGATTTATTGAGCTTTTAGCGTGGGGAGAGTGATCCCGGTATTATTTTAATGCCGAGCTGAGATGAGCGCCCCCCCACCCCCCACCCCCACCCCAGCAGCACAGATAGGTCGATTAAAACCCGCCACCGAGAAGAAACAAGGGCAGAAGCCATTATGGCCTTTTAGTCGTGTCTTGATTACATTAGCAGCTCTCTAATTGCCCTTTAACAATGACAACAGACATAGAGCTTAAAAAAGGAGCCTCGCAACACGGAAAACAATTGTCCCGATTATTGGATAAGAAGTCCAACGGAAAGTCCTGCTGTCATTAGCGCCACTTGTGTCATGACTTGCCTCATGCGTGAGTCAACGACCTGGGTTTGACCCACCTGAGTTGTACACCTGAGTCACCACAGACAGAGGAGGGGTGGGGGGTGGGGTGGGGGGGGGGGTCTCTCAGGTGAGACGAAGTGGAGCGGTAACTTCACAGAAAGTAACCAGAGTCCTCTGGGTCAACTTCGCTCAAAGGAAAGAAACTGGAGCTTGGTGGTTGAGTTCAAAAAGGAAAACACTTGGTTTGAGACATTGAAGAAGGGAGAGCGAGAGGGGGAGAGGAGGAGAGGGGTGGTTGGGTGGAGGGGGGGTGGTGGTGGTCTAATACAAAGTCAGATCGTATGTCTGCTGTATCTAATCCCACTCTGAACTATTTCTGCTGTCAAATGGGAGTTGCGTAACCATAAGAAAAACTCATAATGTAACGCTAATCCATTTTGCTACAAAGCTAAAGATAGACTTTTAAAACAGACAAACATGCAGACAACATTTCCCACACCAACAGTAATTCTTGGAATTCACTGCATGAATTGATGCACTCAGTCCTCTGCCTGCTCTGGTGTCACTGCAGTGGAACAATGTCTGAAGCAACAGAATCACCATCACATGGTCAGTTTTTTTTTTTTTTCTACCAAGCTTTTCAGTCTCGTCTCTGTTGTGCAGTGATATATTCCCCCCGGACCGGGTCTGGCCCGACACCGAGCCGCACCCACTCGTCGTCGTCTCCCCTGCTTTGGTAAACCCCACCTGCCCGGCAACATCCCCGGTGATCAATCAGTCACCTGTTCTGGGGATTACAGCCCCATCGGTGACCTGTGACGGCAGCAGGCTGTGGATAATTGATGCTAATTGATTCCTGCTCTGATTGTGAGGAGCGGTGATTTGTCTTAGGTGGAGGACAGTGACCAGATGGCAGCAGTCTGCCCATTCATGTAGGAGAGGACGGAGATTTGAGGTGCTGGCAGCCGTCTGGGTGTCAGTCTGTAAACACGCTCCATACGTGTGCGTCTGGGAGGGGTTTTTTTTGTTTTTTTTGCCAACTTGCCAGCGCGACTCAAAGCCCGGCTTAATCCTGTGCTTCAAGTTCTGCTGGGACTTGATACACTGATTGTGTTTGTGTGCCGTTTCCTGACATGACAGGTGGAGAAGACGTGTTTTTCTCGGTCTGGTCCGGTCTTGTTTTTTTTGCGCTACGTGTCCCCGCCTGCACCAACTTTATTAGTTAGTGTGGGGAGAGAGCTTGAACTTGTGCTGCCCTTAACCGGCTCTTAACTGGAGGCTATTGTGTTCCTCGTTGCGGACTGACAGTACATGATTGTTTCGGCGTGCGCGTGTCTGCGTGTGCGTGCGGCCATCTCGACGTCAGAGTCGAACAGGGAGTGGCTCTTACCGTAGGCAGCCTCAGCGAGACATGATAAATGTGTGAGTCACACTTACACACACTTGGGGGCAACAGGGAGGACTTGGTTGTTAATATTAGCTGCAGCCAGCATTCCTCTCTCCTGTTACTATACTCAACTCTGTCAGCTGCCCATGTTGTGTGTGTGTGTGTATGTGTCTGTGTGTTTGTGTGTTTTCCCTCCGTACCTGTCTGTTCCTCTCCCCCTCGTTTTTACTCCTACTCCTCTCTTAAACAGCTGGGCGTCCTCCCAGACTGGCCGCAGGCCCTCCGAGTCCTCTATCTCTTTTTTCCTCTTCAAGTGCATTCAGTGTCTCTTAGTGTTCCTGCACAGATATGGACGCTATCAGCGCGCTGCTTCGGTGCATCCTTCAGATCCTTTCGCGCTGAGCTGTTGGGCAGGCACCATCCATCTCCAGCAGCCTGAGCTGCTGTCCCGGGCCCCCAGTATCTCAGCAAATATCTTCATCAGGACTTTGGTGTAATGTAATATTCTGTTTATCTCAGCCTGTGTCTGCTTCAGTCTGCCTTTTTGCTGGGACGGAGGCAGACCGGGCCTGTCTGTGCATGCATGTAGCCTGAGGGAGTCTGAGGTGAAGGTGGTCCATGTCAACCCCCACCACCACCACCACCACCACCACCATTTAACTCCCACATTTTATACATTTTGTTCCCTCTCCTCTTTTTTTCTTTCTTTCTTTTCTTTCTTTTTTTTCGCTCATTAGTCACCCCCTCCCCTGCCCGTGTCCCGTCTGGTTGCTGGTCACTAATCTTACAGAATGAGAACACACATACACACTAACATAGATTACGAATGACGTGTAATCTGACCATCTGACCCACAGACACAAAACCATCAGTGCTGGCTTCATTCTATATATGAGCATAATTCTGCGTGTGCGTGTGTTCCTCTGATCCTGTGATGTAATGTCTGTCTGCCATGCTATGTGATGTTCTCTGTGTTCCTATGTATGTGGGTATCTGGGTATTTGGATTATCAGACTATTATGACAATGCATAGAAGTTATTTAATAAACCTATATTTGCCTCAGTGCACGGCCAACATAATCGGCCAGATGGGATCCATCCTCTATTGAAACATTCAATTACAACTTCATTCATTTCCATTCAGCTTTGTGGCTGTTTTCTGCTGACATAACGGCCGTCTTACCTAACATGCCTATACACACGTACACATACCTTTACTAATAATCAGCCACAGGACAACACTGCAGTCTATATTTGCTGTCTCCATGTGATTCACAGTTCAGGTCTTTGGGCATCCTCTCCTCCTCTCTCAATCACGGTATCCATGGACTGCTGTTTTCTCTCTGCTCTTCCTCTCGCTTCCTTATCTGTGGCCCAGACTTCCTCCCTCTCTCCCCCCCCCCTCGTCTCCATCACCCCCCCTCCGCCCCTCTCTTCCCCCCTCTCTCTTTCTCACAGACCTTCCTCTGTTTTGGCCCCAGTAGTTTTCCAACAGAGGAGGACAGAGCTCCTCTCATCCCTGCTTCTACCAACATTAGAGAGGCCTGCTTTTCACCCACTGTTATCTCACTAAGAGTGGGCAAGCATGCATGTGTCTGTGTGTGTGTTCACTGCTCATTCATAGCATTACAGACATACCATAGCAGCGCTGTCCTCGTAAGGCTCATTATCGCCCCCTTAAGGCCGAATTAGCAACAGACGGACTTCTGTGTTTGAGGATTTTTCTTCCTCCAACTTGGTCAGAAAGTGTTTCCAACAGTTGGGGAAAGAAAGTCAAATAACTTACTAAAAAATCACATCAACTTTCTCCTAACACAGGCGAGCAAACAGATTAACTTTCTGTGACCCCCACCATATTAATCCAAGCATGATACCATTTGGCCTTTTTCTATTCATCACAGACAGAATGGGAGGCTGCGAAAAGGGGGCCGGGTGAAAGGATTTGGGGGGCAAAGGGGAGGAGGAGTAGAAGCTTGGGTGCCGGGTGAGAGAAGCCTGAGATGCAGAAAGGGATTTGTGTTGAGAAATTAGCCTGGATGAAGAGCTCTGGTATATTATGTCAGTGTTAAGGGACGGGACAAAATAGAGGATGGGGAGGAGGGGTGGGCTAATTTTGAGGGAATAAAAGAGGGGCAGACAGAGGGCGGGGAGAGTGGACAGAGATGGATGGAGGGAGGGCTGAAGCTTCGAAGTGAATCGGTTAGGAACGCCATTGTTGACAGTTTTTAAAGGCTCTCACTCTGCACCCGAAGAGGATTCTCAGTGTCCCAGCTGTATAATTTATACTTATATAAAGGTCCACACACTTCTGAACGCTCCGCCCTTCTAAGTTATTTACTCAAATTGTAGAAATACCATAAGCAGCATGTTGCGTTGGTGCGTGGTGGAAGAAGAATCCCCCTTTGGTTTCTTATTCAGAGACGGTGAGGTAGTGGAAGAATGATTGTAAATGGCATTGGAAGCTAATAAAGAGAGACTTTTCATCGTGTATTAGATTGGCTCTAATAGAGCAGACCACTAGTGAGCAGCTAAACCCATTACAGCCACTGACAGCTCCGCTGCCTGTGTGAAAAGAGGTGTGAATCTGTCATACCACAGAAAATTAATCGGGTATTAAGTGTACACCTCAAAGTGAAAGTGTGTGTGAGAGCGGGGCTGGAAATTTGATGAGAGCAGCGTGTGGGAACACAGGCCAAACCGCAGACCCCTCCTCCTGTAGTGACATTCCAGTGTGTGTGTGTGTGTGTGTGTGTGCGCACTTACTACTGATTACCTGTGAAGCAAATGGAGGAGTTGGAGGGGGTTGGGGGTGCATTTGTTTGGTGTTTGAGGAGTGCTGACTTGTTTCGTATATTGGTGTGTGTGTGTGTGTGTGTGAGAGAGTGTGTGTGTGTGTGTACATCGTCAGTGCTGACTCGGATTGTGGTGTGCGAGAGGAGCTACGACCCTGAACTCTAACCCCGTGACCTGGCTGCCAGTTTGAAACTCTTCCCCAGAGAAGGGCAGACAGCAAAAGACAGAGTTCCTGTGTCAGTTGTTTGACTCAAACCAGCATGAGCTCAAGGGGCAAATTGGAGAAGGGGGGGGGGGGGGGGGGGCGGGGGGGAGAGGGCGGGGGAGCAGGAAAAAGGAAAAGAACAAGAGCAGTGCAAGGACAATGGCACGGCTTCAAAGCTTGAGTGAGGCAAGTGTTAAATAAGCCACCTTCTACAATAACCATCAATACTGGTACTATGTTATATCCTCACTCCACACAAACGCACACACAGAAAAACGCACGTGCGCGCAGATTTTTTCGGCCAATGACGCAAAACCTGGAGTAGCTTCATAGTGAGAAATGACCTGCAGGAGGTGAAGAAAGGCTACGACCACCTTCGATCTCTGCTGTTTACACACACCTCAGTCACATGCACGAAAACACACTCCCGTGCACAAACACTCGCGCGCACGAGGCTCCAGAAGGCCTTGATAAACAGATGTGCTCATAAGCCTGGGGCATGTGACGCCCTGAATAAGGCTCTTCAGAGAATCCTTCTCCCTTGAAAACATGTAGACACAAACACACACACACACACGCATAGGAAGAATAAGCCGTGTGGAAAGTAGGTTTGCAGCGACTCACACAGCTGCTCACCATCTCACAAAGGACACAGCTATCACGGTAATGCGACTCTCACTCGCCCGAGAACTGTCAGTCAGAGACCGACGCAGACGCGAGACGAAGGAGACGGCTTTGATGGACGACGACGTAAAGTTTGGGAGCGCGAGGAAGAGGATGAGTCAAAGGCAGACGTGGGTCTGGCTGGATGGGACGAGGGGTTTTCCCCCAGTTCCTGCACTCCAATTCTCAATAACGCAACACAAATCCACATCAAGAAAAACACGGGTTCTTGTCATAAATTAGATTGGACGACTGAGACGCTATTGTGCAACCAGCTAAACTCCTCTCAGCCAAACATATTGGACACAAACCCAGCAGTCATGGCAGTGAAAGCTCCACAGGGGTTAAGGTAAAGGGGTTGAAGGGGCCTTGTAGCCTGCAGGCATTCTGTCTTTTGGGAGGGAAGGGGTATAATTACACCACATTCATTCCTCCTCCCCTCCTTTTTTAGAGAACACATTGGTCCCAGACCCCTAACAGCTTTTAATTAGCCAGGCCATTGGAGGAGGGGAAATGAGGAGGTGAAGAGAAGCATAAAAAAGGAGAGTTTTTCTTAAAAGCGTCGTCATGAAAGAAAATTAGCAACAGAATCTGTCTGTTTTGTTGGCTTTTGACAAGCCCGCTTTCAGGCCGAGGTCGGCCAGACCACTAACAAGGACACCGTGTGGGAAAAAGGTGTATCCCATACAATTTAAAAACAACCCTCTACTCCAGAGGCACCCACTCGAGTCCTCCAAACATCTTTTTTCATCAAAGTCTGTTATTAGCGGGTTGACTGAAGAAAACAGAGGAGAGGAGCTCGATGAGATCAGAGATTGTTTGGCCAATTAGGCTGCTACAGATGTGTCTCTTCTCCTTTCACTGAAGCTCGCCCTGGCACACCAAATACTTACACATTGTATATATATACACACACTGAGGCATACACACCTGCACACAAGTATACACACTGACAAAGAAACTTTTCTCTGAGGGAAAGCAATGATTATAAGCAGCGTGATCAGCCTATTAGCCAGATAACAAGCGGGGAGCTGCGTTCAACTAACAAAGCATGTTTTGACAGGTATAGTTAGCACCAAGCAACACACACACACACACACACACACACATGAACAGAGGCAGGAAGGAGGGGTTAGAGGCCCTCATTTGGAGCCAGTGTGTCTGTAACTTGGCCAGGGGGTCCGAACAGAAGCCACAACAACATGAGGGGATGTGGGGCAAGAGGTGGGGGGGCGTCAGAGCCACCACGTCCCAGGCTTTGATGACGGGGCACGCGGGCACAACAGCGCACATAAACAGCAGCAGACTCACCGGGTCTGTTTTCTTGTCACTCTCACCCTCAACATGTGAAACTCGCAGGAAACCAGCAGACGGGCTGAATTTGAGATAAAAGCAAGAATGTAATGGGAGTAATAGAGACGAATCAACCTCTCTTCACTGCCTGACTTCTGGCACATCTTTCAGTAAAGATCAACAGACGAGCCTTCACATCCTGTTGCAGCTTTACTCCTGCATCATGTTTACTAAAGGGGGAAAAAACACCACAGAAACTGAAACTGCCTTATGAAAACCAGTTTGAAGATCAAATGAGGTTTTCCTCCAATAGTTCATACTAGTTGCTCCTGTAAATCAGCTTCTTGCTGAGTCCCAACCACCTACTAACAAAAAGTGAAAGTCCTGTTGAGTCGTAGCTCTCTAACTCTGACTTTTGTACTCGCTGAACATCGTCGCCAAAATTGTGCAGCTGTGCTTCTCAGCACTAAAAGTTTTCGCCGTCCCTGCGTACTTCATTAGTGCACGAGGAGCAGTGCAAGCAAAGGAAGTGAGCAGAGAGGAGACGGGAATGCTTAAAAAGAGCCGTAAAATTAAATGAAGGGTAAAGATGAAAAGAGAAGCGGGGAGCGAGGGCCTGTCTCCACCCACTCCGTCTCTGTCTTTGATGAAATCAGAGGGAAATTGAGAGAAAGAAGGTACAGATAGAGACAACAAATTAGTCCGAGAAGTCACAACAGGAGCTGCAGCACAGATGGACAAACGCGCAGGTGAAAAAAGAGATAATGAGACAGATACGGGGTGACACTTTAAAAAGACTCGACAGTGAGACTCCGGGAGTTGTACGCAGAGTAATGGACAAGCGGAGACGGTGGAAAACAGATTGTTTGGGGTGAGCTGTCGTTCACCATCTCGTCTGTTTGGAAGCAGGTGAGAGGTGAATCGCTGCTGAAGGGAAGGGAGGAAGAAGGGCGTGTTGGTGTGTGTGTGTGTGTGAGTGGGATGGTGGTAAAAGCGTTATAAGATTCTGGGTGTGTTTTCCTGCCCAAAAACAAAGTGAACGAGCCAAACCCGCTCAGGTTCTTTCCAATTCTGGACGTGTCGGCACAAGCACGCCATCACACGTCAACACAAACATCCTCATGTGGTGTCTGTCAGCGAGCTGCACCTGCACGCTAGTCATGCCACTGAGGTCATTTTTTTTATTGCGGCACTTGTGAATGTGTGTGTGGTTGGCCTTAATAATTATTCCTTATATATTTATTACATGAGCGACAGGCTGAATGTTGGACACGTGAATCAAACAAACTGAGGATGCCATTCATGTTGGAGAACCTTGTGGGCGCAGACACGAGTGAGTAACCTCCTCCCTCTCCTCTCGTCCCTCTGCAGCTTCCTGTGGGATGAGTACACGGTGGAAGTGCGCATCAATGACTATCTGGACATCATCTGCCCCCACTACACCCACGGCGAGGTGTCATCGCATGCAGCCGAGCGCTACGTGCTCTACATGGTGGAGAAGGAGGACTACGACGTGTGCAAGCCCCACTCCTTCGACCAGCTCCGTTGGGAGTGCTCGCGGCCCTTCGCCCCGCACGCCCCGGAAAAGTTCTCCGAGAAGTTTCAGCGTTTCACGCCTTTCACCCTGGGCAAGGAGTTCCGTCAAGGAGAGAGCTACTACTACATCTGTAAGTATCTCTAATGAGACTGACGTTTGGATGTGTCTTCTGTGATCTCAAAGTTTTCCTGCATTGACGTTTTCTGACCCTATTTTTCTGCTTTTTACAGCAAAGCCGATGCACCACCACGGCCAGGAGTGTTTGAGGCTCAAAGTGGACGTCATCGGACACAAGGGCTCTGGGAAGAGCCACGCAGACAAACCCAAGGCCGAGGACACAGGGAAATATTTAGATGAAGAAAAAGCGAAATTCGCCGCAGCAGGAGGAGTTCACAACCTCTCCAACAGGCTGCCAGCAGGTGAGGAATCCTAAAGAAACAGCAGACACATAAATTAGCCACCGCACCGTTGTAGCTGGGTGTGTGTTTACCATTCCTGAGCGGTGAAGTCGTGGTCTCACTGTCTCCCGTCTCATTTCTCAGATGACCCCGCTGTGATGCAGCCAAACGTCCAGAGGAGCATCGGCAGCTCCGGAGCACAGCTGGCCTCCCTCTCGCTGCTCCTCACCATGATCCCAGTCTTATTCGCCCTGACGCTACACTGACGCGGACCAAGACGCACTCACAGAGACACTGGCAGCCTGATGCTGGTCATCGGCACGCGATCACACAGAGACTTTTTTTTATACCGTCTTTTTTTTTTTTTTTTATACAAGCATGGACAGAGTGTGTTGGTCAGTGTGTGTTTGATGTGTTTCTTTGTGTGAATGTGGAACGTGGATCGCTCCAAAGAAGTGGACCTTCAAGAGACCTCTTTTTTTCCTTTTTTTTTTGTTTTTGGGAGGATGGAAATTCTCAGTTATGACCATTCAAGATGCACACAGTTTTCAGTGGAGGTTGACACATCCACAGGAAACCGAATCAAAACACTGTTGTCTTCATGTCAGAAAAAGATGGCTGTCCTGTGTACTCAGACTTCCACATCAACGGTACAGTTGTGCATTACATCGCGAAACAAACATCTTTCTTTCTTCCTCTACATGTAGAGAATTTATAATATTTTGTGTCTTGTTGTCGGCGACTGCCAAATGAACATAATGTAGGATCATTGTCATGTTGTGTAGCACTCCCCTCCTCTTCCAGTTCTCAAGACATCTGTCTTTTTTATTTCAACTCAGTCATAAAGCAGCAAAAGAGATTAAAGTAGTATTCATATTGGTGCGCATTCTGATACAACTACAGTTTTTTTTAATACTTGTGTTTGAAGCTTTTCAAAATGCAAAAAAAATGGGATAAATATCTTAAGAGTATTCAGATTCAAACTTTCCGTTTTTGTTCTAAGTTCACCTCAGCTGAGCCGCAGATCAAGAGAGAGAAACAAATAAAAACTGATGTTTTAGGAGCTGCGCTTCTTCACTTCTCCTTTGTCGCTCATTTCTTTTGTGTTCATGGAATCGAGGTACACTGGCTGATGTTTTCTTCCAGATGTGATCCCACTTTCATATTGTCTGACCTCAAACTGAAGGGACTTCACAGAAAATACTTGTTAGCTTTTATTGTAAAACATGCTTGTGTTTTTTTAATGTTTATATGTAAATTTGTACATATTAAAAACTATAAGAAACTGTTTTAAGATGTGAAAAATATTTAGTGAAATAAAAAACGTGATGTAACAAAATGCATCTGTCCGTTTCTTTATTACTTGGCGTGAACAATTTGTCTTGCAATAACCTACAAGGATCTCAAAGTCCCAGTGAGGTCATTGAGTTTTTGATGGATGACATATTTTTTGGCAAAGTCTTCCATCTTCTGTCCAATGAAATCTCCCCAGTCCACTTCGGCCTCCCCCCCAGTTCTCTCCCAAGCCAGGTTTTCACATCCCCCCCTCTCCTCTCCTCTGCCCGCTCTGTCTTTCATCTCTGATGATACAACATGCCCCGGCTTAAATTTCACAGTTTCAAAACCAAACACAAGAACCGAGAAGAGGAACCAGAAAAAAGTGAGAAAGGTCGAGGCAAGAGAGCGAGTGAGCGAGCGAGGCCCACAAGCAAACTGACAACGGGGTGAGAAGGTGTCACTCTCACCTCCGTGCTCGCGCTGTTTTTTTCCTCTCCTCTGCTTTTCCTGCCCCTTTCTTTTGCTCCTCGGCGCATCCTCCTTTTGAGGAGGAGCTGAGTATCCCTCTGCACAGCTGCATGTTGGAAGGAGGAGGTGCAAAATGCACAAGCCTGCCTGCAGAACTCCAAAATGACTGAAAACTGTCAAAATTCGCCGTGCCTTGCAAAACCACACAACATGCACACTCCAAATCAGAACATAAAGCTGAGCTGCTTGTTTTTCCATCATAACGTCATTGGTTAGATTCAGTGCAGATGATCACAAAGTCTCAGGCGTCTGGTGGATTGTAGCACTCGTGGATGTGTGTGACAGATGAATGCAGGACAAGACTGAGCTGCAAAACTGCAAGCAGCAGATGAAAGTATTCACAACACTATGACCTCCACTGACATCAAACACTCTGTACAGAACAGAATTGTCACAAATATTGCAAAACTCCCCAGTAGATTGAGATGTAATACAGCACTCTACCGTGTAAATATTGTTTGCAATTTAATCTCACAAATGAATATTTATTTATGCTCGAGTGTAACAAGCAAACAATGGTATCCACTATAAGTCACTGCAGTGCAAATCTCGGTAAAATAGAATAAAAGAATTAAAGAAATTCTAATTTAATAACAGAAGATCAGAAATAAGTCTCTGTGATCACGTTGCCCTGCATCAATATAGCAATGACCTTAAAACCAATGATGGGGGGGAAAAATTAAATGTCACAAGGAAGCAGAGCTGAAAAAAAGATAAAGAAAAAGAAACATGGTCAATTCAGAGAGAAAAATTATACATGAGAGATTGTTTGTTAAAGGTCAAAATTGAAAGTGTTTTTCAAAGTGTGGAGGTAAAAAATAAAGAAATAAAAAAAAAGCAGCTGAGCACTGACAGCAGGACGCAGGAGAGAGCAGGCCGGGGAGCTGAAGGTCTGTAATGGCGGGGGAGGTTTACAAGGAGAGAGGGGTCAATGAAAGTTATCTTTTTGGACGAGTATAAATTTAACGACAGCAGTTCCATAACTTTCTGGATGTACCATGAAAATTCACTGTGTACGTAATGCAGCCTTAGCCCAGTATACAACTTTGTAATGATGTAAACCTGGGATGGAACAACAATTTCTGCATTTGTGGAATCCTAAACAAGCAAAACAAAAATCAACACACTTTCCCACCAAATACACACATGGAAACTGTCTCACAAACTCAGACAATAATTTGACCTAAATCTGAAGGATACTTGCTGCATCAAGAACATATTCATATTTTTGGGAGAATTTATCTTTCAATCGAACCAAATAAATAATAAAGTGTTGATGTTACTTCACACTCATTAAAATGCTCCATCTCTGAATCTGCAAATGTCTCCAACTCATTTATTTACAGCATAGAATATTGCATGTGTTAAGCAGTCATAAGAGTGATCTAAAGAACACGATTTATCAAAGGTGTTTTTGCAATATTGCCAGAGAATTAGTTGTTCCATAAAACCAAAAATTGAGGGGAGAAAAGGCAAGACTTGATGTGATTTTACAACATCAAAAAGTGAAGCTGCATGCCTGAAGCAACAAAAGAGCAACGCACAGGATTATGTTTAAAATCTTTTCTCAATAAACTGTGTTGAACGTGTGTTCCGTTACAATCAGGGAGCATCCAGCTGTACGGGCCTCAGCGGAGACATCCTGGAGGAATTCAGCAGCACTCCGCAGTTTATGGGACCTTCAAAATTCCCTCTGCGTGATTACATCACTGGCCACGTTTACCATCGTTTCGGTTTCTCATTCGACGAACCCGCCCATGTGTTTCAGGCCGCAGCCAATCAGAGAAGGGGAACGCGAAGTACACTGACTGCAAACACGGAAATGCGCTGCGCGTCTGGATAGTTACTGCCCGTCTCCAGTTTCATACAGAGATTGTGTAGAAGCGTATTTGCACCTAAAATAGTGATAAAACTAGTGAGATAAAATAATTTTCTTGCACTCTATGGATTTTCTGCCGCTTCTGTCATGGGCCTGCATCGTGTTCACGATCGGGATGTTCTCGACTGGACTGTAAGTTGTATGGCTCCTTTATGGCGTGAATTAATAATTTACGTCAAATGCAATAACTCCAGTAAGTTTGCAAAGATATATGCGATGTCAGGGGAACTCGGCTGAGTAAAGAAAGATTTTCATGCTCTTGTTTTACCTGCTTGTCTTCATGCAGTCACGTTTTAATGTCATTTCTTGTTGTCATTTTCTGGTGTTTATTTTAACCTTGCTGTTTACATTCTTTGGGCGTTTCCAGGACCGACCTGAAGAAGATGAGAGAGTCAAAAAGCACTGACAACATTCAGTTCCTACCTTTCCTCACGACCTGCCTCAAGTGAGTTAGTGTGTTGTTGCCCACCTTGATGAATTCAGCGCCCCCCCCCCCTTTTGTCCTCTGGTCTGCACATCAGATGCTCTTCTGTCTCCATAGCAACATTGGCTGGATGTCATATGGGTACCTGAAGAGCGACCGCACAATTATGTTTGTTAACATAATTGGAGCCATTCTCCAGATTATCTACATCATCATGTACTTCCTCTACACAAAGCACCGGGTAAGAAGGGCTTTCAATCGAAAACTCAATGAAGCCGAGCTCGGCCTTCGTTTCCCTCGTCTTCATTGTGCCGCGTTTGTGTTTTGCAGAGGGAGGTGATGCTGCAGACCTTGGTGGCGGGCGCGGTGCTGATCTGCGGTTGGTTCTACTTCACCGTCCTTCTCACGGAGGGAAAGACTCAGCTGGACCAGCTGGGCTTCACCTGCAGCATCGTCACTGTCAGCATGTACCTGTCGCCGCTGGCTGACCTGGTACGACACACACTCGCACCGCTGGCAAACGTGTGTTACCGAGTCGGCTCCACTTCCTGGCTCAAGTTATTTTTTCAGACCATTTCTTAACCGATTAACTTGGAGTTTAAGGAGTCATTCAGTTTGTATAGCTGCTTGAATACGATAAACTATTCAGGTGACAGACGGTTGTGTTATAAAGTGATGTCTAAGCCTTCAGTCCTTCAGCGTTTGGGGATTTACAGTATCAAAAACAAAGGTCTCGCTATCACATGTAATCAGCAGAGTGAAT
>JAUESE010000010.1:3224063-3234105 GCA_032274725.1 Malacoctenus triangulatus
TAAAAAAGGTCCTATAAATATGATTCTATGCAAATGTTCTATTGTCCAAAATAGAGCTGCTGATGTGTTTCTTTTTGTGGCACAAAGCGACTCCATGTTTTCGTTGTCAGTCTTTTATTGTTTCTTTTTCCATCCCATGACATGATTGAAACATTCTGCCAGTGAGGCAAAAGTCTAAATCAGAAGGTTTTCATTTCGGAGATGCTACAGTCTGAAGTCATTCAAGTGCTGCGCTGGAAAACAAGTCCAGGCGTCCAGACGAGCCGTTGGAGACAGAACACGCGTATTTTACCACAGGAAGCGTGAGAGACACAGCCAGCGATCATACACTCGCACATTCGAAAGAGAAAGTCAGAATTCATATCAAAATACAGTCAGAGCCGCTTGATTTCAAATTATTACTCGAGAGAGTCTTTCCTTGAAGTCATGTGAGCCAAACATTCCCCAAACGTAACGTGAATCAGCGTCAGTCAGCTACCGACTGCTGTCGGGTCGCAGAAGGGAAAAACAAAAAGCAATACTGAAAGGTCAGCCGATATCAGTTAGTAAAATATGAGTCTTCTAATTCAGATGCTGATTCTCTCTTCAGTTCTCCTTTCTTACTTCAAAAATAATATTGTGCAAACTACTCAAACACCACAGTTTAGTACTGGACAGGTAGACCATCAACATTGTTCACTTGTCAGAAATGGAAAACACTGAAATGTATTCACGTTTGTAAATCAGTCTGCAGTATTTTGGCTGTTGTCGGTGAAAACCTTTGTTTATTTTTCCCACTTTTATCTGTGTTGTCATCTGAAAAAAACAAAGGCAACTGTGAGCATGTGTAGCCGAGCTGAGACGCCACACAAGTGACTTTAGCTTGCCCCACGGCGGGGATTCAAACGCTGACACATGTGATCCTGACTGAGGCAGCGCGACTTTTACAATTCAACGAGGGAAAATATTCACATTCTCTGAATCTGTCTTATATTCACATTGTTGACATTTGTTGAAGCTACATACAAAATTAAGACAGAGAGTTATACATACAGTACATCTGAGGTGTGACAGTCAGTTATCTGCATATATGTTACGTTACGAATCCTAAGTTACACTTGCATGCGACTGTAAGCGCCCGGTCATTCTGGGACAAGATAGTACAAGTGTAAAGGGAGGGCAAGTTTTCTTTTATTGCAAACTAATTCACAGAGATAGAGAGAGAGCTTCACCTGCTATTTAAGGGTTTGATTCAGGCAGTCAACAGAATTCTGCATAGTCTAAAATCACTTCAGCCACAATGTCCATGACAGCATTGCAAAGCTGAGGAGGGAGGAAAGCAGGAAAGTGTTAAATAGACCGAGCCGAAGGAGGGAATCGATATTTTCAAGCCAAGTGCAAATGCAAAAGAACATCACATATTGATCGTCAAATCTCCCCAAAAAAAAGAAGAATCGTAAGAAAAAATTCTGTCATATTGATGCAGGGACGGTTCAGTCAGGCATCAATGTTTGACAAAATCAGGGAAATTATTTATGTTCTCACATTAAAAAACAGCCGTGAACCATCTTTAACTCAACGCAGGACATCCACTTTGATCTCTGAGTGAACCGTGAACAGTCTGCTTATTTACTCAGGTTTGTGGCTCGCGTTTGGATGGTCACCCTCCGCGGCGGCGGCTCCTCGATGCTCCGATTGGCCACAAGGTCTTGGAGCTGCAGGGCCCCGCCGCCGATGAAGCAAAACGCGGGACAGACGGGGGCCGAGCAGTCCACGTGTCCCTCCCAGAGGACGCGCAACGAGTGGGCATCGTAGAAGGTGACTCGTCCTTTGTCACAGTCCAGACACACGCCCAGCCGAGGTGGGAGAGGAGCGGTGGGTGGGTGGGGGAGGTGGCTGTGGCCGCTGCTGTGGGAGTGCAGTGCTGCGTGGCTCTGACTGTCGCCCTGGCTCTGAGTGTGACTGTGTCCTTGAGGAAGCAGGATCTTGCCCATGCCCATGGTGAGAAAGCAGAAGGGAGACGAGTCCTGGCTGTCCTCTGCCCCGCTGTCATGGCCGCTGTCTGGGTCACACCTGGGGGGGGCGCAGAATGAGGAATGATAGAAAGCCAGGCAGAAGATGAAGGAAGGCGAGTTTGAATCTGTTGTTGAACCACAGAAGAAGTGAAGTACACTGCTGAACACCACTTCGTCACATTTAGAATAGTTTCTTGAAACCTTTTTTGTTTGGTATTTAACTCATAATTAGGGTGATTTTTGTGTTCCAATGAACAACAGGTTTCATGAGTGACTTCAAGGTAACAGAAAGAGCAGAAGCTGCCAGTTATGTCAGTTTGCGCTTCCACGTTGTTATACTACCCCCTAGTGGTAGCGATAGCTATTGATTTAATTAAAAAATCAATCGGTGGAACTCAGAGCAGAATATGACAATAATAAGATATGTCTGCAAGGACTCTGCAAAGTGGCAATGACAGTGGATAACCTTAAAACAACAAGACATCCGTCGATCAGTATGACAGAGGTATTTCACTCGTCTTTGCCTTTAAGGCTCAAAGCACAGTGAAGTGCTGTCAAAGACTGGCTTTAGAAAGTGACATTCAAATGACATCACTTTGAAATCATATGCAACAAAACAGCAGAGGTGAGTTACCGTGGACTCGCCATGTCTTGAGGGAGATGGAACCACTCCTGTAGTTTAGCCTCCTGTCCAACTCCCACCTGCAACATGAAGCTGAATGAAGCTCGTTCTCTGCAGCCTCTGACTGTGTCCAGTCGACTTGCCAACGAGAGCGCCTCCTACCTTCACTAAATAGGACCCGGGCTCCACAGAACACGCCCAGTAGTGTCTTCCCTGAGCGACAGCCAAGTCCGCAACCAGCAGGTCAGAGGTCAAGTGGCAGGACGTGAGGGTGCGATCGGCGGCGTGCAGCAGGGAGAGGCCCGGCACGCTGCGGGCGTAGGTTTGGCCTCGACCGAGTGCCAAACGGTCCGCGTGCAAACCCCAGCGAGAGTCCAGAGAAAAGCTCAAGACTGAAGAGCAGGAAAGGAAGGCAGACGAGGAGGAAAGACAGACAGCGAGGGAGGTGAAGGAGAAGGAGTCGGAGAGGAGGAGGCATTAGAGCCTGGACAGTGATACACTACAGCAGGACTGGAAATACAGTGTAGAAGGAAAAACATTTGGAAGGGTGAGAAAAAAGGTTGTCATTGACAAACGTTGGTAAAATTGGTGTTACAGGGAAAAGATTTATATTAAACTTGATCACAGAAAGATGTTGAGTAAAGATAACTTCAGCTAGCAATCAATGAATTGTTTTAAAAGTTTGAATAAGTCAGTCAGAGGTAAGATTGAAGGAATGGAGATGCAGTATTTGGAAGCACAATGGATGAAACCAAAATATTGTTGAAAGCAGAGGAAGACAGACCTGATGCCACAGAGACAGAAGCAGAAAGAGATTAACTGGGATGATGCTCAAATGCAGAAGGAGGAAAAGGAAGTCTTTGTGTGGAAAATTAAAAGAGGGATGGAAAAAAATCAAGGGATGGAGAGAAAAAAGAAATATTATGATTAGTGATGCAATCAGAAAATAGCAATACATAAGAGAATACAAACTACAATGTTCATTTTAGAGTCTTTTTCTGAAAACAAACTCGCTGAAAAGTTCTGATTTTAAATTTTTGAATTTAAAAATTATGAGACAAAAAAACTTGAGATGGTTGCATGTGTTTTTGATGATGGGTGACATGACAAAAGGTGTTGAAAGCAGTGTGTTGACTCTTCATGTCCTACCAGGCGCTGGAGGCGTGTGCAGGTAAACCTCTTCGCTGTACTCTCCAAAGCCGGCCTTGTTGCAGCCTCTCACTCTGAGCACGTACACGCTGTCGATCTGCAGCCGGTTCACCACGGCGCTCGTCCCCTTCACCTCGTCCAGCCGCTGCCACGCCACTTGAGAGTTGGGGGACCGGGTGCCGCCCCACGTGGCCGCGGCGCCGCCCGCCCGCCGCTGGTACTCCACGGAGAAGTGCCATGCCGGGGCCGAGTCCTGAGGGAGGCGCCAGCACAAAAACAGCTGGTCATAGGCGAGTGTCTTCTGAGTGTCGATCACCGGAGCCACCGGGGCTGTGGAGGAGACACCAAGGTCACATTCATTCCTCTCTCTGCAGGACGGCTCTCGGGGATAAATGGGCGGACCACCGACCTTGGATGAACTCCACGCCCTGGATGAGCTTGACCTCCTTGGACGCGTCGAGGTGAAAGTGTCCGAAGGAAGTATCAGCAGCGAGAGAGAAACACTGAAGATTTTCTATTGCCTTCATGAGTCTGAATGGAAAGAAAGGAAAGAAAATTCACCAAAAATCAAGAAAACTTCAAATGAAATCATTCTCCACCACTTTATTCTTTATACAATCGGGTTTAATCAGAGTACATGTGCAGCACCTGCTGTGCGTTACTCTGGCAGCTTGTACGAAGCAGGGTGGATCCGTCTCTTTGAGCAGCTCCTGGGTGTAGGCCACCACGCCCGCATTCTCCATTAGCCCTTGCTTGTGAAAGACCTGAGTGGACAGGGCCTCCTCCCTCCGGCTGCGGGACCCCTCCAGGGCCAACGCCAGAGTCCCCTGACGCTCGGCCACGGCCGCGCCAAGGTCTCGGATGCAGTGGTTCAGGTGCTGCAGAGCCACGGCGCTGTTGGCCTGCAGAACAGACACAGCATGTGTGAGAAGGATGTGGACAGGTTGGTGAAACTGTTGCAACTGAGGGAAAAACACAAAACTTGAAGAGCAAAATGATTACACACCTCCATCAGTTTGATGGCACCTTCCAGTTGAGTGATCTGACTCTGTATTGTGTCCTGATTGGCCAGGATGAAATTGACTTCCTTAGTAATCTTCTCCTGTACGAACAAAAAGCCAGTTAAAACTGCGTGGCTTCAAGCTTCGGGATCGTATGAAGAGAGTCCCATTCTGACTCACCTTGAGGGCCTGGTAGGCCTGTGCTATAGGTAGAACTTTGTGCCCGTGGTGCACACGGCGAAGTTTACAAAACTGACACAGCAGCCTCTGACAGTTCCGGCAGTACCACTGCATTTTCTCCTGCTCGTGATCTGTGCATGTCAGGACCTGGAACGCCAACAACAATTAGCCCAATAAAGAAAACTAAAACGTGCGTCACGCTGCAGAGCGCCAAACACCAGACAAACCTTTGGCCTAAAGTGGTTGGTGGGTAGGATGTGTTCGTGTTGAGCTCGAGGGGTCCCCCACGGGTGGTAGAGTTTGAAACACTCGTTGCAGAAGTTGGACTTGCAGTCTGCGCAGCCCTTGGTGGCCTCCAGAGACTGAGGGGGCTTACAGAAGCCACACATGATGGCCACGCTGCCCAGGCTCACCGTGTGCCTGTACCTGAAGCACACACGTGGGTGCGGGCAGAGAAGAACAGGGTTCAAGCCAATTTGGAGAAAGTAACAACGTGTAACACACAAAAAAAAACCAAGCCCGAGTCTGTCTGAGCGTGACCTGCTTTCTCTCAATGCTCAATGTTCGATGTTTCAACTGTCTGACCTGGATACAGCCCCAGCAGCTGCCTTGTTAGTGCATCCTGCGCAGTAAAAACGTGCACCGTCACACTTTCTCCACCAACACTGTCTGCTGGCCGCGAGGAGGGAGCAGCTGCAGTGATCAAAGTGCAGCGTACGAAACTTCTCATCCCCATAACTCTCTCCCACAGTCACGCCGCCTTTCAAAAGGCAGCTCCCCTCACTCTGATGTCTTCTGTTTGAGCTGATATGATCACAGGATAACACTGCTGCAAACTGATGAGAAGCTGCAGCTGAATAGTGCAGTCGGGGACAGATTTTGAGCTCTCCTTGCAATCTGCACTAAGATCTTATTACTCTGCCTTGGATCTGGAGCAAAGTAAGGATCCATTATTGAAACTCCTTCCAGCAAAAGATTTGCTGTCTCATTTATTAAACAGTATTGACTTCAGTCTTTCTTCGCTGCTCTCATTCATTGCCATTAGGATCGGTTTATCTTTTTCCCCCCAAACTGTGATTGATTCATTTCAGATTTTTGTCACGACAAGATATTCTCAAGGAAAACTTACAGGCACGCCAGGATTAAGCGTGAGTCAGCGGGGACTCTCTGCTCTCACCAAGCCAACCTGAGATTTTGTCGACAGTAAACACACAAAACTGACGCGGCTTCGGCGCGCGCGTACCGCTCCACAATGCGCTCCAGAGTGAGGTTGCGTAGGCAGTCTGTCAGGCCTTTCTCTCCGAGCTCCACATCCTGACGACAGGAAGGACATGGGAACAGCATGGGGGGAGGGGCCGCCTCCCTCCGCCTCCGCCCCGGGTACGTCCCACACACTGGGAGAAAGATCCAGGTGTGGAGGAATGAGAGGGGGGAGACACACAAACAGAGAGAGAGAGGAGACACGGTGAGACTGTAGTTTGTTTGGGACTGTGGAGCTCGTCGTGGAGGATCTCAGGAGAGGAACATTTGAGAGTGGAGATAAAAAGCGGCGCTGTTGTTTGTCTCCGCATACAAACAGAGCACAGTGTTATTTATAAGTTAGCGGAGGAAATGCTGTTTGCTTACGCGCACACTCTGAAAAAACACACCTGCTCTTCACAAATGCCTCTTTTCTTTGCTTCACATCACCTGTCTGTGCGACTGTTGCTCTGCATGCGATTGAATTAATAATGAGCTGAATGCATTAATCCTTAGATGCACAGCAGGATACGACGAGTCAGCTCGCTCATGTATGGCAGCCAGGAGAATGATGTCACACCGCCTCACCATCAGGCTCAACCTGTCTTGAGTCACTGGAGTGCTGAGATCATTCAGTTCACCTTGAATATATGGTTAGGCCTCTGTTACATCTGAGATCACTCAATTACAACAAACATGAAAAAGAAAGGGCCCTCCACCTGTCCTGAGTACATGCTCCAAGCGGTCCGGTGTCCTGGGCATGGGTCTGCGTCCCTGGCGTGGCGAGCGGGTGTTGGGCGTGGAGGCTGGCGAGTGCGGCTCCGGGGGGAGATCTGGAGGAGGATACCCCCTCTGTACCAACACCTCGGCGGCGCACAGCAGACACACACTGTGCTGGCAAGGCAGGAGGATGGGCTGCTTCACCATCTCGTCGCACACCGGACAGTGCAGCTCCCGCTCCATGCTCTTCATGTTGGACTGGAGAGGAGGAGAAACGGGAGGTTCATGTAGAGAGGGGCTCAAAGATGAAGGCTGCGTCAGTGGAATGAATCAGGACCCCCGCTGTGCTTCACAGTCCTCACCCCTTGTCACCTAAATGAATGTATGAGATGTGTAGGAGGAGAAAGAGTGAGAGGGGCAGACTGAGACTGGTTGCGTAGGCTGGGGTTGTTCATACAGAGCCCAGAGAGGAGATGTGGAGGAGAAAACACAGCTTCTCTCGCCTGTCGTTTCTGTTCACCAGCCTCACCTCGTTCTACCTTTTTTTCCGTTTGCCTTGTGGATGCTGGCCTGTGTTTTGCAGGATCCAGAGGCCCCCTTTCTAGCTCCAGCTACACTGAACGCAGCATCCCGTTTCTATGACAACAAGCATCAGTACTCGGCCGAAGGAAGCATTACGAGCTGCTATTTCCGAACATGTTACGACACCGCGACCATCAAACATCCACCTCATCGAGCACAAACATTCGGGCTATTTGCTGAGCGTGGCCCCGCTGTGATGTTTGTGCCGCCAAGGCGAGAGCTTCGCCAAAGAGCAACACATTTTCCTAAGAGTCGATCGATGCCGGAAAAAAATCTATTCGGGGGAAGAAATGCGCCGCATTCCGTCATTCCAGTGTCTGTACATCTAAAGGGATGGAAAGGTCGATTATGTTGTCTGCATTTTCAAGTGACGGGGTTGAACCGTTCATACCCTGTTTCATAAAAAAAAGCAGCGCACATGGTTGTGATGTGCAGGCTAATAAAACGAGCGTCACACTTACACTGATACGAACCAGCGCGTCCATGATAGAGGTGAAGGTTTGTAATTCCGCCTCAGCCATGCCGTCGAGGTGATGCCGGCGTCTTTTTTTTATTTTTCAGAGCAACAACGAAAGCCTCCCCCTCCTTGTTAAAGATGAAGACCACCACAGCACGGAGCTAAACAAGCCTGCCTGGGCCTGGACCAGTGACGCGTCTCCGTCTCCGCTCACACCGCTGCGCTGGAGGTGCGCTCGCTGTTGCTCACTCGTGCTGTCTGCCCCAAAGCAGCGAGTCCGCCCGATGTATAAATCGGAGGGGAGGGGAGAGGGTCGGAAGTGTTTCCTTTAGAACACAGCTACAACAACGGTAGAGCCCCCAAGAACAATTATTCTTGGTAGAAATTGTTTTATCGTTGCATACTGACAAATACGAGACCACGTTCACATTCGTATCCATATTTCAGACAGAAACTGGATTATGGATATTTATCTCTTTCACATTTTCTCTGAACAGATCAGCACTTAATCCCAATTCCCAGTGAATAATAATGTAATGTATGTTTTTCTTTCTTGAGGTACATTTGGATCCTAAAAATGGTCCGTGTCAAATTGTATCTGCCCCAGTTCATTTTACTGACCACTAGATGGAAGTAGCGTGTAGTTTGTACTTTGCTCTGTAAAATATTGTTCTTTCCGGGTGTCACGGTAAAAGAAAAAGGATGGCCTATAAAAACCTTCACTCCATTGAAGCAGCAGTATTTTCTCTTGAAACTTTCCTCGTTGATTGGTTAAAAAAAAAAGAGTGAAAAAGGAAACATCAATTTCCTTTAACTGTACCCGTGTCCTTCTACCCAGCGAGCTTTACCTGCAAAGCTTTTTTCTTGTCTCATTATATTTCTTTTGAAAAGTTCTGTTTAAACAAACTAATGACCGCACAGGAGATTTTTTAATCTACTCCGTCACAAACGACAAAATGACATAAACAACCGGAGGTCGCTCGATGTTTTCCAGCTGTGAAGCGGAACCTTTCACACGTGACGTTTCGTCCGGACATTTGAACCAAACGTAACGCCTGGATGATTGTTGTAGCAACCGTTTGTGCGTCTGTCACTAACGCGGGAGTGATTCGTAGTATTTAAAGAGAGAAAGTGAAGCCTAAGCCTAAATACTAACACACAAGAAAAGTATTTACTCCGCATTTAGGTGTTATTGTGCTCATCTTTTGGAGGAAAGGTTTTTCTTCAATTTTTGTCTTTAGCTGAAGTGCTAAAGTAGCAGCACAGAGGAACTTCACGTCGTTTAACAAAATTACAGTAAACAGCGATAGCTTTGTTATCTGCCCGTCGCTGGATGCACGATATATTTAGTTTGTATTGTTTCTGCACTTGGAGTCAAACCCAGCAGCATGTCGGCTGTCAGCAGTCTGGTCCCTGCTCGCTTTCTCACCATCATCGCTCATCTTGTCATCGTGATCACAATATTTTGGTCGAGGGTGAGTTCAACGATGTTGACACATATTGATGCACGTTTTTACAACTTCAAGCTCCATCCAACGAATTTTGTGACGGTTTGTTCATTGTGAAAATTATTATGTTCTTTTGAATTCCTCAAAAACTTGATTTGATTCTTCTGTCTGTGGATTATTTTATTCTGGAGGACTGACAAAATCCATAAAATAGTTACACAGATACGTTTTTGTTATCAATTTGACCACAATGTTTTTATCCTCAGGATAACAACGTGAAGGCTTGCTTGCCGTTAGATTACACACAAGAGCAGTATGATGCTGAAGACAAAAAGTAAGTAAATATTTTGTAGTTTAGTCCCCCCCCCCCTCCAAAAATCAATGAAACAAACAATCTTTTCTTTCCTTCCAGGTTGGTGGTGGCGCTGGCAGTCACCCTGGGTCTGTTTGCTATCGAGCTGGCTGGTTTCTTCTCAGGAGTGTCCATGTTCAACTGCAGCCAAGGTCTCCTGTGTATCCTTCAACTCTATCAAACCACTTCATTACCTCACAGTGTTTTTGGTGGAGTTTGATGTTGTTGGGAGACCAAAATGTCAATTAATGTTCACTGGAAAAAACACAAAATCAGTGGTTGGATCTCAATTGAGGAC
>JAUESE010000010.1:3391539-3406900 GCA_032274725.1 Malacoctenus triangulatus
TTTCCTTTTACTGAATCAATGATCTTCAGATTTTCTGACACTTTCTTCTGACCAGAACAATCACTGTCTCAAATGGTGAGGAACCACCCAGGAATGGGTGTGTACACCTTTAAGAACTTTAGGGGTGGATCTCTGCACATGGACCAATAACTGTGAGCCAGTGTCAGAAAAATAGGAAGTATCATGTGTAGGTTCCAGTTCAAAGGCAGCTGGAGTCTGACTAAGGTATGAACCGTTCTAGCTCCTTTTGTAGCTCGCAGCCTGACAGCATGTCACAGGTGAGCGAGTGGAAAGACAAGAGTGTTGCCACACTGCAGGTCTCCTGTGAGGCAGAGGCAGTGATGGAGCAGAAACAGACAGAGCTCTGCTGTCTGTCCACTGACTCAGCATTACACTGTCTGCTGTACTAGTTCAGAGGGAGGGGGGGGAGAAGGGGGGGAGAAAGAAAGACAGAGAGAGACAAAGAGAAGGTGATCCAGAGGTGATGATGGCACACTGCAGTAAAGTACAAAGCACAGAGACTCACCCTGCTCAGGCATCCTGTGTGAAGCAGTCAATACTTTACACCAGCAGGAAATAAAGAAGGAAACCAGCTTGCCTTCGTAATTCAGCCTACTTAGGAACTTGGTGAATCTTTGAGATCTGGCTGTGGCGCTTTAATAACAATGAAGAAGTGAGTGAGTGGCAGATCGGAGCCTTTTCCTCCAGAGCAGCTGTGAGACTGCTCAGCAATTACTCTGCTGCCGCCGTATCATTTCCTGGTTCGTCGAAACCCTCCGACGCGAAAGAACTGTGATTTATTTCTCTCCATGAATCAGCCCCATTGACTTCCATGCACTGTCAGTGTGTAACTGTCAATCAACTGTTTGACTGCTCTGACTACTGCATTTCTGCATGCGGTGACATGACAGTGGTGTCTGCTGGAAGGCACTCAGGAATGTACATTTTTCTCTCGACGGACACTAACATTTTCTGCATCTTTCTCTCCTTCCCATTTCTTCTCCACCTTTTCTCTTACTTTTGAAACAACCTGTTTTGTTCTCCTTTCTTTTCTCTCACCCATCCGACCCATTCGGTTGTTTGTCCACGGCTTCGCTTCGCTCCCTCATGTCACCTCGCTTCTGCCTCCGCCTCTTCCATCCCGACTCCCTCACCCTGCAATTTTTGGCCTTTGCTTCCCCCTTTAAAATAAGCAGTTTCCTCCCCCCCACTCTCCCTCGCCCAGCCCTCCCAACCCTACTTCCTCCACACTGCCCTCCCCCCCTTTCGTCCAGGCTTTTGTAACTACCGGCCCCTTGCAGATCCCAGACCCCACAGCCATGTAGGCCAGGAGAGCCCAGACAAACAAGGTGGCGACGGCGCACAGTGGGCCTCTGCTGCCAGCTCAGCTTGTGTCCACAGAGATGACTCCAGCTGCGAGTTTAACTGCGACTCCCTCGCTGACTTTGCTGTCGATTTCCCTCTCGACGACAGAGATCTCATTAATCAAAGCTCGCCCTCGTTCTACCAACACGTCAGCGAATCCAGAAACAAAGGAAGGAGCGTGGCGTCTGACTCAGTTTGTAATTTCGACTCCCTCTACGGCAGCGATTCAGAGCTGCTGACTGACGCCCACCTGGAGTCTGACACGCCTGCTGGTGGCCCCGCTGAGACTCCGGGTTGCACCACGCCGTATAAAAACATCGACGTTATGATGACGCTTTCAAACGGCGTCCGAGCGATGGATTCCCTCTATTCAGGGAGGCGCGCGCGCTCGCTCAGGGAGCACAGCAGCACCAAGGCCAGGACAGCCAAAGACCTCCCCCCTCTCCCCACCTATTACCTGTACCACCCCAAGAACTGCCCTCTGCACAAGGGGGCCCCTCCCCGCCTCTCCCCGATCGGAGCCCTCTCCCCTCCCCAGCGCTCTGGAGCGCCCCCTCCAGGTGCCGCTGGTACTTCCCTTAGCTCCCCGCTGTTTCCCCGCTCGCACACCTTGCCTGCCCTCGCTGCTCCCCTCTACTATCCCAACCTCTACCCTCCTATACCGCCCAGGGCGCCCCCCCTACCCCCCAAACTCCACCAGGCTCCTCAGCAGTCACGCGTGGCGAGTAAGAGCTCTCTCTCTCTCTCTCTCTCTCTCTCTCTCTCTCTCTCTATCTCTCTATCTCTCTCTCTCTCTCTGCCTACATCTTTACACTCTCTTTATGTCTGACATCTTGTCTGCATGCGTGTCCGTCCTGTCTGTCTCTCCTCTCTGTCTCTGTCTCTCTGGACACGCTGGTCGTCACTTTTTCTCCGTCTTTGGGGATTTTACAGATTTGACAGATTCTAAGTAACTGTGGTCGCTCCACGTAGCAGACGGCGCCGCCCTCTTGGTCACTCTGCACATCTTATCGACACCGTCCTCTCAAATCTGAAAAGACCCCTCAGAGGGGGTCCAGACGCTCCTCTCACAGGGGTGTCCGAAGTCGCTCTCGCTTCTCTCTCTCTTCGTCTTCTTTCTGTCTTTTCTTTGTGTCAGTCTTGTCAGGTCTGTTCATGTTGTTGTTGTTCCTTTTTTTTTGCATGTTGTGTTGAAATAAACATGCATTTCATACAAAATCAACCAAAGTATCTGCTTGATGATGCTCAAATTAAAAAAAAACAACTTTTTTTTTCCTGTTGTATCATTGATTGTGTGGATGTGGTTGGTAATCTTGAACTAATCAAGGTCCACAGCACCTTGTCCATGTGGCTACGTCTGCATTTACCCGACTAGTTTATATAAATCCATTTATATAAACGTCCAACTGTACACAGCACCTGCCCCCCTTTGCACATGTATGCATTTCTGTCTGACCTGATTCTTGTAGTAGCTCCTACACTTGTTTGTTCCCGGGCGCTGCCGTTCCTCCTCTGTACACTCGTTGCTTATATAAAGTGTGTGTGTGAGTATTTATACGGAGTGTGTTGGTTGAGGTTAATGCATGAGATCCTGTTTTAGCCTTCGACGCCGGACGTTGTCTCCACCGTTCCAGATGTGTAAAGCTCGCCACAGACTCACAGGATGTGGTCACACACTGTTTGTTGTCAGTAGCACCATCTGCTTCCATCTGCTTTTAGCTGCTTCTCCACTGTTTAATTGCTCTCACTAATAACACTAATATATTAGCGAGGATGTTTCTGCTTTTGCTAACTTTTTTTGGTGTCCGTTGTGTGTGTTCGTGTGTGTGTGTGTGCTTTTCGAGTTATTATTCGGGAGTAACTGCTGTTTTATCACGTCAGCTGTCCGCAGTGTCTCGTTCGCCGGGTCAGTGCAGAAGACGGAGCCGCGCTGGATGGGCGAGGATGTGAGGCGTCCAATGAGAGGTGCCGGCCTGTCCTCTCAGTGCCTGCAGGAAAAGAGAGGTGTGGATGCGTGTCGACTTGTGTTCACTCGTCTGTGTGCGTCTCCGGAGTCCAGCTGCTGCCGGTGCGGCCCGCTGTCTCCTGGTCTCACTGTGGCTCGTTGTGTGTCCCTCCAGCCCTGGTCAGTGCGGTCAGCGTGGCCGTGGAAGCCGTCTTGGCCCAGTTCAGTTCCTCTCGGACGGTCGTTCAGAAGGTGAGGAGAATCAGCTGCCAAAGTCGATGTTTATCATGTATGGGCAATATATTTCAATCTTCTGCCTAATTTTTTGTTTTGTTTTTTTTGACAATGCCCCGCCCCTTCTTGTTTTGACTCTCCACATTTAGTTTGTCCCCCTTAAGTCCTCTGGTAGAAAGGTACTAGAACACTTTAGAGAGCTCAGTTTGGTCTAGTCATAATCATTTCTCTGTGAACTAACTCCACACCCCTCCCAAATTATCTCCCATCACATCATTCCTCTCCCGACTCCCCCCCCCTCCCCTTCCCCACATTCATGTGTCCCAATTTCCTATGTCCTTCCTCTCTCTTGAGTCATTCCCCCTCATCTCGTCCCCTGTCTCTCCAAATCACCGCGTATCTTCCTCCTCATCCGATCTGTTCTCCTCCCCTCCACGCTCCTGTCCTCCCCTCAGGCCTTATCAGGAGACAGCACTATAAATCCTTCTCTGGGCCGTCTGGTGCTGCAGTGCCTCTGCCCCGCCCTGCACAGCTTGCTGACCGACGGCTTGAAACCCCACCAGAGTGACCTGATTGCAGGCAGGAGGCCAAACTCTGCCTGGGGTCTGGTGCAGGCCTCCACCAGGCCAGGTATCCCACCGAGCGCTGCCGACACTTGTCTGTCATGAACGAGGTGTCCCGATGTCTCTCTGGGTTTTTTTTTTTTTTCTTGTCTGGTTGACGGTGATGAAACTCTGCACTTCATCTGTGTCTAATTTTCCTACTCATCAGCCGATACTTGCGCCTTTTATCGTCTGAAAAGCTGAATAATGAGAACCAACAGGATGCAGAGATCGATTCGCCTCTCAGTGCCAAGCAGCACAGCAATTTTCCCTTCACCTCTGTCAGTTCCTCCATTGATCACCTCTCCCTCGCTTTTCATGCCTTTTGTCTTCTTGCTCTTCAACATTATTTTCAGGTCCCAAAACTCAAGCCCTGTTCAACTTACAAGTCCGGGTTGGCGATCTGCCGCAGCTCAGACAGAGCAAGCACAGGTTCAACGCCTTCCTGTTTGGACTGCTGAAGTAAGCTTTGCTCCTCAATAATCTGTTGTCCCAATTAAGAACTGTGAGGTCACTATTTGAATTCATATTTTCTGATCATACAACATGAGAATTTTCCTGTAAACATCCTGACGACTCCTCTTTTTTCTGTCCTTGTCCTGCAGCACGAAGCTTCTCGATTCCTGGCTGTCTCACCTGCAGTCGTGCAGTGGTAGGTGTGGCTCATGTCCGGGTCTTGTTGCGGTGATCAGCGTGCGTGCAGGTCCACTAACAGAGGTCCCTGTGTGTCTCAGATGTGCTGGAGACCTACTACCACTCCACCTCCTTCATGCGTCTCTCGCTGACCGCCTGCCAGCCGCTGTATGAGGAGCTGCTCCTGGTGCTGCAGCCGCTCAGCCTGCTCACCTTCAACCTGGACCTGCTCTTCCAGCATCATCACCTGGAGTCCGAGAGTCTCCGGCCTCAGATCCCCAGCCCGCCGCTTCACGATGCCGGATCCCAGCCGTCGGCGAGCGCGGCCCCGTCCAAAACCCCGGGCAGCAGGCATATTGAAAGCCTCGCGATGGTCAACTTTGGAAGCCAAGAAAATCGGGCAGCCAAAGATGCAAAATCACCACCGTCAGCCAATCCAAAGAACGAAGGAGCGGGTCCAGCTACATATATTGACGCAGTGCCCATAAAGGCTCCAACCACTCAGGAGGAGACGAGCCCTCAGCTGCTGTGGGTGCAGGAGAAGGAAATGGTTGGTTTGATTCCTCCCAACATCGAGGAGGACAGCTTCGCTCACCAGGCTGGACAGGTAGCGTCCCCCTGCTCAGTGCTTCACTGTCTCACCTGTGACCCTTCAGAACTGACTGGTTTGTTGTGCTCCAGGCCATCCAGCAGGGTTGGGGGGTTGTGATGCGCTGGGGCGGCCGTCTGAGCCAGAACCTGGCCGAGCTGAGTCTGGCTCCCGTGAAGAGGGACGAGATGAAGATGGATCTGCCAGATCTGCAGAGCCAGGCGGCCAGCGACTACACTCCGGTCAGCGGCGGCGCTCAGGTCCCCTGGGGTCTCGGCCGGTTGTTCGGAGCCTCCAAAAGTCCCAGCAGCCCCACAGGTTACACAGCAGCCAGCAGGTGAGCACAGGAACGGGCCACACCTGATTCACTCTTTTTGTTCACTGCAGAAACTCCAAACATAACGTGCAGATTTTATTTATTTCAACACTTTAAATAAAACACAATCACCTAAAGGGGAAACATTTTGTCTATGTATTTTTCCCCCTTTTTTCCTGACCAGACTCTTTTTCTTATTTCAAATCAGCAAAATGAAATGACACACTGATAAATAATATAAAATAACACAGCATATCACGCACAGAATTAATATAAAGTGAATAAATACAGTTGATGAACCAAAAAAAAGAAGAGGAAAAAAAGGACACCAGCGTCATTTGTTTCCCAAACTGAATGATAATTTTCTCTAACAAAGGTCTTGTTTGTGGCGGTCTCCCCCCAGGCGCCCCTCTCAGTGGTTGGCTCCCGGTGTCACTGCTCTGACCCGGATGGTGAGCAGTAACTCCACCCCAGTAATAAAAAGGGTCCTGGAGCCCCCGGTGGAGAGCAAGCCGCAGTCGGAGAACGAACACGTGGAAACTGTGGAGATGAATGACAAACCCAGACCACTCAGGTACCACAAGGAGGCTTTTTGTTGAATTTTTCAATCATTCTAAATTAAAATCAGCATGAATTCAAACAATGACAAGAAAACAAGCGTACAATCCCAACCAAACCAGATGATGGCGCTATAAGCTTGAGTAGAAATGTTAGAATTTTAAAGCGTTCCCAAGATGAGATTTATTGTGTTTTTCCTAAGGCAACTTGTTCTTTTATCTTGTGATCATTGCAGTGCAGAAGTGAACGTCTCTTATCTGGAAGCTCAGTTATTTATTTTCCCCCCACGTGTTACTTTGTAGATCATGATGTGTTTTATGGGTCGTAGGTGTTCAGGACTCTGGGCACTCATGATAAACACTTTGACTTTAGAGGGAAATTTTCACCTGTGTGGAAAAGTTTCAAAATATTCTCAGAGATCACAAATCTTTATATTTTATAATATTGAAAGAAACAAAGATGTTTGCTCAGTGGTACATATTGTAGATATCTTTGCTCTCCTTACTTCTGCTTATGTAAGTCTGTTTAATTTATCTGAATTTATTTAGTTCTTTTTATGAATCAGTTATTTACTGATACTTTCTGATTCTCTTGGGTGTCTGAACATTATGATGTTTTCCCAACACCAACAAAACACCTCAAACAAAAACAAAACATGAATGTATTTCCAGCCGACTGTCTTCATCCAACGGTTGGGTGTGGCCAGCTGCCTAAAATATAAAAGCCATAAATAAACAAGGGAAAATTGTGCCTTTTTTAAAACAACTTCCTTCCTTCCTCTAGCTGAAAGTAGAAATAGGTGCACCACACAGCAGACTCGCTCGCTTTTATTTTGTTTACCTTCAGAAGTTTTCACTGGGTGACTCACTGGTTGGACTTGGAGTGACTGTGACTCATCTAGTCGTGCGTCGCGCGCTGACGTTATTTTTTTGTGGCCGGTGTGTGTGTTCACCAGCGCTGAGGGAGTTTTCTTTTGTCTCAGGTCAGTGCGAACGCTGTGTGACCACACTGGAACCGGTTCAGAGCTCAGCTTCTGCAAAGGGGAGGAACTGGTGGTGCTGGGAGGCGTCGACCAGGACTGGATTCGCTGTCGCCAGGGTGACGCAGAGGGGCTGGTACCTATTGGCTACACCTCCCTCATCCTGTGACTCTGACCTGATACCTGCTGCACTAAATCAATACAGAAATAAATGAATAAATACAAAATATCTATATTTTAGGTGAGTATTGAGAGGCTGTGGTAAAGCTGCACTACTCTGAGAGGGATATTTCACACGAGGTTGGTTACAATTTGAGTTGAGCGCGTAGCACCATCTGTTCTTGCTTTTCATGCACGAGGAGCAGTCTGCAACCCTTTCCCAATTATGAACATATGGGAGTTTTTCCCCCCCATCACAATCCATCCAGCTTGGTAGCATTCAAGTAAATGGAGGCGAGCAGCAGGAATCCGGCAGATGGTGTGAAATAATGACTCAACTCAAATGTAGACCATTTCACACCAGAAGACCTCTGATCTATGACTGAAATATCCCTTTAAATGTCTTTTTCTCATTTTCTGCCTTCCTTGTCAGCTGTTGATCTGAAAGCGATCGCAGGGGGAAATAATGTACAATCAGCCTCAAGTGCTTTCGGATCAGCGGCTGCCTGCTGCGAGGAGGCGGCCGCCGACAGCCTGGCTGTAGTCGCGCTCGCGTCTCCTTTTCCTTCAGCTGCAGAGAGAACGCGGCTCGCAGGTTATCGGGTGGGGAAAGCATGTCGGAGTACTGGGCCAAATCTCCTGTTGCATACTGCGTAGTAATGTAGTGAACTGTAGCCGTGTAGATCCGTGTTCTCTTGACCTTTTCACCTTTAGCGACCGCTCATCCCTCTCGCCTGGTTCATGTGTGTTTCTGCTATTATATTCGACTGTATAAATATACATAAAAAATATATATATAATATAGGTATATGAATTCAGATTGACATTACCAAGATAGATAGAAAGATAGATGAACAAGAGAAAGCGGGCAGCAAAAAAAAACACAAGCAGCAGCGTAAAGACACATTGTGGGAGTGATTGGTTGAAAATAAACGGACGGATTTGTCGCCACATCTGCAACTTTCAAGACACATTAAGTGGTTGTCGTACATGCAAAAGGAAATGAATATTTGTTTATTTTAAGTATCAAATCCAGTATCTTCCCTCTTGTGTGCTTTATGTATCGCCATTGTCTTGACATCATATTCATAATGTTATTAGATTTAGCTCATGCCTTTAAAAAAAAACAACTAAAAAAAGAACTGTATGCATTGTATTGTGCCATGAATGCTTTGAATGAATGCCAGGAAGCATCTCTATTTATCCCGAACAGTTAAAGAAGATAATCTCAGACAACAGCGTTCTGTAGCCAACATCTCCACTCGTTCCACACAGAAAAAAAAACCAACAACAAACTAGGAAAGAAAACAAAGCCTCCGTGGGTCAGAGGAAAAAAACTCCCAGAAACTATGCTGAGCTCTTGTTCTACTCTATCTGAACTCCAGGTGAAAACATCTCCTGTTTTCGTGTCACTCTTAAAAGCTCCAGTCGGATCTGCAGGTTTGGTGGCTGGTCTTCACCTCGTACCTCAGCTTTTGTATCCATCCTGACCCCCTCTGCCATGTTTGCTGCTCATAATCATTGATATTAATGATAGTGGTCGTGGTGAAAGTGAAACGTCAGTTCTAATGTTGCTCATATGGAATATGTTGCTTTGTGTCATATATTTATTCGTTCTTCTCTAGATTCTGTATTGATGACTATGCATTTGGTTGTGCAGACGTTGTTTATTTTTTTAAAGTTTTCTGTTAGAAAGTCACAATCTTCAGTTGATGCTTTCATGCAGGTGGACATCTGAAGCGCAAAGCAGCGGCTTGAATTCCAAACTGTCGATATGAACGATTCGAACTCGTCAGGAGAGACCGACACTGAGGACCTGAATTAGATTCAGCAGGAACGCTTTATTGCTACCAATAAATCAGGGAAAGCTCCGCTCTTCAAATTTCCCTCATGTTATTGTGTTATTGCCATGTAGCATGAGATTACTGGCACTATGGCAACAGTCCAGTAGCATTAAGCCAGATCATTGCTCATCACTTGTAAGTAATGATCATAATAGAAAAAAAATGGAAATGCCATCAAATGAATATTATCTTGGTGTTTACAAGAAAATCTAGATGTCTAGATATGAAGAAATATCAGTAGACGCATTCATTTGTTTTTCTTTTCCAGATATGAGATTATAAATGCCTTTTGTTTGAAAGCAGTTAATTTATTGGGTGTAATATTTATTGATCTTGAGGTTTCTGAAAGGAAAAGCTCTCTATCTGACCCATCGAGTGTCTCTCTATCTATCTGGGTTCTTTATGTGCGAATGTGTGCACACGGCTGTGAATGTGGCAGTGAAAGCAGAGAGGGGTGCGAGCACTTTATGTGTCAGCACATCCTGCAGTTTCGCTTGTGTGTGTGTGTGCGTGTGTGTGTGTGTGTGTGAGAGAGAGTGTAACAATGACTTCTGTATCTCCCTCTCCTGCTCCCCGCTCCCTCTCTGGTGTCATGTAGCCTGTAGACATCGCTGTGTCCCTCTGTTGCAAATAGTTGAGTGCCCCTCTAGTGTCAGTCACCGTCCACCTCCTGCATGTGCTTGTTTGTAAATACACTAAATAAAATTATCTGTATAAATCCAATTTCTTCAGCTGTTTCACTTGTTTTTGCGCACTACGGTTCACCAGAAAGTGACCACGATTCTGTTTCAAACAAACAAACAAAGGGGAATTCTCACTTCTAAAGTACATCTTCCTTATTTGTTGCTGTCTGAAATGGGTCAGGAAGCTGCACAGCAGAGTGCAGGAGAAGCTCGTCTGTAACACTCTTTAAAACCTCAACACACAAGTCGTCCGTTTTAGGGAATCTTCAGAGGCGTCTCTGCCTCTCCTCTTTGCACAGATCAAAAGATGCCCTCCGATAGTCTGAAGGGCGAAAAGGAGGGGAATGAAAAAGCCCCCAGAGGAGCCGTGGCCCGCCCCCATCTTGTAACCACGTTCTTTTGATTGCGTCCTCCATTGTGGGTCATTATGGAGGACAACACAGCAGTGAGATATACAATCTAACACCACTAGATAGCACTGTTAGCTTAAGCTGATTACCATCTCTGCAGCACTTTGTTCAAAACGCGCGCGCACACACACACACACACACACACACACACACACACACATACGCGTGAGCAGAGGCAGGAAACCTGATCGCTGACACACAAACAGCTTGCTGGATTTAGTATTAGTAGACATAAAATGCTTTTATTGTTTCGGATATAGAGGCAAAAAGTCTGAGCTGACATTCAATGGCGTTGAGTCGTCACTGTTTTCTCGATGTTTCTGTTTTTCAGATGCACGTTATCAGAGGCAACAGGCAAAGGTTACAAGTCATGCAAACTAGATAAATAACTCTTTATGTGTACCTTTGCTATAAAGTTAATCATCCGCTGGCAATAATGTAGTGCTCTTAGTTTTAAAAAAGGAAAGAGGAAAAATATACATACAGTATGTAAACAGTCAAAGAAATTGCACTTTCTTGGCTCGATATTAAAAGCCACACTACTGAAAGAGAGCAGAAGTTTTAACACTGGAAAAAAACAAAACAAAACAAAAAAAACTATTTCACTGTCACTGATTGTCTGACCAAAAAACAAAAAAATACACTCGGCTAAAAAAAAAAGAAAAAAGACAAATCAGATAATTCTACAAAAATCATACAATCATAGTCAATAATAAAGAGAAACGTCGGCTAAATTGGTCAGCTGTATAATTTGTTAAAAACATCTCAGTAAAATCAAAGACTTGATTATTAACTTTTATGTATAATCTAGATAGTATTGTCCGGTATGATACTAATTGTACACGCTACAGCTGAGAGAAGAAAAACAGGTCTCTATGTACTGTACATTCACATGAAACTAAAAGCTTACGTTACTTCCACTATGTGGATTAGCCCAATGCGACAATCTACTATGATTCTGTACAGAGAAAAACAAAAAAAAGACCTCAAATATTCCAAACTTTAAAAACAAAACAAAACAAAACAAAGGAAGTTCCTATATAGTCCTTATCAGAGAGATATTGCTTTTAAAGACTGCATGAGTTCGCTTAGGTACGTACACGAGACAACATGGCACTTCTACAGAGCATTTTGGGGCGAATCAGTTTGAGTTTCCAGTCCCTTTCCTGCCCCCACCCCCCCACCCCCACCCCCAGAGGACATTCTGATTGTCAATGCTCTGAAGCAACGAGTGAGACATTCTCGAAGGCAGTCTGAAGTAAACAAAAACACTTTTTACACGTCGACCTCCTCCTCCTCCTCCTCCTCCTCCGTCGGAAGCAATACTGAAAATAGCTGACGTTAAACATTCCCGTCGTGAATATATTCTGTCCGTTTTCTTTAGCAGACCGGGCTCGAGCTTTTTTTTTTTCCTTTTTTTTTTTCAAAAATAACTTCTTTCTTAAAACCTCATTACAAATTCTCTTGCAGTGATGCCAAAATTCCTATCGCTAAGCCCGCCCCTCCCCGGCCTATTCACTGGTACATAGCGCACACACTGTCTTGGTAAAACCCTAACACTGTCTCAACAGCTTTTAACTGGCTCACTCCTTCTCGTGCCATTTCCCAAAGGTGCAATGTGACTTTGAAAGCTTAACAAGAAAATGAGGGTTCAATTTTGACCTACTTAGGGCCCAGGCTACATTTTTGTTCCCCCCGGGCGGCTCGGGAGCTCCTCGTCTCTCGGAAACCTAAGAAGCCGCAAAGCGGAGTACCATATATGTCCACTTTCCCCGACTGATGTCTGTCTTTCCCAATTTGCTTAAGGTGCCAAAGTACGAGCGAAGAAAGTGTATGTGTTTATAGTGTGTCCACTCAGCATACATGTAAGTCTTTAGTGTGCTTGTTGATCCAGCACTAGTGCAAATTCATTTCAGCTGGTCTGTTCCTTTCTTTTCATCCGGGACAATCTCTGCTTCTCTCATCCCTCGCCGCTTGGACAAAAGATGTGTTGCCATGGTTTCATCCTTGGTGTGATGCCCTTCAGAGCGCAGAGTTCAACACACTCATCTGTCAGTGTGCGAGATGTCTTTCTTGCATTTTTAGCTGCTATAATTCTCGAGCTCTCCTCCTTCCCTTTTTCTGGCACGTTCTCCGTGGCACCGCTACTGTAAATAGCAGTGTTGTGACATCAGTTGTTGTCCATCTGTCCGCTGGTGGGCCTGGTCCCTTTTCTGAGAGCGGTCCCACCTACACGAGGAGGAGATATCAGTGAAACGATGCACGTCCACCTGGCTCTGCCCCGCGTGTTTGCGTAGCCGATGCTCGACTTACCTCTCGCTCTGTTAGCTTATGAATGCTGCAGGGTCAAAAGTAAATCATTCAGCCGTTTCCTCCTCTGTTCTCTGCTGCAGGCCTCCGCTTCCCCTCGTTTTTCTTCCTCTCCCTCCTCCTCTTGTCTGTTCTGAGTTTTAGTGGGCTGCAGCAAACAAGTACGCACAACTAATTGCAAAAGCAGATCTTTTTTTTTTTTATATCCTTGTGGAAATTTTGATCCTTCAAAGGGAAACGTGTCCTGTGGGTGGCAATAACTCACACAGGGGCTGGCAGTGAGTGAGCTGGAGGTGTCCTGACTTTGGTGGTGGGGGTCACTGCTGATAACCGTCACCTCCACCCCCACAGGGTGATCTGAGGATCACAGGGCAAACAGTTTTTCTGTATGTTAGTGAAGGCAGATGAAACGAACAGCTCATCAGTTCTCTGATGAATATATCTGTGAAGATGTGAAGGTCTCCCCCCCCCCCTTCTTTTTTTGCCCGCTTGATTTGTATCTGTGATCAGTCTGGGAGACGTCGATGGAAACTGTGGTTTCACTGCTAATGAGGAAAGTTGATGCCTGCTGGGTTCTTGGACACCAGCGGTGGATGACAGACATGGGGAAACATTTCTTCAGGCTGAATTCTGTGGTTGGAAAACCACTTAAATTGTGCTGCTGAATATGATATGGAGAGACAGGCCAAACATGAGGGAGGCGGGCTCTGAGCGAAGCACACGACACACACATATGCATGCATGCGCACTTCAAGTAAAAGACACAACAGGGACGACGAAGAAAAAAAAAAAAAGGTCCACAAAGATGCAGGAAAAAATGAAAAACCACATTCACATGTGCATACACGAACACCTACAGAAACAAAAACTAACACACACACTTGCTTCATGGACCTGACTTGATGTGGCAGTCGTCCCCATCGGCTCCGTCGCAGGTGAGATGCTGCGAGTCGCCCTCGTCGCCCTCGTCCCCCTCGGCGTCTCTCTCGCGCTCCCTCTCTATCCTCATCCGGATCTGGCGGTCCCTCACCAGCTCCCAGTTCCTCACCAGGAACACGCGGTGCTGCATCACAAAGCTCCTGGCCGGGCGCACAGACAGACAAGCATGAGGGCCGACTTTCATTCAGTGGCAGTGCGTCCAGCGAGGAAGCGAGTGGTTGGCTCCCGTCCATACCTCTCACCGCTGGTCAAAGGCTCCATGTCAAGGTGAGGGAACAAGCTGGTAATGTCACTGGAGCTCTCCTCCTGTCCAATAAAAGGCATATTGAGCGTTTTTAAAAGGAATGGGGACAGCTAAATTGCAATAAAAACAAGATCGCGCCCCAGAACTCACCGCGGCCTGCTGACAGGATGCAGTCCTCTCCTTCAGCCGGCCTGAAATCAGAGCGAAACGAGCCTGGTGAGACGCTGCTGCGCCGGGGGAGTATTGATCGGACACATCAGCTGAACCTGACAATAACACACCAACTCACAGTATCGTCGCTTCCTCCTCAGAGGGACAGCAGGCTGTCGATGAAGCTGCAACACAACGCCACGAGGATTAGACCTTAATACATTCGTACCACTCCAGGAGAGACCCCCTCGGACCACCAAACACGCTTCATCAACAGCTTTCATGTCATTCGTTGAGTGTGTTCTGAAGCAGAACTCTACCTGGTTGTGCTGCCAGAGCCACATCACGTCATATGGCAACTGGAAGTGAATTCGCTTCAACCTCAGATACTTCCCTGGAGAAGAGCAAAAGTGTTCAGACCGGAGTCCTGCAGCGATATGAAACTGCCAGCTGTGTTTGCAGCCTTCTTATACACACCAACATGTATGGGAGCAGGCAACAGGCTGTATTCATGCTCTCCTGGCGTGTACTCCATGCTCTCTCTGCAGTTCTTCTGAGCTTGGGAGGGAGGACTAGGAGAGATACGAGATGCAAAAATAAACATAAGGAGCTGATAACCAAAAAATGTTATAATAGGTTGTTTATGGATTCTCCGGCTCACTCTGTAGTTTTGTAATCATCCGAGTAAAGCCCTGCCCTCAGAAACTTCTTCCAAGGGGGACCGTCGGCTCTCCCCTCCCTCTGGACGGTTTCTGCTTGGGACGGAGCCTGCCCGACATCTGGTTGGCCGAGAGCTTGAGGGAGGCTGTCGCACTCGAGTTTATCCTCAGCGACACTAAAGGGAAAGCATGAAGAGAGAGAGATAGAACGATAGAGAGGAAAAAGAGAAAGAGAGAAAAGGCACTGGTTTAGCACACAGTGCTGAAAACAGTGGGTTAATAGAGCAGCTGTGAGTGGTTGTATTGAACGTTCAAGTCAACCAGCTCAGGTGTTTACCTCTGTTGACAGGGGGAGTCACCGTGTTTTCTCTTCCGTCCTCTTTTCCTCTTGGCCTGCAACTCCAACTCAGTCACCTGCTGCACTGTGTCGCCTCCTCCCCGCTCCCTCTCTGGCACTCTCTCGTCTTTTCTCCCCCCCGCCTCCCTCCCGTCCCTGCCGTGGACGTGTCCTGGCAGGAGGTCGGGCGATGACATGGACGGCGCAGCAGACGGGTGCGTGGGGGAGGGCACGGCGGAGGGCAGCGGGTGCTTCCTGGGCCGCCCCGGTCTCCTTTTGTTTTTCACCGCCACACTGTCTGGCGTTGGCACCGTTTTCTGCTGCCCCCGGCTTCTTGAGTCACCTTGTAAACCTGCAGCCGCTGAAACAGAGAGCAAGGGGGGGGGGGGGGGGGGGGGTGGCCGC
>JAUESE010000010.1:3407000-3418665 GCA_032274725.1 Malacoctenus triangulatus
GAGGCAGACGGAGGCAGGCGGGGGAGGGTGGGGTGTAAGTAGTGGAGAGGAAATGAGACAGATGTGGATCAGTGATTGAGCCGGCAGGAGGTGTGAGGTGAGGCCAGTCTAGGCTGAGTCATGCACATGGGCCGCAGATTAGGTGAGTCACAACATTTCCTCTGACCAGATCACTTCTGGGAAATGCATTAGACGTGATTTATGTACACACGCACACACTGCAGAAAAAAAATACAAGGAGGGACACAAATACAGTGGAGTGCACATTCTGTTGAACTGCGTATGCAAACGTCGGCACTTTGCACACATTTTGTTTTTTGCACTTTCAGTTAATGTGGAACATGCTCTCAAAAAGCTGAGCGCACCAAGTGGGGGAGGAACAGGCCCTTTTCTGAGTGCGCTCGTGTTTGCGTGCTGCACTGATAAACACGTGTGTTTCATTAGATGGCAGACTGATGTCAAATCTGTTTCACCTCACTCACGAGCTCTTTCTTTTTTGACCCTGTCCTGAACTCTCCGCGCTGTCTCTTCATCAATCTCTCCTGGGGTCATCTATCTTTTTGTTCCATTTTCCACAGCGCTTGACAAGACTGACCACTCTTTCCTTATTGGATTTTTCCAAGTCAAATGGGCCTTGTTGGCCAGCGGTGAGGAATAGGCCGTGCTTTAAATAGCCAATCTGGCGGTTAACTAATGACTGTGTTCACTGGATCGCCCCGGGCTGAAACAGCGTGCGGTTCGCTGCAGACCGAGAAGATTTCAAAGATTTTTCTGGCAGATTCCCATCAAGATGCTGCCCTCCTGCTATACGACTCCTTAAAGAAAATTCCTACGGAGAGCGGTGGCAGCGCGGCTGTGTGTGTGTGTGTCGGCGGCGCAGCAGAGGGACTCTGAAATTGGCTATAAAAAGAAAGGAGTCTGATTTCTTCTCAAACACCCTCCAGGCTTTGATTTATGGCTCGACAACACCTGAGACAAAGCAATGCTGTCGCTGTGTCGGGCGAACTCGCCGTGCCGCGGTTTCATCTCAACGCTGTGCAAATACTGAAATCTGTCACGCTGTGCAAATAAGTGAAAAGAGGCTCTTGGCATAAAGTCTATACACTCAGCTCACTGTCACATTTTGTTTGCGATTGTTATATTTCAGAGGTAAGCACAGCAGAAACTCCGTGAGTCTCCATTTTAACTCAATTATTGTTGTATTCTATGCATCCACTCTGTCTGCTGGTGAGATGAAGATAAAAAAGTCTCAATTCACCAAATGAAAATGTGTTTTCAGTGTAGATTTTTGAAGTATTTTTGGCAGTTCCAAGCAAATTGTTTCTGAATCCTAACAGAGGCACAAACTTGTCAGTTATTCGATGATTCACACAACTCATTAAATCCTTCATGCGTCCTCACCTGCTTCTCTCCTCTCTGTCCGTGCCGGCTCGTCTCTCCTCCATGACCTCTCCCCGCTTCCTGCGTTCCTACTGGCCAATCCACTTCTCAAGCCCCTCCCCGCTGTTGCTATGGCTGCAGATGTGAACAGGTTGGTGTGCGTCGGGGATGGAGACGTCCTGTACGGGGGCGACTCTTCTATGTCCTCGCCGTCATCGTCCTCTCCGTCTGACGCGGTCAGTCCACCGGCTCGCCGGTCTGCAGTGAAACCCCTCCAGCTCGGGTTGGAGTTTCCAAATGCGATTCCTCCCAGACCCCCGAACTTGGTCCAGGTCTGTCCCAAACCGCCCCAGCCTCCGCCGAACGAAGACAGGTGTGAGGAGCCGAGTCCCAGTGAGGTGAGCGATGTGTGTTTGTACCTTTCTGCAGCAGCTGCTGCTGCTGACGATGAAGCAGAGGCAGAGAAGGAGTCGTTCCTGTTCTCACATAACCAAGGTGACTCCTTGGACAGCATGCTCTTTGCTGCTCTTGTCCCTTTCCTTCCTCCTTCTCCAGGCCCCAAAATAAAGGTCGACCTCGGCTTGGAACAGGCCAGCCCTTCTCTTTCGATCCCGTCTTCCTCTTCCTCCTCATGCAAGTCCTCCTCATCCTCCATGTCCCGATCACAGTGCCGGTGACGATGCTTGTGTTTGTGTTTGTGTTCGTTTCTTCCACAGCCGCAGGAGAGGCTGGAGGTGAATCCTGAGCTGAGGTGCGGACCTCCTCCACTGGCTCCACCGATGTCTCCCTCCACCTCCCCCCCAAAAGCCCCCTCCCTCAGCAGCCGGCTCCTCCGCCGGTGGAATCTGGCCGGGTTGAGGAGGAAGTGGGCGTGGTGGGGCTGATGAGGGGCATACTGGTGAGGGGACGGGAGGGGGTAGGAGCTGGGGAGGTGGTGATAAAGTGTTGTCGCCGGCGGGTAGCTGCTGTAGAAGCCCATACTTTCAATAGTCTCCTGAAACTTGGACGGGCAACCGCACTGCCTGCGGTCTGGCTTCCTGTTACAGTGGCAGGGGTAGAAGGACTGTGCAGGGTAGGGGGGGTTCGCAGAGAAAGACGAGGGGTGCGGCGAGTAGAAGCCGTTCAGATTGATCCTGAAGATGTTGGAGCGGAGGGAGTGAGAGGAGGAGTGATGCCGCCTGCCACCTCCGGCGCTCGTACTGCCGTCGAATCCCTGCGCCAGCCCCGTCCTCGCCCAGCTCCGTCGTCCAATGTGGACCTCGCTGAACTGTCCGATCAGGTCCTCCAGCTCGGCCAGGAACTCGGGGTCTTGCATGTGCAGCTGCTGGTGCTTCTTCTTGTGTTTGTTTTTCTGTCGCTTCAGTGCGTTGTGCCCGAGGCAGGAGTAATAGTCCGAATGAGTGCACTTGTTGTGTCCCGGGCAGGGACACGGGCACAGGCAGGCGCAGGAGGAGGGACAGTCGAAGTCACGGCGCCGGTGCCGGTGTCTGTCCCTGTCCCTGTGTCGATCCGCAGCGTTGGGGTTGGCGGCGGGGTTCGTGTGTCTGGGCAGGCGAGAGAGAGGCGAAGACACCGGGGAGGGGCGGTCCCCAAAAGACGCGGCGTGTCGCTGACCCCCCAGAATCATCCCTGGCCCATGACCCAACCGCAGCATTCCCCGAGCGCCACGCAGCTCCCCTCTCTCTGAAACGCTGTTGTTGTCTGTCCCGATGCCACTGTCGCTTGGCAGCGTCTCCTCGCTGTGTGACTCACTCCTGGGGGAAGGCGTGGCCTCTTTCAGGTGGCCGGGAGAGCCGGGCGTGTGATGCAGAGGGGGGGTGAGGGAAGAGAGCTTACACGAGGACTGGTGAAAGGGGAAGTGATGCCTTCCCTGACACGGACAACTCTTCTTCACAAACGGAGAGAGGGACGAGGAGGAGGGGGGGCGTGGGGAGGTGCATGAGGACGAAGGGGAGGGAAGGGAGAAGGGCTGGGAGAAAAGCAGCGAGGACGACGGTTCTGTGAGGCTGCCCTCGCTGTAAGGACTCTGGGCTCCACTGGAGTGGGTGAGAGACGGGGAGGGGAAAGGGTGAGAGGGGGGAGGCTGGGGTTGGCTGGTGGAGAAGAGAGAGATTTCAGGGGGGTTGGTGAACAGCGACGACTGAGTGGAGCTCTGTGGGTTGGAGGCCAGATTCGCTGTCTGAGACTTGGGCTTGCGTCCTCGCCTCTTGCCCATGTAGATGGTCCCTCTCTTGCTCACATTGATCTGAGGGCCCAGCTTACTCCCAAAAGAGGAGGACAGAGCTGAGAGCGTGTGTACTGTTGTAGCTTCTATTGATTTACACATTCTCAGCGAGGTCTCGCCATCTGCCGCCTCGGCTCCCCTTCCCGACTTCCCCACGTACCCGGACAGCAGCGCTTTGTGGAGTCTTCTTTTCTTTCTTTTCTTCATCTCGTTTATCAGCCTCCTGATCTTTAGCTGCCTGTTCCCCTTCTCAGAGGGATGGAAGTTGTTGCTCCTCTCCGTGGGATCTGCGTGATTCGACGCGTCCCCCGACGGCTCCACGGGGAGCCGGCGTTTGGGGGGACGGCCGCGCTTCTTGGGGCCGGGCTTGGCCTGAGCGGCACACTGCAGGGCCGCACTGGGCTCCGGCACCGGGACTTTCGGACCTCCGTCGCGGCCCAGAAGAGACGCCTCGGCCGGGAGATCTTTCGGGGCCAGCCGAGGGAGCGCTTCCTCCAAAGTGGAGCTGTGAGATTTGGGACGGCCCCTTTTTCGTACGGCGTTTGCGATGCATCTGGAGGCGGGGGGGCTAGTGTCTGAGGTGGGGGGATTCTGCTTAGGCATTGCGGGTTTGGTTGCAGAGGCCTGAGGGGAGGAGCCGCTGGCTGACGAGCTGGAAGGTGCAGGGCGAGATTCTTCACAAAGCGCGGCGGTGGTTTTGGCTGGAAGGGGCATCTTGGAGTTCTGGGGGGAACTCAGTCCAGGATTATGCGGAGAATCCGAGGGGGCTTCCTGATTTTCCACCCTCTGAGCCCGGTGCGCCAGCTTGGTCCAGCTGGGCCTTCTGGCTTTACGTTTCTTGAGCGGCCGGCTGTCCTGCTCCTGCGGGGAGGAAGGGGGAGAAATGGGGGCATGGGCAGCAGGCGCGGGCAGAGAGGGAGGAGCAGCAGAGGAGGGGTGGCTTGGAGGCACAGTTGAATGTCTTGAGACGTCCTGTTCTCTTGATTTACTGGTATCACCTGTTGCGGTTGCTGGCTCGGCTTGTTTAACTGACTTGCAACTGTCATCGGTCTTTTCTCTCTCGTCTGCTCTGCCTGGATTCACTCCTCTGCATGTTTTTTCTGCTTTACCATTTTCAGCTGTTTCACCACATTTGCCAACATTATCCTCTCCTCTGTGCGTGTCTGGACTGAGCTTATCCCTTTTTTTCTCAGCCTTTCCTCTGTCACTTTTTAGCTCGTCTCTCCACGTATTGTCGGCTCGATGCCCCTCATCCTTTTCTCTGCCGTGCCTTGCTTTCCCATCCTTTCCTTTCTCCTTTTTCTTTTTCTTGCCTTCGTCCTTTCTGCTCTCGCTCTTTGCTGCCTCGGCTTCCAATCTCTCTCGCTTCAACTTCTTCTCTTTCCGTTTGTCTCTCTTCGCCTTCTTCTCTCTCTCTCTCTTTTTGTCTAGCGAGGGTTGCAGAGAGGGATCCTGACCTTGCGACTGGGCGGAGGCGAGATCCGTAGCGGGGGAGGATTGTGGTTTGGGGGCGACTGGGGGGTAGGAAGGAGAGTCTGGCTTGCTCTTGTGGGAGCCCGAGAAAATGGGAAGTCTTGCTGAAGAGTCCAAAGGAGAAACAGAGGAGGGATTGCTGCTTTTTCCAACTTTGTTTTTCGATGTGGTGGACGTGCCAAGGATGCTGGCAGAGCCTTTCCCATTCGATAGTCCCTTATGTTTTGTCGTCTGTACCAAACCATTGTGTTTTTTGGAGGTGTTTCCTTCATTCCTGGGCTCCAAAGCAGAGGCTGTGTGGAGGCTCGGGGCGGACGCGGTGGCTGAAGCTGCCCGGTCTGACGTGGGGGAGCAGGGTTTGGGTCCTGCAAGGACAGGCTGCCCGTTGACACTTGGAACCTTGTCTTTCTTCACTTTCTCCAGGGAGTGATTTGAATTCGCCTCCGTCTTATCAGCCAGCTTGACGGGAACCTGGAGAATGCAAATATGAAAACTCTGTCATTGACAGCAACGCCTTTTTCAAATCCATTAGTTTGCAAACAACAGTGAAGGACAAAGTGAGGGAGACAATAACTGAAATGCTTCTGTTATTGTCTGCCCATTACGGGAGAAAGTGAGTCCAAAACGACTCAATCAGGCAGAGAAACGGGGGCAAACTGAGGAGAAGGAAAGAGTGAGGTGGTGGGAACAGGAACGGGGCTGACACAAAAAGGAGAAATACAAAAGCAGAGAAACAGAGAGGAAGGGAGTGGGACAGGGACAGGAGGGGAGTGAAAGATAAATGAGAGCAGGTAGAGAAAAGAGGGGGTGTAAAAATAGAAGAGAGGGACAGATATAGAGAGCCAAGCGGAGACAGAAGGGGAGCGAGAAAGCTTTGCTATTGGATGCTATAAATTGCCACTAATAGAGATGAGAAGGCTTGACATTTTATACTTGTTCTGTAATTTTTGGTATGCTAGAGCTTGAGTGGCATTCACGCAGCGAAAGCCATAAGCTTCCCCTCGGGTGATTGTCATAAGGACTGATGGACCAATGTCTGTGATACTTCCAAGTGGTTGCCGTGCTGTCGTCCTATTTATAGGCCTGTTTATTCAAATGTGCTGCTTAGGTTTCAGTACTGAAACAATAGCTTATTTGACTATGTAACAAGTGAGTGCAAAGCAGAAGATCTCACAGCACTGGAGTGCAGCCGTAACCAAGTGGTTAAAAGTAAACAACCGAATGGAGCTAAAGCACATATGTGTTATGAATATTTAATACCTGCAGTCACTCCAACACGCAGATGTTTTTATTTCAAGCAAGCATCTCTCAGCAGCAGATTGAAGTTTCGCTGCGGACATGAAGACAGTCGAATGTGTGTGATGTGTGTGTGTGTGCTGCTCGTGTCCTTGACTTACCTGCTTGGCAGACTTGCTCCCTTGGCTGGCTACGGCAGGGACCGAGGCTGGTGTGGAAGCTGCCGTGAACGTCGACGATGACAGCGGCTGTGACGATGAAGAAGACGTGGACAGCGGCGGGGAAGACGATGACGTGAGTGTCGGCGAGGCGGCAGATGCAGTTTGTTTGGATGTGGTCTGGCCGGCGTCCAAGCCCGAGCGCTGCTCCCTGCCGGCCTCATCCGGAGCGGAGCCGCTCTTGCTCTGCAGGGCCGCCCCTCCTTCGCCGTCCCCTCTGAGCAGCGCCCCTCTGCTCTGCCTCTGATACGTCCTGATGGTGGGCTTGCAAACGTAGCTCTCCAGGATCTTGGGGGGCTTCTTGGTGCGCTTGGTCTGCAGGCCGATCCGGACCCGCACGTTCCCCTCGGGACAGCTGGCCTCGCTGCCGGAGATCTGGAGCTGCTGCTGTCCCACCCCACCGCAGCGCCCCTCGATCAGCAGCTCCAGCACGGCCCCCTTGTCCCCTTCTCTCTTTTTTCCGACTCCTCTTTTCTCCTCCTCCTTCTTCCCCACATCGCCCCTCTCCCCGTCACCCCTCCTCTTCTTTTCTGCCACCTGGTCCTGCTCAGAGTCCTCAGGTGCACAGGTGGCGTCCAGAGCGGAGGCTGGGGTCGGAGGGGATCCCCCCTTCACTCTCTGGTCCATCAGAGGAGTCAGGGGGGAGGTAAACAACGCCGCAGGTTTCCCAGTATAACACGTTAGAATGACCCCGGTGGGGCCGCTGGGGTCAAAGGTGAAAGGGAAGAGTGCGGATAAAGATCGCTAAGGTTCACAAAATGAAGTCTGCGAGTGTACGAGTCCAGCTGGGTGCTTTCATCCAGCGAGGGAAGAGATCGCTGTCCTTCGGGCTCGAACTGAGAGGGAGAGGTTTGGAGGCAGAGAGAGAGGGAGAGAGGAGAGAGACAGAGAGGCCAGTGGTTAGTCGTCTCACTCAGCTCCGAGGCTGAAGGAGCGGCGGCAGCACAGAAACCGAAGGGAAAGTCCCCGTCCTGCCGGCAGCTGTAGCGAGGTGCTAAAGTCTGTGTCCACACAGATGATCTCATCATACAGAAAAACCCGGGGGGCCGATCAACGTCGCAGATTCCAGGAATGTCAGCACTAACTGGAAGAAAGAATTACTCACATTCCCCCAAAACAGCCTCAGCGACTTCTCGCTGACAGACTGTAAATAAGAATAGATCTGAGAGACAGCAAACACTCGCCCAACGTGTACGCTTTCACTTATGCCCCTGATCTCGGTTCTGCCCCTCCTCGGATCGATACGTCAGTCAATCAGCCGCTGACTGATTCAAACACTTGATCCAGTCTCCTCCCCTCCTCTCCCCAGTGTCTTTGCGCCTTCTGTTCTCAGCTACTCCCACAAGCACTTCTCCTCCCACCCTTCCCGCTGCCGTACTTTCTTTTCTCTCCGAAACTCCCCCTTTTCATGTTTGGCAGTAAGCTTTCGCATGCATTCTCTATTAGTCCCATCCACTCGCTCCCTCTCTCTCTCTCTCTCTCTCTCTCTCTCTCTCTCTCTCTCTCTCTCTCTCTCTCTCTCTCTCTCTCTCTCTCTCTCTTCCTCTCTCCCTCCTTCTCTCTGTAGACCACACAGTAAAATGGTCAACTCTTACACTGTATCCACGTTAATCAGAACCATATTTCCTCCTCCACGTCGCTCTTTTCCTCCTCTCCAACCTAAATCCCTCCATTCACAGAGCGGCCGTTCCCCTCCTCCCCTTTCAGTAGTGGTAACACAAATCCGTAGGAAAGGGTAAAACTTATTTTTGGAAAGGAGCGCAAATTCCTCCTCCTCCCATTGCTTCCTCTAAGTCAAGTAAGCTTTTCATTGACCCCATTGTAAATGGACTTTTAATGTGACATTACAGCAAAGTAACACACCCTAAAATAACATTCCCCTCGGCGGAAAAAAACTTTCCCTCCCGCTCGCTCTGCGTTCGGCGCAACTTATCGGAGGGAAGCAGCATCTTCTGTCACGCTTCCTTCATTATTCTCGCTCTCTCATTAAGAGAGACACTCATCCATTTTCTAATAAAACTCACCCTGCCAAGCATTCATCCAGCCCTCTCCCGAGAGCCTCTTATGAAATAGCTCATCTGTCTCTCAACGCGCCGAACTGCCCCCTTCAACTCACGAGAGCATCTCAGATAATGTTTTCGTTTAGGACCTCGGTGGGCTATCTCTCCTGCCTCTCGGTCCCTCCACGCCCCAAACTCTTCCCTTGAATCGTACTGAGCTCAAATCAACATCTGTTCCAGTAACTGCTGTTATGTAACAGCTTTAGAGAACATTTTTCAAGGCCAAACCTCCTTTTTTATGAGAAAAAAATATTAGAAGCAACGAGACAGACAGTGGTCCACTTCCATCAGTGGTTCCCAACCCGGGGATCCAGCACAGCCTTTGGTGAGGGGGGGGCTTGAGTTCAGGTTTGAGTGACGAGATTTAAACTGAAGGCCATGGCACGTCCTCACCAAACACAGGAGGACCTGGGGCCCAGCGCTGCTGGTGGTGGTGCTTAGTGCTGTTGTCTTACACCGCAACACCGCAACGGTCCTGAGTTTGATCTGACAGGGGGGGTTCCATGTAGAGTTTGCATGTTCTCCCTGTGCCTGTATGGGTTTCCTCAGGAGACCCCGGTGTCCTCCCCCAGTCCAAAGACAGACATGAGGTCAACTGAGGACCCTAAACTGTCCCTTGTGGGGAGTGTGATGGACAGAGGACCTGTCCAGAGCACTCTGCCTTCACTCTTCACTTCACTCTGCCTCTGACTCCAGCACCCCCACCCCCAACGACCCCCACATGGAAGAACACTGAGGGTGGAAAACACACCAAGGCCAACATACAGCAGCAGCACCCTTCAAAATAAAAGCACTGAGCAGTTTCCTTGTTTCAAAGCAGAGTCCCAACATGGCAACAATAACGAGCACCCATCTGCACAGACACATGAAGTGGAACTTCTGGTAACTTTTGTACATAAAACGACCAACACTGAGTAGATGCTCGTATTGATGAGTTGAGAACATGTGTGTTATGGGGGCATGACACAGCATATTCTCTAGATTCACCGTAATCACTGTCTAAACCATGTTGCGAGGGAATTTTAGAGTTTTTCCAATCTGGGAGCCGTTTTGAAAGCATCATATTTTTATTCCCAGCACATGTTTATCTGATTTAAAAAATGGTTTTCTTTGAAATCTGTGAACCCTGGGTCCCTCCTGTGGCCCCTGCTCCTCCTGGACGGGGGTCCCTAACCCCAGGTTGAAACAAAGCGGGTGTTTATAACGAGGACTTCCACACTGGAGGCAGATGAGGAGGGTGGAGACACGAGGAGATCAGCCAGTCACAATCCTGCCGTGAAAACCGACTATAGGAGGAGAATGAGAGTGGCAGGTTTTCAAACTTAAAAGGCCGAGCCCGTTTAACGTCAGTCAAAGCGCATACTAATAGCTCTGTACACTCTCCGGAGCTATACCTCTCAAACATAACTCAAAATTATTCTAACATTAGACCAGGAGCTATTTCGAGTGACAGGATGATGGGTGGACTTGACACTGTAGTCAGTGTGGTTCCTCGGAGCGCCGAGGCAACGATTAAATCATGATAATGGCCCACCATATTTCCAGCCATCATCGCCATCCCATGACAGCCCCATCATCAATAACTACAACACCATTATCATCTGCCTGACAACAGCGTGAGCGCGGCGGCCCGGCTGGAAATTGGGCTTCAGTGATGGCATCTCAAAGCATTGAACCGTGAAGTCAGCGTGAGCCGCACACTCCACACACACTCCTCACACACACACACACTCCACACACACGGGGAAGTTTCTCACGTGAGTCCCCCCCCCCCCTCCTCCCCCCCAAACGGCCTGCGCACACACTCGCACACACTTTTACCCTCTAGTTGGTGTGTCAGAAGTGTGTTGTGTCGTACATTGTGTACCCAGGTCGCAGCTGCGTAGGCTGACTGATGTTGCTACTGTAGATACAGTAACGGCGGCGGGGGTGTTACCGCACCGGAGCGTCCGACCGCTGCCTCACCGAAGACGTCAACAGGAGCTTCCTTCTCCATTATGACTTTGCGCACCTCGGTGGGGAGGGGGGAGGGGGGGGGAGTAAAAAATCACTCCCCGCCTGATGCTGTCGCACTTACAAATGATACACACATGCACGTGTTGTTGTTGTCGTCACTCCGATTTAAAAAAAAAAAAAAAAAAAAAAAAAAAAACCACGTCGCGCATTTAAGCGTCTTAAAAATCGGATTTAAAGTCAAACATGGAAGTGGGAGGGAGACGGAGCGTCGGAAAAATGTGCTTGCTGGTGGTGTTTGTGATGGGGATTAGTCCCCGGAGCCACCTTTTCTCCCCCGCTCTCCTCTCTGCCCTCTGCCAGTCCTTCTGCTGGTGTCAGCAACATTGAAATAAGAAATATCACCGCGCACGGAGAACACAGAGGGAAACACGCTCAGCAACAAGGGATAAAATTAGCGCAAAGCGGATGCACAAATGTGTGTGTGAGCCACGGTGCGTAGAGCTGGCTGATGATGACAGGCCTGCACACATTAATACGGACTGCCATGACAATCTGTAATAAGGCTACGTAGGCTACTTACCCGCGAGCGCGTCCCGGAGCCAACTGCGTTTCGGCAGGAGGTGAAGGTGTTGCTGTCCTGCTCTCCCGCTTCGCGGCCACGGCGATCCGCGGCTCCTGGCGCATTAGATGTGGCTTTGATTGCATAAGTTGGGCCGGCGGAGGTTAAAACACCCCCTAAAACCGAGTTTCAGTCCCGTCGGAGCGCGGAGCCCCCCGTGCAACAACATTGGCGCGGGTGTTTTCATAATCATACAGTCGACGGCGCTCCGTCGGCGCGTCTCCGCAGCTAGGTGGCGGACTGGTTCCGCTGGATCCGCCGCCGCTCACTTCTCTCGGGGAAAGTTCCCTCGCCGCCGCCAGTCGGAAAGGCTCGGATCGCGCTCGCGTTTGCTTACAGGCTGTTAACGTGTCGGGACGACGCGCTGAAGGCTGCAGCTGTGTGTGGATGAGTGTGTGTCCAATGCGCGCGCGCGCATGTGTGTGTGTGTGTGTGAGTGAGTGTGTGTGTGTGTGTGTGTGTGTGTGTGTGTGTGTGTGTGTGTGTGTGTGTGTGTGTG
>JAUESE010000010.1:3433256-3443347 GCA_032274725.1 Malacoctenus triangulatus
ACGATGTTCAGGCAGGCCGGTACATCCACGGCGTGGCGGTCCACTGGTACATGGACGGACTCGTCCCGGCAGAGGCGAGCCTGGGAGCCACCCACCACCTCTACCCGGAGTACTACCTGTTCGGCACGGAGGCCTGTGCCGGCTGGAGCCCGCTGGACAGGGGGGTGAAGCTGGGGAGCTGGAGGAGGGCCGAGCAGTACGCGCACGACATCATGACGGTGAGATCAGCTTATCTCACGCACGAGGGCTTTGCTCGTTCACTCAGATCCCCGGGAACAGATGTGAGCCCTGACAGGTTGCGAGCTGTTCCAGTAAGGTGAGTCACCTCCCTCCATGCTGCAGTGCAGGCGCGCAGGTCGCACTCTGCTGCACACGCTCTGCCTGCAGGTCATCAGAGCAAGCTGGAACTGGTGTTTTCTTTCTTCACTCTCTCTCAGACGAAATTGGATTCCCTCCAGTCTATCCATTTTGCATGGGTGCATTCAGGCTCCGGACGCATTGAGAATCAGGAGGAATGTGTTTATGTAGATGTGCGGCTCGCGCTCCACAGATTCGCTCAATAACACCTCACAATCTTGCGCCACAGAGCAGGCAGCGGAGGCTTAACTGTGGGCGTCTTCTCTGTCTGTGGCAGGACTTAAATCATTATGTTGTGGGTTGGACTGATTGGAATCTGGCGCTGGACCAGACTGGCGGACCGAACTGGGTTAAAAACTTTGTCGACAGTCCTGTTATAGTGGACGCAAAGCGTGACGCCTTCTACAAGCAGCCAACCTTCTACAGCATGGCCCACTTCAGGTAGCTCACGTGGGCTCATTCACATCGGATGTGTTTCACGAAGTGGACCTGAGAGTCTCATACATGACGTTTCTCTGCAGTAAGTTTCTGCCGGAGGGGTCTCAGAGAGTCGGGGTGTCTGCCAGCGGAGAAACACAGCTGGAGTTCTCGGCCTTCATCAGACCGGACGACTCAGTCGTGCTCATTGTACTCAACAGGTACTTCACAAGTCTGCGTCTACATGTTGCAATGAAAGTTGGTCATTTGATGTTTTCTCAATCCCAAAGTAGAAATTTGGGTTTTGCAACCAAGAAGAAAAATAAACACATCAAACCTGAATTCAATAGTTGATGCCTCCATTAACATGTTCAGTGCAACTACCAATCATAACCTGCCAGACATGATGGACCTGGTGGATAGTGAGGCACTTTGATGGTTTTTAATATAAAAAATTAAATATAATATGCTAGTTTAGTTTGAGCAAGTGTCTTTTTGGTGACGTTTGACCTTGGAAATAAGCCGTTGGTCACCTTTAATAATCTAAAGAGGAAAACTCATTTTGAAATTGTTGTAAAACCACTTCGAAGAATTGCAAACATGAATTATTAAAAAATAATGTAATACTGTTTTTCCAGCAGCATTTGATTTGCAGGCCAATGTAACAGTTTAAAGTCTTTATGGATCATAAACCAGTGGAAATCAGTTTAACACATTGAGTGCTGTCTTTGGGTGTTGGACCTTTTTTCTATTGAACAATCTGAGGTGATCAGAGTCGAAACAATCTGCTTGGTTGACCTTGAGTGTGTGTGTGTGTGTGTGTGTGTGTGTGTGTGTTTCAGCTCACCGTCAGAGATCCAGTTTGACGTGTGGGACCCTGCGGTGGGTTACATCCCCTCCACTGCTCCTGCTCACTCGCTGCTCACACTGGCTTGGAATTCACATTGATGGCTGACACGAGTTCATGCACTGCACACCTGAATCACTTGAACGACAATTCAGAAGCAGCTAACAAGACTTTAAATTTTGAAGCAGTGATTCCTGTACTTTCACCTAATCTGAGGATTGTTCTGGTCCGTTTTGCTTCACGATGCCGCTTCAGTGTTTTCACGCATCAACCAGGAGAAAGTCGACACATTTCAAATTGATGGAAAAAGTTCTGAGCAGCGCTTCACATCAAAAATGACTCCTAAAAGCGATTTAACATTTCTGCCAGATTTGCCTCGTGCTGCAGCTCCAGTGGTGCCTTTGCTTTAACGAGCTTTCCTCACACATTATTTAAATGATGTACAGAAATGACGGACTTGTGCTGTGATTTTTCTTATCCTCTAATTTTATTGTAAATAAAGCTGTTGAAAATGTTCCACATCCACACATTTTCTTGGGAGTTCATCATGTGAGCTAAAATACACTTTAAGAAAGTGAGGAAATGAGAATTGATGTGTTTTTTTTTGTCAATTTATTAATACATCATAGACATTTTCTCATATATATAATATACAGTTTGATAACCAGGTATTTCACATTTGCGTCTCCATTCTCAATGTTTTTTTTTCTTTGCAAACCTTAAGTAGGACTAAAATTATTTACATCAAAAAAGTGATAACCATGAGAAACAAAAGACAGCCATAAACAGGGGATAAAATGACAGAGAGAGATGCCATCTGTTTTTCATATATATACACACACCAGGAGGAGAATGTTCTGTTGTCTTCTACCATGATGAGGAGCTGAGCTGTGTGGAGAGTTGTTACTTTATTCCCTTCCTAGTACGTTTAACTTTCACTCTCAGATTTAGAAAAAGTCCAAGAAGTTGCGACAGAATATTTTCCTTGTTCGGTCACGACATTGCGACGACGACGCATGTTTTAAAACCGTCTGCGGTGGTGCTGGATTCGCAGACACTCCAGAGCGCGGGCAAAACAACATGAACACCGGATGATCCCGGTAAAAAACACACGACCATCACATAGAAACAGAGTTTAACCGACATCTTCCCGACACAATCCCAACAAAATGGAACACTATATTAAACCTTCATCAACAGAACGAACATCTCAGAGCGTCAGGTGTTCATGTTGTTGTGCGCCACTTCTGTTAATGCCGAGAGGGAAAGTTTCCCCTTCAGCCTTCTTTATGCCTCACACGGCTCAGTTGCAGGATTTAGTTAATCTTCAGAGGAGAAAAAAAAAGAAACGAGGGCAAAATATTGATGTGAAGTCTGGCATTTCTCCACCATAAAGTGGTGCAGCAGTACATTTAAAATGGAAAATGTAAAAAAAGAAAAAACGGGCTTCCTCAAGGGGTGGAAGTCGAGACGACGCGAGTTTGATGAACAGTAATCTAGGTTGGTTCTTTGTTAGGCAGAAAAATGAGAGATCGCGGCGACCCCAACGGACTGGTCGAGGAGGAAGGCATTAAAATGAAAAATACAAAAAAAGTCAGACTGAGATGATTATGACGGAGAGGAACACGGGAAAGTGAGAAAGGTTTTTGTCTTTCCGGTGTGTTGCTGGACGTGGGCGAGGGGAGCGGGTGGGTGTCTCAGAAGGACCATCTCTCCTGTGTGCGCGGGTCCATCGACAGGGTGGGCGACTCTGACGGGGGCTGGTTGCTGCTGCTGTCTTCTCCGTTCAAACTCTTCCTACACACTGGACATGTGTCATGCTGCACGGCCACAGAGCACACAACGTTAGCTTCGGGCACTTTCCTCGCAGGGAACTCAAGTCCTTATTTTAGTCCTATTTTACATGAGAATCAGCCTGTTCTCTGGCTTCCAATGGAGACGACATTTGCATGCGTCTCTGCTGCTCCTGGCACCATTTAGTCGATTCCTTTTACAACGCTGAATGCAACACAATTTCTTTCCCTCTGCTACAGACTGTGACCCAGTTCAAAGGTCGCAAACCTTCTGAGTTATGACACATTCACCCGTTTTCACACACTTGAAAATCAGCTGCATGGGCTGCCATGCAGGACTCTAGCACGCACACATGCACACACACAGAGCATTTTAGGCTTCAGCATCCTGCTCAGACACTTCGACACGTTAGCCAATGAGATTGGGGGGGGGGTCGAGCCTCCAATTGCTCTACCAGCTGGGCCACAGTCGCTCGAATTGTACAAAAGGAAATGGATGAGAAGCTCATTTACTGAAATTACTAACTTTTTTTTTGTTTCTAAGGAAAAGGTTTCTATTTGCAATGATTCAAAGTGATCTCTGCATTCACCGTTTACTCCCAGGAAACCTCACAGACGACCAAAGTAGGCTGTGATTTTAGGTCACAGACACCTCTGACGATCACTCTAAAAGAACTGCGTGCGATGCGACCTGCCCTCACGATCTGTCACTTCACTTCATTAAAACGTGTTTGTGGTTACTCACCATTTCCAGCCATGGTACTATACAGTCTGAATGAAAGAAGTGGTTACAGGGGAGCTGTCTGACCGCCTCCCCCACTGAAAAGTCCTCTTTGCACACGGGACATTCCATACAGCAGTCTGCAGGACAGAGCACAGAAACAAGCTGGAGATGTTGAAGTCTGGCCGCTCAAACCAGTCACACAATCTGTGCTCACATCCAATCGTTTCAGAGTGAAGTTAAGACGGAATAAAGGAGCAGAGGAGAGGTTCACGTGTGAGGAGAGAAGAGAAACAGCTGCTAAAGAGTAAAAATGGAAAGTTTGTAGGAAAAAGGAGATCAAGATGAATGGATCTAAAAGAGGAAAGAAAAACAGGGAGGCAGGACACCAGGTGAAGGGGAGAAAAAGACGTCATCTTCAAGTAATTTATGGAACAACCTGTTGATATTGTCAAGGTTAATGGCTAGTTTGTCCCAAACACACACGGCCTCAGAAGCGACTCTTGGCACACAGCAGCATTCACGCTTGAGAGCCACTTCATGCTGCAGAGACTTCCACACAAATGGCATTTTTATAATTAGCTCGTTTCTGGCTGGACTGCTAAATGAGTGTGGGCTGCACCAAAGGGGAGCTGCAGTCTGAGCGGTCAGGGCCAGTCACAGTCAACGCTAGATCTGTCAGACAATCTCCATTCAACATCGCACAGATCACTGGGACGAGTGTCAACGTCTCATTGATTTAAGGCGTCACTTTGCAAGGAAGAAGTGAGCAGTAAGCAGCACAACTTCCTGCATGTTAATCAATGTAAACCATAATTTAGAGCAAAAAAACCTGCTTTCAACACTCTGAGCTTTGATCCAGTTTTCAAATGACAAACTTCAATCATATGAAACATGTCCCTGCGTATAACTTTAAACTCTACACGAGAAGCACATTCAAATATGGCTGATAAAACCTCCGGCTTTGCTTTATCTGACTTTCCACAACATTTTGTAAGACTGAAATTCATAACTGTGATAACGGCAACGCTGAGAGAGGAGTTCAGAGAGGACGGAGTGAGAGCAGCGAGAGGACATCGTGAGGAGGAAAAAGAGTAAATGGGCCGAGGAGACACTGACCTGCTTGTTCCTGAGAGATATTGACGGTTGGGAGAGAAGAGATCTTCTCTTTCTCGGCTGGAGGAGCTCCTGTGTTTTCCAGCTGGCCTAGTAACTACACACACACACAAATGTGGAAATGTATGATTGGAGAAGAGGACAAAGGGTAAGGTGTGATATAGAGCTTGGTTTTACCTGTGTTATGACGGCGTCTAAGCCTCCCTGCCCCCACGCGTAATCTCCCGGGTTTGAGTGCAACATCCCTGTCCTGAAGGAGGAACGGTCAAACCGTGTCAATGGTGAATTACAATTAAAAGCACCGATGCCAAACGCTGTGACGCGACGGTGACGCCATCTTACCAAGACAGGTGAGGTGAGCCTTGGGCTCCGGAGTTGGCAAAGAGGCCGGCGAGAAACTGTTGGACGATCCTGGCAGACAGAAAACACACAACGGTTCGTGTCACTGCCAAACGTAAGAGCGGTTTCAACTGTAAGAGCATAAATAGCACTGTCATTCTGAGTGGGAGGATGAGAGGCGGGGGGGGGAGGGGGGGGGACGACAGCCGAGGGGACGCCGAGGAAGAAGCTGAAGCAGACAGTCGCTTCAGTTACTCACCCCTCCACGGCAGGCGAGCGGTCCGGCCTGCGGCTGCCTCTGGACCGGATTCTCCGGTGGCCGACCAAACGTGGGCTACGTCCCGACCCCCACTGCTCCCCGGCACCGAGCAGGCCGCCCACGGGTCCCCCGAGGCCGGCTGGAACGGATCCCCCGATCGGGCTCCCCCCGAACCCGACCAGGTCGCTGAAAGAACCCATACGGACGCCGGGGAGCCGAGGTTCTGAGTCAGGAGTGTCGCTGTCTGTTGTGAAAGGCCGCTCCAGCAACAAGAGCTGCCAAAGCTGCAGGGGGAGGGGGGGCGTGATTGAACAAGGGGGGAATAGTTTCAAGGAAGAGGGATTCAAAATGGAAAGAGTAGGCGAGAAAAAAGTCAGCGAGGGAAGGAAACAATTGAAAAGGAGAAAAAGCTTATAAAATATCCCAATTGTGTCTCCTAATCCGTCATTCTCTCCTCTAATCTTATAAAAACGTCAGTCGTACCTCTGCGAACTGTGTGGCTGTGTCATCCATCCCATTGACTCCACCCTCGAGGAGACTGAGACACACAGGACAAGATTATCAACATCATGCACGGAGAGCGCCGCACACATGTTCAGCTTCAGAGTCGTGCAGGAACAAAACTGCAGCAACGCGAGCCTACGAGCTCCGACAGCGCCGCGTCAGCGTTTTTCCTCCCTCCGCGCCGCCGCTCTCGTTCCAGACCGGCACTAACAGGTTGCAACAACGCGTGTCGTCTGCACAGTCGAAATGGAGAAAAATGAGCTCGCGTTACCTGGAGTCTTCTGTTACTTCCTCTATGAAGCCCGATTCGCATCGTGGACAGATGTACTCCTGGAAAGAGTGACAACAAAACACTGAGTCACACACACGAGAGGAAAGGCTCACCAGGACTGCTCACCCACGATGCAAACGTCGCGTTTTAACACAGACACGGTCGGAAAAATCTTTGAATACACAAATGACCACAACAGAAACAAACTTCACACTTGAACCAACACTGATAAATACTTATTCATCTCTCCACTGAAATGTACTGAAACTATAAACTGAATATGGAGAAATCTCATTTGGCTGTTAACTGACCACCGACTGCTAACAAGATCTAATTAATATTGACTTTATGAGGGAATATCGTGTTGGTTTATCGAGTTACGTCAGCAAAAAGTACTTTGTTTCAGCACTGTGGTGATATTTACTTTTGTATATTCTGTATGTTTTGAAACGCTGTGTTTTTTCGATTGTAGTAAGACTCTAATAAAAGGAATAAAGATATTATAATGTCCACAGCAAAATAAAAAGATTAATAACATTTAGATTCTGCTCAAACTTAATTACATGTGGTTTTATCAAGTTTATCTGCTACATATATAAATACAAGAAGCCTGACAACGTCTGAATGAGGGTTTCATTACATTACTCATGTTTATTCATTATATTTTTTTTATTAATGACCAAATGAAAAATTAAGCCTCTTTTGCTTGTTTAACATGTCCACACACCAGGCTGTTCTTGGCTTTTTCAGCCAGTGTTTGAATGAATGTTTGTATGAATGCAGCCCAGGAGGTAGAGCTGGTCTGCCAGCCACACCTAAAGTGCCCGCGTATGTGTGTGTGTGAGAGCAACCAGCGCAGCACCGAGAGGCGCCCGAAAGCTGCTGGCGAGCTCCGAGCTGCCGCAGAAACTCCAGGAGAGGAAGAAACGGCCGGCGCCGGTGTCGAGTCACCGCTCCCAGGTCGTCCCCGTCTGCGCGTATAAATGGACGCATGACTGAGAGACGGCGTAGTAGTCGTGTGATGCAAAACCCACTTGGCCCTGTGCTGACATGCCACACACACTGAGTGTGTCGAAGACAGTCGAGCCAGTTTTGCGGCGGTGACCGTGCCGCCCGGAATTACCCAAACGATTAAAAGAGAAAGAAACAGATTCAGCTGACAACGTAATTTGCAGGGCAGATTCCCTCATGCGATGACTGACAAGCACAAAGGCAAACAAACAGCTTGGCTCTCTATTATGACGACTGTCAAACTGATGATCAAAGACAGCAAAAAGGAACAGAATCCCTTTTATGTAATAAACCTGTTAAATCCACATTTTAAATTTTTGGCTTCTCAAGTTTGTTACATCAGGAAAACAATTCAAGAAGGAACAAAAGGTAGTTTTTGTCCAGCTGGGGAGCAAACTATAAAATCATCAAATAAAAATAAAAACTATCTAATGACATAATTCTACAGATTTTTAAGCCACTTCTGCATTTAAACTAATTGAAGTTAGCTGGAAAAAACAACAAAATACACTGACTGTAAAACATAACACTTCATTATTTAAAAAAAAATTCAAGAAGACCTCGAACATCTTTCAAAATGACTCACAAGAGAACTTTATGAATTAAGGGTCTGCTAAAATCTGACTGAAAAGTGGCTTTGGGTGATCATGTAGTAACAGAGGCTTTATAATGAACATTAACTGAGTTTTCTGTATTAGTTTGGTTTGTTTGTGTGGGATTAGCCAGTGTTCCTTTGTACATTGGTAGTTTTGGTCCAAGTTCTGCTATTGGTCCAATTGTGTGTGTCTGAGTATTTATTATGTAACTGCCCATAAATACTTCACAGCTAAGTATGAGAGCAAGGCTGATGATCTTTATCTGAGTAAGAACCAACTTTAACCTCTCACACTATGTGAGCTGCATGGAGGTTTCCTGGATTTGCTGACTCTGTGGTTTTAATGAACAGTGTGGCCAAAGGAAACATGTTCTTGTCATAAAAAATGAGATTATTTCTTTAATTTAACTTACTCAAAAGATCAATAATCTTACGAGTTGGTTGAAGGGGACAACCCAGGAAGTATGCCGAGGTTAGCAGAAGTCTGAAAATGCAAGGGAGGCTTTTGTGTCTGGACGTCTAGCATAACAACATATTTAGCCCCAAAACTGAAAGTAAAAACTAAACTATGTTCCAGAAAAATCCCCCAACTTTTCCCGTTAGCAGAAACAAAAAACAACACGACGAACCGCTGATAAACAAACGCCTTTGACTGAATATTCAGAATGAGATGAACGATTTTCTGTTTTTGTTTTGAATATGTAAAAAAAATACAACACAAGAACCTGAAACTGTGAGCTGGAAGCTTGAAACACGACAGTTTGATGGAATCGCCTCCGACACTGAAGTCCGACCAAACGTTTCCTCTGTCGGCTTCATTGTTCCTTTCGGACGGAGACATTTGCGTCTGGCACGACTTTATTTAGTGATTTAACAACAACAAACGCCGCTGAATGCTAACAGGCTAGCGGAGCTTTAGCCGTAGCAGAGCAGCCAAACAGACGATCAATCGCGGGAAGGCGGCGCTGTCAGCCGCCCCCACCGCACAGGAGAGGGCGAAGAGACGACGGGAGAACCGGCGGACTTACCGGGAGTTTGGGGTTCACTTCTCCTTTACAGCAGTGACAGAAAAAGCGATGCGGGGGAACAGCCGCAGCCTCCGCCATCTTGGCCAGCAGACGAGCACAAACAGTGACGTCGGTCCTCCACGAGCTGAAGGCAGCTGTCCGCCTCCAGCCCGGCATGCACCGCGGCCGCACCAGGAAGTGCCCGTCCATGTTCTCGTCCTGCGTCCACGGTCCGAGGACCAAACTCACGCCGCGTCTTCCTCCTGAACGTGCGACTGCTTCTGGCTGACGGAAAAGGTCTGTGTGCACTTCGTCCCGTATGAATCTAGTTCCCGACGACATGACGCCCACGCGTGAAGTCCTCACTTTGGCTGCAAAGCATTGTGTTTACGTGAGACTGTTGAATCCCGACTTAGACAAGAGAAGTGAAACCAAAATATGAATCCATTCATTTTTCCATCCTCTGTCTCGCTCTCCAAGCTTCACACACACTCTAACATTGTATGAAGGATAAATGGGTGATAAACACTGTTTCTCAGTCCTGATCCTGGACTCACTTTTAAATGATGGCATCAACAAAGTAAACACTCTCCCTGGGTGTTTTAATGTAACTGTCTAAGCTGTTGTCATGCTCATTTAAACCCCATCGCTCGTTACTGTGGGCCACTAAACCCTTTATTATTTAACGAATTGAACTTTTAATATTGTACTTAGAGGATTTTTCTTTTATTTGTACAAGTTTGAGGCTGCAAAACACTGAGAATAGTTTAGAACTAAACTACATAATTCAAAACGAATGGCATTACTTCTCTATTTTATTCTTTTTGCTTGTACAGATACAAGACTGACTGTAA